>OX328129.1:80183762-80626262 GCA_946811695.1 Gonocerus acuteangulatus | reverse complement strand
CTGGACTAATAAGGGGGCGAGGTTAGCTCAGAGGTAGAGCACTGGACTAATAAGGAGGCGAGGTTAGCTCTGTGGTAGAGCACTGGACTAATAAGGGGGCGAGGTTAGCTCTGTGGTAGAGCACTGGACTAATAGGGGGCGAGGTTAGCTCTGTGGAAGAGCACTGGACTAATAGGGGGCGAGGTTAGCTCAGTGGTAGAGCACTGGACTAATAAGGAGGCGAGGTTAGCTCAGAGGTAGAGCACTGGACTAATAAGCTGGAGGCCTGAGTTTAAATCCCGAGCATAGTACTAAAGATTTTTTCTTCTAGTGTCTTCGTTCATGGGTTGAATTCGGCCTCCCTGACCGTCCCTAGGCTGACCTAGCCTTTAATTAATTTAATAATGGGTACCTTGGTTGGTGCTAATGACTCTAGCAGTCGAAGCAGCAAAGGGTAAAATCACGCGGCCGGAGCATAGAACTGACCACACTATCTCCCTAGTGTGCCGTATGGTCATGAATCAGATACCTCTATAGTATCTGCCTCTCAGGGCCCTCGTGGCCTGTTACGGGACTGATTTTTTTTTTTTTTAGAATACACTTGACATAATTTATGTTACGTTATTTTTTTTATTTTATGAATTATGAGTTCCGTGACTGTAACGATAAACGGTAAAAATGAAGTTTCACGCCTTCAAAACCGATTTCTTTCAAATTTTGTACAATATCGTATTTTGATGCACTGATCACGAATACCTTAAAAAAAACCTTCGCATTTAACTAGGAAAGAAGTTATTAAGCACTAAAGTTAATAGAATAATTAATAGAATTCTATTAATTTTAGCGAGTTGGATTGACTGGGGTTTTGTTATCTTCTTGAGCGAGCGTAGCGAGCGGAAACGCATAGCACGTATGCCCTTAAGCGACAGGTGACGACGGGTGAGGATGCCCTTAAAATTAACAATATTTTTGAATAAATGGTTTCTGAACATTTCAAATGAGAGTTCTCTGTTTCCCAATGTTACATATCTGCGCATGCGCGTGTTTACAAATACGCTGTTGACGCCTAGTTTTATAACCTTCCTAACAGTGAACTTTAGTGCTTAATATTCTATTCTATTAATTTTAGCGAGTTGGATTGACTGGGGTATTGTTATCTTCTTGAGCGAGCGGAAACGCATAGCATCTATGCCTTAAAGTCGTCACAAATTTAGTTGTTTACATTAGCTCTCATAACCCGCATAACACCGAACTTTAGTGCCTAATAATTTCTTTCCTAGTTAAATGCGAAAGTTTTTTTTTATCGTATTCGTGTTTAGTGCATCAAAATACGTTATTGTACAAAATTTGAAAGAAATCGGTTTTGAAGGCGTGAAACTTCATTTTTACCCGATAAACTCATATGGATAGCAGAATCAAAGTCCGTTAATATCGCAGTCTGTATATGTTATGTTAATGTTTGATGTTATTTTTCGTCGCTGGGATAGTATTTTTAGATGGAACGCCATTTTTCTCCAGCGGTGGTACTCATCATCACTTCTTCCCGGAATATTTCGATGGATTCATCTCCATCTTCTTCAGCCAGGTACTTGTTTCTTCCTCGGTGGTAGCCAAGGGAATGGCATTCCCTTGGCTACCACCGAGGAAGAAACAAGTACCTGGCTGAAGAAGATGGAGATGAATCCATCGAAATATTCCGGGAAGAAGTGAGGAGGAGTACCACCGCTGGAGAAAAATGCCGTTCCATCTAAAAATGTTATGTTAATGTCGTAGTCTGAATATGTTATAGTCCGAGAGCCAGAAACGCACTTTTCATGAAGTGTTTTATGCATCCTGAAATTTTGCTATAATATTCCTCTTAGGTAGATAAGAAGGTATATATGTGTTTCCTGGACATACCTTGAAACACCAGGTACTGCACATAGGGGAAAGGTGCTAAACAATATTGCCCAAAATAGAGTTTTATTCAGAAGCCAACTATCTTTAATGTAAAATTAAGACAATTTTACAACGAATAATAAATATGGCAGACAGTTTTAAAGGGTATAACACGTAAAAAAAAAAAAATTAATTGTTTTTATTCTAATATAAAATGAGAGTTTTATTTTCGCTGTCATTAAAACCGGAACAGCTGTACAAGATCATGTGAGCAAGAACCAATGAGAGCACAGAAAACAACCAACACTGCGCAGTCGTGTCATACACTCTTAAGGTTACGCGCAGTGTACTCCAGGCTATCATAAGCAACATTTATTTTCATGTTTTCTGATAATTAAACCCCACAAAAGTGTCTGCCCTTTGGCAATTATTTTCAAATATGTTTATTGAAGACGCTGTTTAAATCGCAGCGTGAATAAAGCACTTCATTAATTATTAAAAATAAAAACTAGGTACTTAGGTTTTTTTTTTTTTTTTTTTATTATTATCATTTTAACCCCCTTAAAAGTGTCTGCCTTATTTATTATAAATTTGAAAATTGCCTTAATTTGCCATTTATTTCATTAATAATAGTTGGCTTCTGAATAAAACTCTACTTTTGGGCAATATTGTTTTGCACCTTTCCCCTATGCGCAGTACCTGGTGCGCCAAGGTATGTCCAGGAAACACATATATACCTTCTTATCTACCTAAGAGGTATATTATAGCAAAATTTCGAGATGCATAAAACACTTCATGAAAAGTGCGTTACCAGCTCTCGGTCTCGGTCTATTATGTTAAAACTTATTTACATTTTAAACAAATGTTGTACATTTTTCTTTTATTTGTTTCTATTTTGGTTTTATTCTGCAGAGCGATGACTACACGGGGAGATACGAAGTGTCCCTGGTTCCCTGTGTGAATGTTGACAGTTCCGATATCTGCACTCCAAGACAGAATATTATATTCCCCTTGGACATCCATCTTCAGCAAATCAGCGACCCCTTACTCGAGAAGTATACCTTAAACACAACATTTCATCTCATCAAGAAACGTGAAACGGAGAATTCAATGGAAGAATCTTCTATGTTTCAGCCAGGTTAGTGTATTTTTAAGTTACAATTTTATCAGTATACTAGCCGTTACCCGGCGTGCCATGCTACACCTACTTTCTCCATATACAAAAACCCCCAAATAAGTAATATTAAAATCTAATAACACAAAACTGTGACTGTTCGGGTTTAAGTTTCGAATCCGTGGCCACGGAATTTTTAGTCCTAGACGACTTTAACCTAGCCTGTGACACTCCCAGGATTAAAACCTACATGTGTGCCAACTTTGGTCAAATAAGGTCCAACAGTTTAGCTTTGAATAAGGAACAAACAGACAGACAGACAGCTGGCAGACGTTTTTGACTTAGCTGCTTACCTTGTGCCAACTTTGGTCAAAATCCGTTGAGCGTTGTGGATTTGTATAAGGAACAAACAGACAGACATACAGACAAAAAGGTGATTTATATATATATATATATATATATATATATATATATATATATATATATATATATATAGATTGTCGACTCCATGTTGCAAGCCCACACTTCAAAGCCCTCACACGGGCAAGAAGATTTTAATGAAAATCTTCTAAGTATATATGTAACCGGCAAAGTATATATGTAACCGGCAAATTATATATGTAACTTAAAGAATTGAGTCTCTTTTGCATATAATTGGCTAATGTCCATTTTCTACGGTTTTTTTGTTTTTTTTTTTTAATTTTTACATATTATAGATGCTCTGACAGCTAAGGTCGACACATATTTACCTTCTTATCTACTCAAGAGGTTCAAAATATCAAAATTTCAAGGTGCATAAAACACTCCATGAAACTCGCGGTTACCAGCTCTTGGACTAGATTTTCTCAACCAGTCTTTCTAGACTTTTAGTTTTTTGTTATTTGTATGTAATTTCTCGCATGAGTGTGAAAAAAATCAGCTGCTCTCAAAGCATTACAGCTTTAGACTTCCTGGATTAAGATAATAAACATAGCTTATTCTTTCTTGATAAAGGTTCATACCTGGTGATATTTCTGGATCCCGCTAAGCTAATCTTAAGAGCTTTTCAAGTTTTCCGCATAGCTCGTGACTTGTAAACGATCAATCAATGTAAAGCAGAAGGGCATTACACTTTCGAATATGCATGATTTTTTTAGCCCGATTCAACGGGAACTTCCTAGGTGTTCCGCCATGAAATCGCACGTAAACCGTTGGCAATTGTCTCATGATTAACTCGTACCGGAAACCCATCAAATTATTATGTAATATTCTTCTACCTGGGGAATAGTTCAATGTTCATTTTTTTTTCCTGTATGAAAATTCCCCACGTATATATATATATATATATATATATATATATATATATATATATATATATATATATATATATATATATATATACATTTATTTATTTTCATAAATATGGCAAAGGTCCAAATAATAGTACTCCAGATTCTTGCACTATTTTATTTTTGATACGCCAAGATAGTGCAAGAATCTAAAGTACTAT
Source organism: Gonocerus acuteangulatus (assembly GCA_946811695.1). Taxonomy (NCBI): domain Eukaryota; kingdom Metazoa; phylum Arthropoda; class Insecta; order Hemiptera; family Coreidae; genus Gonocerus; species Gonocerus acuteangulatus. The sequence goes on along the minus strand of OX328129.1, from coordinate 80,621,802 downwards.
TATTTGGACCTTTGCCATATTTATGAAAATAAATAAATGTACATAAATAAAGGTCACAAATCATGGAATTGAATATATATATATATATATGTGGTAACGCATTAACATATAACTTCGTACATTGCTCTGCAAGGTAAAAGGCTTAAACCACACTACTGAGGCGTGTGTTTAATCTAATCTAATTCATTAATTAATTTCTTTAATTTAATTCAATTATAAAATAATTCATATAATATTGTGACTACATTATAATTTTGATATGCCCAACCCTGATTTCAGGCGATGAAGTTTACGGGTTCATCTCGATGGAACCACCACAAAGCCAGCTGGAGGTTCTGATAGAGCAATGCTATGTATGTTCTGGTAGGAATGGAAGGACACCGAGATACAATCCAAAGAAGAAGGAATTCGGATGTCTCATGGAATCTCCAGATCTACAATACACCCTCAAAATCCTGGTAAGATGGCTTCCAATGAGGTTTGTAGGTATTTGCTTTTAGATCCTTCTTCCTGCTGGCCTATTATTTGAATCCGTGCTGTTAATTCTAGAAATTATTGAGTTTTACAATAGGTCTCACCATGGCAAGCAAAATAATGTCGTTGCATTCCAGGCAAGGAAGATTTATAGAAAGAAATGTTTGGAACAATGTTTTTCTTCGTAACTTCGTTTCGGCTAGTTAGGAGGTCAACATATCAAAAATCCCCGCCCGTAGCCTTTGAGCCGGGGGAGAGGAGGTCCCTTTTTTCTGGTTTTTACTTCTATCTCGGAAACAAAGCGTCCTAGCCACATGACCATTCTATAGCAAACAAAAGCTGATAAAATTTGCTACAACTTTTACTCAATAAAGTTTCTCGAAATATCTTTAGTTTTTGAGATATCCGCTCACAAAAGTCTGTAATTTTGGGGGAAAAAACACTTTTGCCGCACATTGTTTTTCTCTTTCTGACCGGATAACTCAACAACGATGCACCCAAAAAAAAATCCGGTTATAGGGTTGTAGAGCATTACATTCCCTTCAAAAATATATATTACCTTACTATTTTATGTATTTGCCTTCAAACGTTAAAACAATTTCAATGTTCATCGCATGGGGGTATATAGGAAATAATTTCGGAGGGGGTTGGGAAAATTTCGGGGGGGGGGGGGGCTGAGACCATTTCCGGTGTATGGAATACTAACTATTTAGATCTTGGAAGAGTTTTAGCCAACTTAAACGCTATTACACACAAAATAGAATATTGTTTATGAACTATATGATCGTATTTAATTTATTTTTAAGAGTTTTATAACATTTTCACCGATCAAAACAAAATTTCGGGGGGCTGCAGACCCCCTTATATACGCCCATGGATTTTCAGTGGGCGGTTTATGTTCCGAGACCCTTCTTTTTTTTATTATTTATTATATTCTATTCTGGCCACATTATATACTTTTAATATAACTAGTTAAGTTGTTTCTTCATTATTTTATTATTTTTTTCATATATCACGGAGGATAGACTTTTCTTTTTTTTTAAAATTATAACCTCCTTTTGCAGGACAGGAATAAGAAAGGTTCTCACCAGAAGCAGCCCCAGATGAACTTCAACGCCAGCCTAATTCGAAGAAATGAAGACCAAACTCTTTCTTCTTTCCTCAATGAAAACAATGTGGATGTTTTCTATTTCGACATCACTCCACTATTCAATGTAAGTATTTTACACACCTACAACGGTCTATTTCGACATCACTCCACTATTCAATGTAAGTATTTTACACACCTACAACGGTCTATTTCGACATCACTCCGCTATTCAATGTAAGTATTTTACACACCTACAACGGTCTATATCGACATCACTCCGCTATTCAATGTAAGTATTTTACACACCTACAACGGTCTATTTCGACATCACTCCGCTATTCAATGTAAGTATTTTACACACCTACAACGGTCTATTTCGACATCACTCCGCTATTCAATGTAAGTATTTTACACACCTACAACGGTCTATTTCGACATCACTCCGCTATTCAATGTAAGTATTTTACACACCTACAACGGCCTATTTCGACATCATTCCGCTATTCAATGTAAGTATTTTACACACCTACAACGGCCTATTTCGACATCACTCCGCTATTCAATGTAAGTATTTTACACACCTACAACGGCCTATTTCGACATCACTCCGCTATTCAATGTAAGTATTTTACACACCTACAGCGGTCTATTTCGACATCACTCCGCTATTCAATGTAAGTATTTTACACACCTACAACGGTCTATTTCGACATCACTCCGCTGTTCAATGTAAGTATTTTACACACCTACAACGGTCTATTTCGACATCACTCCGCTATTCAATGTAAGTATTTTACACACCTACAACGGTCTATTTCGACATCACTCCGCTATTCAATGTAAGTATTTTACACACCTACAACGGCCTATTTCGACATCACTCCGCTATTCAATGTAAGTATTTTACACACCTACAGCGGTCTATTTCGACATCACTCCGCTATTCAATGTAAGTATTTTACACACCTACAACGGCCTATTTCGACATCATTCCGCTATTCAATGTAAGTATTTTACACACCTACAACGGTCTATTTCGACATCACTCCGCTATTCAATGTAAGTATTTTGAACACCTACAACGGTCTATTTCGACATCACTCCGCTATTCAATGTAAGTATTTTACACACCTACAACGGTCTATTTCGACATCACTCCGCTGTTCAATGTAAGTATTTTACACACCTACAACAGTCTTTCGACATCACTCCGCTGTTCAATGTAAGTATTTTACACACCTACAACGGCCTATTTCGACATCACTCCGCTATTCAATGTAAGTATTTTACACACCTACAACGGCCTATTTCGACATCACTCCGCTATTCAATGTAAGTATTTTACACACCTACAACGGCCTATTTCGACATCACTCCGCTATTCAATGTAAGTATTTTACACACCTACAGCGGTCTATTTCGACATCACTCCGCTATTCAATGTAAGTATTTTACACACCTACAACGGTCTATTTCGACATCACTCCGCTGTTCAATGTAAGTATTTTACACACCTACAACGGTCTATTTCGACATCACTCCGCTATTCAATGTAAGTATTTTACACACCTACAACGGTCTATTTCGACATCACTCCGCTATTCAATGTAAGTATTTTACACACCTACAACGGTCTATTTCGACATCACTCCACTATTCAATGTAAGTATTTTACACACCTACAACGGTCTATTTCGACATCACTCCGCTATTCAATGTAAGTATTTTACACACCTACAACGGTCTATTTCGACATCACTCCGCTATTCAATGTAAGTATTTTACACACCTACAACGGCCTATTTCGACATCACTCCGCTATTCAATGTAAGTATTTTACACACCTACAACGGTCTATTTCGACATCACTCCGCTGTTCAATGTAAGTATTTTACACACCTACAACGGTCTATTTCGACATCACTCCGCTATTCAATGTAAGTATTTTACACACCTACAACGGTCTATTTCGACATCACTCCGCTATTCAATGTAAGTATTTTACACACCTACAACGGTCTATTTCGACATCACTCCACTATTCAATGTAAGTATTTTACACACCTACAACGGCCTATTTCGACATCACTCCGCTATTCAATGTAAGTATTTTACACACCTACAACGGTCTATTTCGACATCACTCCGCTATTCAATGTAAGTATTTTACACACCTACAACGGCCTATTTCGACATCACTCCGCTATTCAATGTAAGTATTTTACACACCTACAACGGTCTATTTCGACATCACTCCTCTATTCAATGTAAGTATTTTACACACCTACAACGGTCTATTTCGACATCACTCCGCTATTCAATGTAAGTATTTTACACACCTACAACGGTCTATTTCGACATCACTCCGCTGTTCAATGTAAGTATTTTACACACCTACAACGGTCTATTTCGACATCACTCCGCTATTCAATGTAAGTATTTTACACACCTACAACGGCCTATTTCGACATCATTCCGCTATTCAATGTAAGTATTTTACACACCTACAACGGTCTATTTCGACATCACTCCGCTATTCAATGTAAGTATTTTGAACACCTACAACGGTCTATTTCGACATCACTCCGCTATTCAATGTAAGTATTTTACACACCTACAACGGTCTATTTCGACATCACTCCGCTGTTCAATGTAAGTATTTTACACACCTACAACAGTCTTTCGACATCACTCCGCTGTTCAATGTAAGTATTTTACACACCTACAACGGCCTATTTCGACATCACTCCGCTATTCAATGTAAGTATTTTACACACCTACAACGGCCTATTTCGACATCACTCCGCTATTCAATGTAAGTATTTTACACACCTACAACGGCCTATTTCGACATCACTCCGCTATTCAATGTAAGTATTTTACACACCTACAGCGGTCTATTTCGACATCACTCCGCTATTCAATGTAAGTATTTTACACACCTACAACGGTCTATTTCGACATCACTCCGCTGTTCAATGTAAGTATTTTACACACCTACAACGGTCTATTTCGACATCACTCCGCTATTCAATGTAAGTATTTTACACACCTACAACGGTCTATTTCGACATCACTCCGCTATTCAATGTAAGTATTTTACACACCTACAACGGTCTATTTCGACATCACTCCACTATTCAATGTAAGTATTTTACACACCTACAACGGTCTATTTCGACATCACTCCGCTATTCAATGTAAGTATTTTACACACCTACAACGGTCTATTTCGACATCACTCCGCTATTCAATGTAAGTATTTTACACACCTACAACGGCCTATTTCGACATCACTCCGCTATTCAATGTAAGTATTTTACACACCTACAACGGTCTATTTCGACATCACTCCGCTGTTCAATGTAAGTATTTTACACACCTACAACGGTCTATTTCGACATCACTCCGCTATTCAATGTAAGTATTTTACACACCTACAACGGTCTATTTCGACATCACTCCGCTATTCAATGTAAGTATTTTACACACCTACAACGGTCTATTTCGACATCACTCCACTATTCAATGTAAGTATTTTACACACCTACAACGGCCTAATTCGACATCACTCCGCTATTCAATGTAAGTATTTTACACACCTACAACGGTCTATTTCGACATCACTCCGCTATTCAATGTAAGTATTTTACACACCTACAACGGCCTATTTCGACATCACTCCGCTATTCAATGTAAGTATTTTACACACCTACAACGGTCTATTTCGACATCACTCCTCTATTCAATGTAAGTATTTTACACACCTACAACGGTCTATTTCGACATCACTCCGCTATTCAATGTAAGTATTTTACACACCTACAACGGTCTATTTCGACATCACTCCGCTGTTCAATGTAAGTATTTTACACACCTACAACGGTCTTTCGACATCACTCCGCTGTTCAATGTAAGTATTTTACACACCTACAACGGTCTATTTCGACATCACTCCGCTGTTCAATGTAAGTATTTTACACACCTACAACGGTCTATTTCGACATCACTCCGCTGTTCAATGTAAGTATTTTACACACCTACAACGGTCTATTTCGACATCACTCCGCTATTCATTGTAAGTATTTTACACACCTACAACGGTCTATTTCGACATCACTCCGCTGTTCAATGTAAGTATTTTACACACCTACAACGGTCTATTTCGACATCACTCCGCTGTTCAATTTAAGTATTTTACACACCTACAACGGTCTATTTCGACATCACTCCGCTATTCAATGTAAGTATTTTACACACCTACAACGGTCTATTTCGACATCACTCCGCTATTCAATGTAAGTATTTTACACACCTACAACGGTCTATTTCGACATCACTCCGCTATTCAATGTAAGTATTTTACACACCTACAACGGTCTATTTCGACATCACTCCGCTGTTCAATGTAAGTATTTTACACACCTACAACGGTCTATTTCGACTTCACTCCGCTGTTCAATGTAAGTATTTTACACACCTACAACGGTCTATTTCGACATCACTCCGCTGTTCAATGTAAGTATTTTACACACCTACAACGGTCTATTTCGACATCACTCCGCTGTTCAATGTAAGTATTTTACACACCTACAACGGTCTATTTCGACATCACTCCGCTGTTCAATGTAAGTATTTTACACACCTACAACGGTCTATTTCGACATCACTCCGCTGTTCAATTTAAGTATTTTACACACCTACAACGGTCTATTTCGACATCACTCCGCTGTTCAATGTAAGTATTTGACACACCTACAACGGTCTATTTCGACATCACTCCGCTGTTCAATGTAAGTATTTTGCACACCTACAACGGTCTATTTCGACATCACTCCGCTGTTCAATGTAAGTATTTTGCACACCTACAACGGTCTATTTCGACATCACTCCGCTGTTCAATGTAAGTATTTTACACACCTACAACGGTCTATTTCGACATCACTCCGCTGTTCAATGTAAGTATTTTACACACCTACAACGGTCTATTTCGACATCACTCCGCTATTCAATGTAAGTATTTTACACACCTACAACGGTCTATTTCTACATCACTCCGCTATTCAATGTAAGTATTTTACACACCTACAACGGTCTATTTCGACATCACTCCGCTATTCAACGTAAGTATTTTACACACCTACAACGGTCTATTTCTACATCACTCCGCTATTCAATGTAAGTATTTTACACACCTACAACGGTCTATTTCGACATCACTCCGCTATTCAATGCAAGTATTTTACACACCTACAACGGTCTATTTCGACATCACTCCGCTATTCAATGTAAGTATTTTACACACCTACAACGGTCTATTTCGACATCACTCCGCTATTCAATGTAAGTATTTTACACACCTACAACGGCCTATTTCGACATCACTCCGCTATTCAATGCAAGTATTTTACACACCTACAACGGTCTATTTCGACATCACTCCGCTATTCAATGCAAGTATTTTACACACCTACAACGGCCTATTTCGACATCACTCCGCTATTCAATGTAAGTATTTTACACACCTACAACGGCCTATTTCGACATCACTCCGCTATTCAATGTAAGTATTTTACACACCTACAACGGTCTATTTCGACATCACTCCGCTGTTCAATGTAAGTATTTCACACACCTACAACGGTCTATTTCGACATCACTCCGCTATTCAATGTAAGTATTTCACACACCTACAACGGTCTATTTCGACATCACTCCGCTATTCAATGTAAGCATTTTACACACCTACAACGGTCTATTTCGGCATCACTCCGCTATTCAATGTAAGTATTTTACACACCTACAACGGTCTATTTCGACATCACTCCGCTGTTCAATGTAAGTATTTTACACACCTACAACGGTCTATTTCGACATCACTCCGCTATTCAATGTAAGTATTGTACACACCTACAACTTTCTATTTACGGGATCTCTGTCCAAGGTGTCTAACATAACCTGTTTTAATTTATGAATTATAATTACAAAAAGGAGGCCCGGTGGCCGTGAGCGTTAAGGCGGAAGCACTTAACACTTCGTGTCAAATGGTCGTGGGTTCGATTCCCACAGGGGGTGGTGGCTTTTATTTTGAAAAAAGAAATGGCATCAGCCCTATCCTGTATAGGGTGGTAACCTATAGATAACCCGTCCTGAAATTCGTCGTTAATAATAACTGGACGTTAAAATTTAATAATAATAATAATTACAAAAATAACGGTCTTAGTTATTACTAAGGAACAGATGTTATTGTATTTAAATATTTTTTTCTAATTCTTAAATGCTAATTTTTGATGGAATTCTGCTCGTTTTAATTGATTTTAAAGCATTTAACAGGTTTTTACTTTTAATCCATATTTTTACTTATTCTGCCATAAATACATATGTTTGCTAAATATTGTGATATTATTTTTATTTTGTAATTAAAAAAATAATGGGGAAAGAGGGAAAGAATATAATGCTATACCCATTGAGTCTAGATCACTGTGTCTTTTAGCACTTTCCTCCGAAGGAAAGTAGCTATTGAGGTTGGACTCATGACGGAATTTTTGAAAAATTTCTTCAAATCTTTATCGATCCTACCTAGTAGACACCGAAAATGACCCCCGTTAAAATTTATATATATATATATATATATATATATATATATATATATATATATATATATATATGCATATATATATATATATATATATATATATATATATATATATATATATATATATATATATATATATATATATGTGTCTGTTAACAAGATAGCGGCCAGAGATTTTGTTTTTTCGTGACGAAACTTGGTATATAGCATTCAATTAGCAAACGATTGAACGAGTTCGTTAACCACCAAAGTCGGTCCACCGGAAGGGGGGGTTTACCCCGAACCCAAAACACTAATTTGACTATGTCAGCCGTAATATTTGTTATATTTCAACGAAACTTGGTATTCGTAGTGGTAACATAGAGAGAAAAGTGAGATGTAAAAATGAACTAAATCGGTTCATTAGAAGGGGGGGTTTACACCGGACCCACAATACCAATTCGCCACTACCAGCCATGATTTTTGGTATATTTCGATGAAACTCGGTATTCGTAGTGGTAATCTACAGGTAAATAACTGTTGTAAAAATAAACTAAATTGGTTCATTAGGAGGGGGGGTTTACTCCGGACCCACAATACCAATTCGCCACTACCAGCCGTGATTTTTGGTATATTTCGACGAAACTCGGTATTGGTAGTGGTAATCTACAGGTAAATATGTGTTGTAAAAATAAACTAAATCGGTTCATTAGAAGGGGGGGGTTTACTCTTGACCCAAATTCTTAATATACTCATACCGGTCGTAATTTCTGCTGTATTGTAACGAAACGCCGTATACGTCGTGGGTAACTCATGAGAAAGAAGTGTCGTAAAAATGAGCTGAATCGGTCAATCGGAAAGCGGGGGTTTAATTTGTAATATATTTCAATAGAAAAGCCCGTCAGACGTAGGTTCACAAAGCCGCCGCAAGTAGCGCTTTCTACCACTAGAGTGACTGTATCCTGTTCCTGCGTTAGATCAAAATACGATAATATGAGGTTTTTTGTATTTATTGCGTAGTGTAATAGGTACCATGTGCAAACATAACTCTGGAAGCAAATTATTAATTGATCAGTTACTCATTACAAATTTAACTGAGAACTATTCATGTTTTTATTTTATTTATGTAAGATATTTTAAGCAAATTGTTCTGGAAAGCAATCTACACTACCCAAATTCTGAGGAAAGTGCTTAGTTATGCAGCTCCTGCGTGACGGACGTTTTTAATTCCAAGAAGCAAAGGCGTTTTAAAAAAATATATTACAAATTATTGTTCAACAATTGTATTATCCCTTTAATCTGGTCTCTCAAAAAAAGAATAAGCAAAAGAATCATGCCGATATCATTTTCCAAATTCGAAATATAAAATAATGAATTTTTAACCTATTTTATTTTATTTCTCGGCTCCTAAGGCGCATTGGACGCTTGAACACGAATCGACTATTTTTCGTTTTCGAATCGCCAGACAAAAAAATGGGCCTGATCGGTGAGCCCACCACTGTATACTCCCCTTATGAGATCAGACAGGCGTCATTTCACGTTTGATAATATAAAAATGCATTTTGTTGCAAACAATTATGCAAAATAATGTTCATATCAGGAAATATTTACCTTCTTTTTTCGTCTTTTAAAATGAGTACCTAATTTTTATTTTCAATATGTTATAGAGGTTTAGTCATATTGTTCTATATATTTTCAAATTGTGTTCTTTCCGTTTATAATAACAGAGTTCTTTCTAGTTATTTATGCTTTTCTTTTCACCCCACTCTACTAATGTGACACCATTTTACGGTAGCTTTCATTTTATTGTTTGCATAAAAATAAAACATGTAATTTAAAACTTAACAATTAAATTCACAGAGGGAAGGTCCGGAGCGCCCCAATGTCAAGAAACATCATACTTTGATTACTTGTCAACCGATAAATTCACAGACTGCCAGCGCCGAGAAACTAGATAATTTATATTGAATAAAAAACCTAACTCAGGAACTCGTCCTTAGTGTTGTTAAAAGCGAGCCCTGACTAGAGGCTTGACGCCTGAACCTTGAATCTAACCTCTACAGCCGGAGCTCTGAGGGCTCGATGAAGGCTCTGGAGTGAGGCTTAGCCTAACCTTACCCTGAAGGTTCTCCATCGAGCCTTGAGGGCTCGGCCTTGGAGCCCTGGGAAGGTAGAGCTTTGGCAAGCACGGTTATAGTAGTATAGTAATAGTACGACAGTGTTGCCATCACCGTCTCACAGAAGAGTTTATTTTTTAGGAAAAGTTACTATTTTTACCCAATTAGTGATCCATATAATTAGTTTATCAATGAAATGGTAAATTTAAATGCCAGCGAATAATTTCAATGTGGCGGAATGAATTTAGGACGAATCTACTACAGTATATTTCATGAAACAGCTGTTTGCCCGCCGTCCGCCATTTTGGAAATGAAAAGTAAAAGGCTCCAAAGCATGCGCCTTCTCCCGAGGCGAGCCTTCAAGGCTCGCGCCTTCTATCGAGCCCTGTCCAAGCTCTGAGAGCTCGAGCTTTTACGAGCCGCGCCTTCTAGCCTCAAGCCTCAAAGGCGCGCTCTTTTACAACACTACTCGTCCTTTTATTTTAATTTATCTAACAATTTAACTTGAATATTTTATACTAAATGTTATGTTAATATTTTTTTCTTGTTCTATTTGCAGTTGAAATCTGCGAAAGTTTGGTTTGTGCATTGTACATTCACAATTAAATCGGCGCTCAGCGAAAGACTCAAGAAAAGGAGTATTTTTGAAGAGCCGAAAAAGAACATTCCTTCGAAGAAAGGTACGAATATGCGAAGACTTCTTCTCCAAGATTCGCCAGAAAACAGAAAGAAGAATTTCAAAACTTCCAGTGAGCTTTCAAGGCCCGAAACTCCAAGAAGCAGACTCCACATTTCTCAAGATCAAGTCCATCTGTTGTGGTTGTTATCAGTATTGTTTGTTCTGTTCGTTTCTTTGATTTTAACCGTCATTTTATTGTGTTACATAGTCCATGTCAAGAAAGAGCTGTCGTCAAAAAATAAAAAGAATTACAGCAATGTAAATTACAGAGAATGCCATACAAATGATTTGCATTATTAAATAGTCTAGTTATTTTTGTACTTTAAAATAAAATAAGTTACCATCTATCTTATTTATTTTTTCTTCCCTTTTGTCTCATTTGAAATTTTCTACTCGACGTCAAATATTTAATCTGACGTTTAGGATGGGTGGCAGACTGTAGATAGCGCCAACGCCCTAAATGCAGATACGCCTTAACATACTATCTGGAATAGTGTGATTCAGTGGTGAGTTTTCTAAGGCCAGACGAAATTTTCGCGCCACTGGTCATACTAAAATGGCCGACCCCCACTGTCACTTCTAGGTATGAGCTATCAAACAAAGAGATTCGTCATACAATTTACCTACTTGCTACAACTGTGCCAAAGTCACCCACCCCGTTGTATCAGCCTGATACTTATGGAAGATTGAATCAATTTGTATCAATCATATACATATGGCAGTCAACATGTTAAAATGAAAGTAGTTAAAGTCCGTCACGCAGAAGCTGCATAACTAAGCGCTTTCCTCAGAATTTAATTATGTAGACTGTATTCGTGAATAATTTGCTTAAAATAATATATATATATATATATATATATATATATATATATATATATATATATTTTATTGTAACTTTAATAACGGGAAGCGTGGTCCACCGTAGTGGAAGGGTAAGTCTGGAGGCGTGGCCAATAAGAATCCTGAAAATGGCATCATATCTCCGTGTTTACGACTCTTGTTGCCTAATCTACTGTTGTCTAGTGCGTTAGAAACGTTTTTATGCAACATTTAAGACGAAAATATAAAGAAACAACCCTTCTTGTCAGAGGAACAGTACGTGGGAATCGCATTATAGTACCTTACGCAAATGTGAAATTGCAATTATTTTTTAATTCTCTTGGTTTTAATATTTTTCGAGTAGGAAATTAGGTTAAACTTGGCTAATTACGCACAATTTGTAATGGACTAAAACTTGCCCCTAAAATAAGAACCACCTTTATTCATTTTTTCATATTATATTGGTATATGCCGGCATTTATCTCCAGCGGTGCGGTTTCCTAAACCACAAATTTTCCCCGGCATTGCAGCCGGCTTCCTCAGCATCATGTACCACCTGAAGAAGCCGTCTGTAATACCGGGAAAAATTTGTGGTTTAGGAAACCGCACCGTTGGAGATACATGCCGGCATGTAGGAGGAGATGAAATCACCCAGTGAAGAAGTTTAACCTTTAAGTACTGACGTACGGTCCCTAGGACCTTATGGTAGCCATTTCTAGAAATCCCCTCTAGTAGTTCCCTTTTGATTGCACACATTCAATGAATATATAATTTCTTTCAAATTTCAGTAAACAAAAGGCCCCAGGGACCATACCTCAGTACTTAAAGGTTAAAAGAGAATATATTGGTATACTTCAAAATAATTGATCAATTTCAAATTGCAAATCCCGTGCTTATATTGTAGGGCATTATAATGTATATAGCGTGAGATATAAATTACAGTTTCGATATTTGGTGACTAAGTTATTCCATTATAATCTTTTTGCAGTTATAGATAAAATTTACATAAATCTTGGACCGCTGTTAATTTTAAATTGTTGTAGGTCTCGCATACTTTAACCCTGACATAAATAACTACATTCTTGTACTTCTTTGCTGAAGGAATCCATCGTTGTGAACGACTCAATAGTGAATGACGAGTTCTTATTTATGAAGTAGATAAAAAGCTCTCTATGCAGTGGGAAGCTGTCAGTTGCGGCTTGTATTGAAGGATGGTGGTGTAGTTGTTTGATGCTTGAAAGTTGCATCTACTTTCCTAATGAACTAGGCATTTATCCCACAAACATTCCTTCAATTCATTTTCTACAATAATGAAGGCCCATTTAGGTTTCATTAGTATATCTTTCTTTTTCTTAACTTTATTTTTAGTAGGACTTTATAATATTTTGACAAATTATGAACCAAATAGGTGTAACATGACTTATATGTATGAATATCCACAATTAGTTGTGAGTATACTTTACATTGAAATATGAATATATTTGTTGTACAAAGGTAATTTTTTTATATCATTTTTATTTTGGTTCAATATAGAGAATTTCATTACCGTCTGATCTGAGTCGAACTTATATTAAATATGGCCTTTATGCTTATGGAGAAGGGAGAGGTATCCATAAGGTACGAGAAATGAAATTCAGCGGTATACCAGTTCTATTTATTCCTGGCAACAGAGGATCTCCCATGCAAGGTACTTGAAAAAATCAACAAACAAAAAAAATATTCAAGTATTATGGAAAAATGTATTTTATTATGTTTTTGTGCAGTGCGTTCCCTGGCATCCGTGAGCCTGACTAAAGCTGTACGTTCAAGAGCACCATTTTCCTTTGACTACTTTGCTGTAGACTTGAATGAAGACTTTTCAGGACTCTATGGTGGCTTCCTCAAAGAACAGACATCATTCGTCAACATTTGTATTAAACGAGTTTTATCATTATATAGGAAAGAAATTAAGGCTACAAAACCGACCACAATCATTCTAATAGCCCACTCAATGGTACAAAAAAGAGTTTTTTTCTTATTTATATTGTATTGATGAAATGTTTATTTCCATTTTTGTCCTTTCCTCAGGGCGGGATGATTGCTAAAGGTCTATTCCTGGAACGAGATTTCGATCCGAGTGTTGTACGGATGATAATAACATTAGCTACACCACATTCTCCTGCCCTTCTCTCCGATCATCTTCTTGCTTCATATTATCAATCAGTGAATGCTTTCTGGGATACATTTAATGCATCTGAAGAGAATATAAATCTTATCTCTATCGGAGGTGGTCCAAGAGATTTAATGGTGCGATCTGATCTAACATTAACATCACATGCTGACATAAGTGTAATTGTAAGTAAATGTTTTTACCAGTTTTTCATGTCCACTTTTATAATTTTTTTTTTTATTTTTCAAAGCAAAAGAGCAAATGTTTTATAATGTTCTTATACAAATATCATGCAAGAGTAGGAGGTTTGCCATAAGGTTTTGATCAAAAACCAAAACAATCTGATAGTTAAATTTGAAAACCTCTGACATTAGAAAAAGTAAATAAATAAAGCAAGGTTATATAAGATTTATCACACGAAAAGACTACTATTTAGCATTTAGATTGAATTTTTAATTTTATTATCATTAAAATTAATTACATTTACTCAATGATTCATTAGCACACTTAATTAGGAGAATATTTATCAGTTTTATGGATCTGTTCAAGGATTTCTATCTCTTTCAATGAAAATTTAAAAAAATCCATCCTATAGAAGGCCTCAAGGGCCCAGAAGGGCACACTCTGTAAAGGTATCTGGTTCATAACCATACAGGGAGATAGTGTGGTCAGGAATATGCCCCGGCCGCCTGATTTTCCCCTTTGCAGGTGCCCATTAATAAATTAATTAAAGGCTGGGTGGACCTAGGGATGATGGTCTGAGAGCCCGAATCCAAACCACGAACAAAGACACTAGAAGATATAATCGTTAATGTGCTCAATTTTTGAACTCAGGTCCTCCAGCATATAAGTCTAGTGCTCTACCGCTTAGCTAACCTCTCCCACATCTCTTTCAATATTTTGTCATAAAACTAAGTCTATAGCTAATTCTGGAAATACGTCTTTATTACTATTTAGACAAAGGCATTATAACTTATTAGGTAATTATTTATATTTGTTTTTTGGTAGATCGACTTCCATGGCCTTTAATGCTGGCATATTTACAGCTTCCCATCTAGTCAACAAACTCATGGTGAAGTCAACCCTTCCCCTCCTCAGTGGGTGTCCGACACACTAACCACCCTTCCCCTCCTCAGTGGGTGTCCGACACACTAACCACCCTTCCACTCCTCAGTGGGTGTCCAACACACTAACCACCCTTCTCCTCCTCAGTGGGTGTCCGGCACACTAACCCTCCTTCCACCATGAGATCCTATAATTCATAATATCAATGATATTCTTTACTGGCACATTTAATGAAGACACTATTTATCAGTTTTATGGATCTGTTCAAGGTTTTTTCCCATTAAATATTTGATTATCTCAGCACAATGCCAATCCTGAAAACATGTCATTATTTAGACATAAGCATTGTTATTATTATATATTAATTTTTTTATATTTATTTTCTGGTGCATCAACATCCATGGGGTTTGGTGGTGGGTTATACTGGTTGCCTTTCTTTCTAAATATCCCCGGTGAAGTAGAGACCTTTACCGCCAGCTCAGAACTCAAAAACCCCTCACGATGGATTCAGACTAGCCATGGCCCTTGTTGGCAGACCTCTACACTAACCACCGAGTGCTATTTCATGGAAGGTCATAAGTGATTCCAGAAATTCCTTGTTTATGTATTTTTTTTTATTTTTGTAAAGTAAACTCCCAACTATTTTACAAGCATTCTTCAGTCCTAGGATTTGGTGCCCAAAAAAACTTGAATTAATCCCAAAACTTAGTGAATCCCCTTAAAATGACCTTGACATTTCCAAAGTATTGACTCTTTTTCTTTACATTAATTGTTTATCAAATTGTTTTTAGACTTTCTGAAGAGATGTAGCTACCCAAGAAAGAATTTTTGAAAATTGTATTCAAATATTCATTGATCCTGCCTTCTAAATTTATATATGTGAGCCAGTTAATACGTCCAACATTTCTGTCTCTTGTCACAAAATATGATGTAAAAAAAATCGTTAACATATTATCTCTCAGATAATACTAGAAATAATATGTTGTAAATTTTAACATAATTAACTGAGTAGATATTAAAATATATTCTACTCCAGTTTGACAAAAGTAATTTTGAGAATGCAAATATTCTTAAAAGTAATAAAAAAGTTGATTTTTTGAAAATCTGTACATGGTAACCCCTTTTCTTCCCAGATCATAAAAGACTTGTATATTAATCTATGTTGTTTTCACCCAATCCTAGGAATGAAAAACATTTTTAAAAATATCTTATTGACTTTCAAAATAAATAAAAAATTAAGAGGAATCTTTATAAATACCTCTCACCTTCATTATACTTCACATCAAGAGAGTAGTTATTATTTATTTTATACTCTATGTCCATTACTTCCTTGGTAAAGTAAGGTGTCTTTTCAGGGAGCTCATCGGTAAAACATTTCAACCATCACTCCTTAGGGTGCCTATCAACTTTATTATTATCTACATTATAAGAAAAATAATTACTAAAATAGGCTATAAATCTGCTACAAATTTCGAAATCTTGTCAGAAAAATAGCAAAAATAACTGAACTTTTGGTGGTAACTTGGGGTGCTTATAAACCTTGGAAAACCTTGATTTAAAGAAATATATTTATTTCCACTAATGTTTGATAACTGATTACTGTATTTAATTTCATATAGTGTATAATTAGTTAAATATAAAAATGAGGAGTTAATCAAAATCAAATTTTTTACAAACAGAAGTTTTATTCTGCTCTAGCTTAAATATATTATGCAACCGATTATTGATTTACTGCCTCAAAGTGATTTCATTGGTGAGTCATAATATAGTAAATTGGAACATCTCATAAAGAGTTGCTCAGCGCTATTGGCCTAGATGTCGATGCGCCGTAAAAAAAAAAAAAATAAATAAAAAGTTGCTTCACGTGAGTCACCCTAAGATTCCAGTGTTATCAACACTCAACGTAATGACTACCTTTTACATCACACAAGTTTAAACATCAATCAAAACAAAACTAAGTCTACCCTAAAACAATTTTTGTTTCTAAACCTTGTTCAATAGACAAATCGGGTCTTTTAGCGCGGTTCCCCCCTCCCCCATAGGGAGGAACCCCGCTTATAAGGTTGATACAATGAAACAATCCGGAAGTGCCGACTAGAAAATTTCGCGTTTCAGAACCCCCCTAGAGACCGAAAATAACGGTGGTTCAAATTTGTATATATATATATATATATATATATATATATATGTATATATTTATTTATTTATATATATGTATATATTTATATATATATCTATATATATATATATATATGTATATATATATACATATATATATATATCGGACGAATGGTCCGATTTTGATGAAATTTGGTACAAAAATCTTTCGTCTAATTTGAAAGGTCAAGTTCGTTAACCAGCAAAATCCGCCTACTGGAAGATGGCGTTTGGGGCGAAATTCGCGCAAAAAAAATCGTAACGCTTACGTTTTTGAGTTCATAAGCTTGTAAGTACTCGTCTTATATGCTTCCTGGGCTAGGAAAACGAATGAAACCATTTTCAAGGCGATAGCTTTAACTGTTTTCGAGAAAATTGGAAAAATAGTTTTTGAATCCCGTTTTTGGTTTGGGTACTTAGAATCATGGGATTCAGTTGAAACATTTTCTGCATGTTCTACTTTCATCAAAACTAATATGTTGAAATTTTGGTTACGTTTGGAGTTAAGGAAGGGTTAGAATAAAATATTTTATTAACAGACATAAAAAGTTTTAGTAACTTTATTTACTTTCCTTAATATCTCAAAAAAGGTTGAGAATCTTGGTAAACGGAAGAATACCATTAGAAAGCTTATTAAATGCTCTAAAAAAAAGGTTCTAATGAAAGTTTTGATTAGGTGATGTCAATCGGAGAAATAAGAGCTTAAAACTTTAAAGTAATTGATTTCGCTTATTCAAACTGTTCTTTTTGTCTGTTTTTTATTCCTTGTTATTTTTTAATTGCTTATAGTTGGATAATGTATTTGACAATAAAACTGGTTAAGTAAAATAACAAAAACAATTTATTGTTAGAAATATAGATTTCCAGGATTCCAAGACCTTGTCACTAGCGGGTCCGTTTCTAGTGTTAGCCGACCCTTCCAGGTAAGATTGTAAATCATGACCTTTCAAGACTTTACTACACACAGGAATGGCGTTAGTGACCTTAAGGGTTGACACGCCATTATAATAATTAATTAAAAAAAAAAAAGACTGGTGGAACCAAAATAATAACTGCTTCTATTTTAATCTTTCCAAATTAGACTAGGGATATGAACGGAACCGCGCTAAGATGATGCAGTTCCTGCGAGACGGACTTTTTTTACATTAAGGCTGCCAGTTAATTTGATCACCAAATGATTACTTTGAAAGTAATTATCATTCTTCATCATTGCGTTTTGAGGGTATATGTAGGGAAACAAAAGCGTGTTTTCTCTATGCAGTACCTGATAGGAATTTGGAAACTCTTCTAGATTGTATAAAAGCTTCAACAAGGCCAGAAACCAAAAATGGAAGGTCCATTAATAGTTTGGCTCCGGAGTAGTCCACGCTTCTTAATCGATTGTTTTCAAAAAACACTTTTGTCATTATGAGTTTTTGAAAGGATAATTAGCAGGCTGTGTGTATAACAACCCAATTCATTTGGGCAGGAACCTTAATTTATCATCAACAAAGTTTTTTTTTTTTTTTTTTTCTGCTTTCAATTATAATGTTAATATTTTGTGTTAAATACATAGATCATACCTATTTTGCCAATGAGAGTGAATGGCCTATTCATAATCTAGTTAAGATAACCGTTTATCTTCTGGAGTATCTTTTAGTCAGACTATGGAGGCACTTCATAGAGTTTATCAAACAACACACCCAAATAACACATCATTATGTCATGAATATATTTCTGTTTTAGGCGCCCGTAATTCCTGCAGTTTGGCTGTCTGTCGATCATCTTTGTATAGTTTGGTGCAAGGAATTAGTACTATCTTTAGTCAGGATTCTTTTTGATTCCATCGATATAAAGACACGTCAAGTTATTGAAGATGTTAATCGCAGAAAGGACATTTTCTCATATCATCTTCTAAATGTATGTAAACTTATTTTCTATCTTCTTTTTAATATGTTTCTTATCATCTCTTATCTCTTCTGTTTGACAATGAATTACCAATTAGGTAGCTCATTATCATGTTTTATAGACTCATTCCCTGTGAGAACACAGCAATTTATAGTCTACAATACATTATAACATTTACTACAAAAGAATTACATCATTTTTGTAGTTTAAATGAACTATTCTATTTATCTGAACGGGCGATAGTAACAAAATAAAAATAAAAGGGAAAAGATAAATGGAAGTATTAATTTGTAAAAAACTTAATATATTTTTGCCTAGAGAACTGCTGGGAAAAGTTATCACACTTCAATTTTCCAAGAGGATTTTGATCTGACAACTGAAGATACCAGTGGCAGCTCTTGGATTGAAATGAATGGCACGAGTTTTTCTTGGTTTAAAGCCGAAGGAACAAGACGATCGTCAACATCTATTAGCATTTCTCTTGCTACTCCCGAAGATGGTTTAGTGATCGAGGCCATCAATCACGAGACAAAGGATTGGATATTTGCTTGTACGTTGCAGACGACATCGAGTGGAATTAAGAAATGGTGAATAATAATGCGTTTAATCTTATTTTGTAGCACGTTTCTTCCTTCTGCAGGGATGAATCCTGCTTCTGACATCGACCCAATCATGCAAAATCTAGAACTACCAACTCGATATATTCATGTTTCAGAATCCATGACCCACAAAAAAACCAATGGTTCAAATATATAGATATATGTGTGAGTGTGCTCTAGCATCCTCAAATGGACCTATGAGATACATCAGATTTCAGTTTATTTTTTTATTAGAGGCAATATTTTAATAGAAAAGAAATTATTTACAGACATGAGCAGTTTTTGTATATTTTCTTAAATATCTGCGAAACGGTTGGGAAATGGTGTTGTGTTTATCATATAGGTACTAATCATTGAAGCTAAATAACCAAATAACCTCATTTTTATTCAAAATAAAAAAATCCATCCTCCTTTTCGATTTGGATCAAGTTCAATCTTACACTGGCGGAGTTAATTTTTTCGAGCCAGACTCAGCTGTCCATAATCCCTAGCTCCCTCATCACAAAGAGTTAATTCCCCTGACAACTAGTGGTGAAATAAATAGCTAAAGCTTCCCTCAGCCCTTGCTTACTAGCCCCAAGGTAGAACTCCTGGAAAAGTCAGCCTTAGAGAGCCTGTAAACAAGACTTCTACACAAGTCTTTAGTAAGGAAAGGGTTAAGGACTTATTCTTGAAGTTTTTTTTCTTCAAACAGTTAAATTTTAACTAAGTTAAAAAAAAAAAAAAACTTCATACAAAATTAGACTAATAGTCTGGTTACGATACACATGCCCTACCTATAACACATGTATAATTGTGAGTATTAATATAAAATGCTTTACATTATACATATATTATGTATAATGTAACATTATATTATGCTTTAGTACATTATATTATGCTTTCAGATCCTTTCCAGCCATGACAGTGTCGTCCTTCTTCTTCCCTTCCAATCTCCTCATTCCTTCTCGTCCACACAATTTCTAAAATCTTCGTGCTCCACTTCCTAATGGTTCAAGTGTAGTAAGCAATACAGTTTGGCTTTTATTGTTCATGTTTTGTAAAAAGAACTACAGTATTTCATTTAATGTTTTTTTTTTTTTTCTCAGCAAAACAGGGATTAATTTGTCTTCTCAAGGTAGAGTAGCTCCCACAGTAGATGTGAAAAGAAAGACAGCTATATTAAATTTATCACATTTACGAAGAGATCGTTACACGCACGTCATCGTGAAGACTCTTCCTTCTCGAGAATTTGTTAGTACAGGCTTTTCTATTTAACTAAATATCTTCAATACAATTTTAGTTTTCTCTATTGCAAATCCATTATTTATGTTTCAGACTCGGATAAGCCTTGATCTCTTTAAAAAACGTGACAGAGTCCTGCATGGTTCATCGTATTATTTATTCGGTAATGTTGTAGTGCCAGAAACAGAAGTCGGATCTTTGTACTATTCTATTGAGCTGCCAGATGTTTATAAATTTTGGCACAATTATTATGTCCGTGTGACTCCACTAAGTTGCTCGGCTCCTATTTATGCCATTGCTTCTGTCCGAATACCTTGGAGCAACGAAGGATCGACATCGTTCTTGAGGTAACTACAAAATGTATGCTCATATTTTCTGTTGTTTATTGTAATCCTTAGACAAATATTCCTGCTTATCTAACTGAGGTTTATGTTTTATATTTCTGAGGCATTTCCAAGGTTTCCTGCCATTTTATATCTAAGTTTTTTAGTTTTCATTCATAGATTACTCTGGCACTTTATGTTAAGCCGATTCTGACAACTAGCACATGCTGATAGAAAAAAAAAACAATAATACACTTAGAATAGCGAAATTTATTATTAAAATATTTTAATACTCAACCAAGCACACAAAAAATGAAGTTAGCATAACTTCATGATGATTATTAATGCATTTACTATGAACAATTAATTAAATATACATTATTTAGGACAAGATTATCTTATTTTTATTAAACAGGATTTTAACAAATAGATTACTATATGTTTATGCTTTGACATATTATTTACTATGTACATAAAAAAGAATACAGTGTGTATCACAAGTAGATGACAATACTCTAGGAGGTGAAAGTAGATCAAAAATGTAGTTAAATGCTGCCAACCTCACGTTTCTATCTGTTTTTGTTCCAGGCATATGCCGTTCTTAAGGTTATTTAGTAAAAACTCTATTTTTTTTTTTTTTTTTTTTTTTTAAAGAAAATCCCCAATTTTCTCTGCTTGTCACATTATTTTTCAATTTTACTTTACTTTAGAACATCATATATATAACAGCAGATAGAAACTTAGGGTTGACTGTATTTAACTACATTTTTGGTCTAGTTTCTGCCCCCTCCCCCTCTTGAGTATTTTCATCTAATTGTGATACACCCTATCTTGTTTTGGGATGCGAGAGATGTTGGAAACCTGACAAGGATGTAGGTCCAATTAAAAGCATGTCTCGGCCACAAGTGTTAATTAAGCACAGCAAAGCCACTTTCTGAAACAAAGTTCTAACTACAGTAATCTAATTAGCCTCTGCTAAGGTTTTCGTTGAGACACTTATAGACTCAGGGAAATACTAGTACAGACTACCAGCTCTAAGTAGATTGATGACAAAGTTTGTTCCCAAAAGCAGCTTCGGTGTCTTCAATATAACATTTGTGATGAAGATAGGCCTTTCATTCAAACTATATCCTAAAATTTAAGAAATTAAAATGAAAAATATAATGAAGAAGTTGTGTGGTGTGATTACAAAAATGTAAAAATATTACTCATTTATTTACTTATTTTATGTATTATTTAGTGACTGTTCCGCATCTTAGCTGAGTTGTAGATAAGACCATGTTTTGTGGCATGTAGACCATAAATAAACATAATAAAATCCTTAGGAATATGAGATTATTAGAAATTAAAATGCCTTTCTCTTGTTATTCCAGAAAAACAAGTGACTCTGTTGGAATTTCTCTGCTAACTCCTAAGCCAGCGAAGAGTAGCAGCAATGTCGCTGTTGATATATTTCTCAATAGAAACTGCTCCTACAGCATAAGGTTTTTTATTTATTTTTTTTAAAGTCTTCCAAATCTTGTCCTAAACAGAAACTATAGCCCACACAGATTGACGGAAAAGTTGAATTTCACTTGCACAAACTTCTGAGCGAAATGTTTCTTTGACTCTCCCTTCTATTCTCCCATTCCTAAAGCTGAATGAACTCTAAACAATACGCTAACTTATCTTATTCAATCTGAAATATTTTCAGTTAACGTCACATTCCTTTTATTAGTAGACTAAAAAGAAGGCTGGTGTACTTTAAGTTTAAGTTAAGTTTAAAAAGATGAATATATAAAACAATTTATTCACATACTAAAATATAAATGCCACTTAATATTAAAGCATAATGAAAAATAAGTTTATAGTATTGTAAAAAGACAAGTGGAAACCTCTTAGTGATAAGGTTATAAAAAAGAGGAAATTTTTCCCACAAATATGTATGCCACACCCTTTTTGCTCCAACTACACCATCTATCTAAACAGGCTATTGTTTAAATTGTTTTCAGCCTCAGCTTTTGCTAAGTATAGATAAACATTAAACACTATCTTCCTTGCTTGACCTCTCATAGCCTTCCCTGATCTTCAACGAGACATATTCGGTTTTTATGGTGTTTCACAAGAATGTAATTCACTAAATGGCTTTGCAAATAGCCGAACAGAAGAGAGAGTGAAAGAGAAATTTACCTCAGAAGTTCCCGTATGCGCAACTGAACTTTTCTGTCTATCTGAATGGGCTATATTTTATAAACTAATGTAAAAACATTTTTTTGTATACAAAATTACAAAGATAAATTAAAAATTCTTTACAAATTTTGAATTACTCTATTTTAGTGTTGAAAGATCGCTTCTCCTTACACTGAGTTCTGTAGTCGGAAAGTTCGGAGCAGTTCTGATAGCTCACATTACCGTCTGCCTTCTCCTCACGTTGGCTTATCAGGTGAAGTCTCTCGGAGAGAACGGCTCCTGTCCTTTCATACAACTAGTTATGCCTATTACAGCTAAACCATACTTCATCATACAGGCCTCGGCTTTGACGGGTACAATTGCACAGTAAGTATAATATTTAAAAACAACCATTTATAATTCATTGAGTATTGATGCATAACTATTTATGCACTTTTTTTTTTTTGTAATATAAGGACTCAGTAGATTAAATTCTGTTGCCATGGTAGAGTTACTGGGGAGAGGAAGACTTAATTCAGGATAGGTGAGCTTCAATACAAAACATAACGTTTGATAAGTGGAAAACATTCAACTCATTGATGTTTTACTCATCTTTTTCAGTAACAGAACTTTTTGTTACCAGATAGGATATTGAAAATTTATACCTGAGTTTGTATGTTGTTATCTTATGTTTCTTATGACACAGATGATCCCCCCCCCCACCGCCTTCTTTTATTACATTCAATGTAAACATAAACCCGAGTGGAACTGCACAAATTAATGGCCCAGATGTCGATGCGCCGTAAAAAAACAACTGCACAAAAATCGAGAATCGTGCAAAGAGGCCTTTAGGATCATTAAGGGACAGGGCTCTTTAGCTGCAGACAAACTTATTTTACTGTTAACGGATTTCAAAGAAACTAATCGATTAACGAACGGAATAAACTTAAACGTTTACAGGAACAAAACCTATCCTTCGAATTTTGAGCACTGATTTCACAAAATGAAAGCATGCTCTCGTAAATCGCACGATGATTCTTTTTGTAGATCATGTAGCAGATCAATCAACACCAAGAATTCAAGATCATTCAGAACCTTTAGAATAAATCGCAGTCAGAGCCATAAGCTGTCTTGGTAGGTTTACAACATAATGAAAAGAAATTAAAAACTGCCAATAACCGTGGCTAAATTTCAAAAGATTATTTCTTAAAATAAAGATTAATTCAAGAATTATCTGATGGATATTACTTTGTGTTTAGGGGCCTAGCTAGAATGTTCCCGATTCTTCCTGAAACAGACAACAGGCATCAATCAAGTTTCATTGAAGTCGTTATCATTCCTGTATTCCTACACCTTACTGCATTTGCTATTACGTACCTCTTCGCTTCTGCAGTACTAGTCGGAGTAGTTCTACAAGGCCAAGCGTTTAATGGAATCTTCTTGAGGTAAGAATGTTTTTCTGGTTAGAAAAATCTATAATAAATAATTTGTGCTGGAGGCATTAAGATCTACAAAATATTCTATGTACTTTTTGCCTTCTCTTCAAAGGCCTTTTTTCTTCTAGAAGTTCCTGCTGCTTGTTTTATAAATTATAGCAGCCAACAAAATTAATTTTTATTATGTATATTTAGCTTTCCTTTAAGAATATTCTCTTTGTTAGTCAAGCAAGTTAAAATTTGTAGCCATTTCAATATTATGCATCTTACGTTTAAAATTTTCAATAATATTTACTTATTTTCAAAATGTTTTTCTTTAATAAAATGGTTAGCAAAAAGTTGTAATGTTTACAAATTTTTGAATTACTCTTCATATTTTCCTTAAATGGATGGCAGCTTCCGTTGAAAATCCTAGTTGAAGGCTACCTACTTTAGAGCTTTGTATGATAACATTCATGGCTTCAGATGAATCCGATGTTGTGCTGCTTATCTGAACCTTGGGGTGAATTCAAGTTAATTTTTCGAAATAATAAAGATTTGAAAATGAAGG
Organism: Gonocerus acuteangulatus; assembly: GCA_946811695.1. NCBI lineage: Eukaryota > Metazoa > Arthropoda > Insecta > Hemiptera > Coreidae > Gonocerus > Gonocerus acuteangulatus. The sequence continues at coordinate 80,596,511 of OX328129.1, read as the reverse complement.
ATAGCGTATACCGTCGTGTGTTTTAATAAAGTTACTACTTCTATTCCGAGCCAATTGAAGGCAGATATTAAGGAAAATGTTGTTTTATTTGGTTATTATTCCGTTTATCACTTTTCATTCTAATGCACATTAATACTTTCGCATGGAAAATATAATGCATGCCTTTCAGAAAAAAGGGTAAGTTATTTTCTCAAATGGTTTTGGGCAGAGAGGGGAATCCTGAATGACTTGAAAAACTCTATTTCTATTTTTAATTTATTATACAGCAGTTAATTTTACTAATAAAATGTCCGTCATGCAGGAGCTGAACATTATATTCTAAGTACATTCCTCAGAAAAGTGGCTAGTAATTTGAATAATAATAATTTTCTAAAATAGCCTATATAATTACAAAATAAACATGAATAGTATTGATATTTTTTATTTGTTTGGAGGCCGAGTGGCCGTGAGTACTAAGGTGAGGACTGTGTGCCTTAAATTGTGGATTCGATTCTCACTAAGGGTAGTGGCTTTTCTTTAGAAACAAGAAAAGGCATCGTCTCTATCCAGGCTAGAAAAGGGTGGTAACCTATAGACAACCCGTCCTAAAATTCATTGTCAATAATAAATGGACTGAATAGCTAATTTATTCCATTTAATTTATTTAAATAAATTAAATAATAAATGGGCGTTGAAGTTTAAATAAATAAATTTTAATGTCCATTTATTATTGACAATGAATTTTAGAACGGATTGTCTATAGGTTACCACCCTTTTCTTGCCAGGATAGGGCTGATGCCTTTTCTTTTTTTCCAAAGAAAAGCCACCACTCCTAGTGGGAATCGAACCCACAACCTTAGGCACAGAGTGCATACACCTTAGCACTCAAGGCCATGAGGCCTCCACTTACTAATTGTGTTCCAGAATAAAAACCAAGTTCTAGTTGAACAATTTTGATATTTTTTTTTTTTTTTTTTTTTTTCTACAAATTATGTTCCTCATTGGTTTGGCATTATGGCTACCAAGTTTTTTTTACAAGAAAGTAAAAACAAAGGCTCGTATAGGGAAATTAATAATTTGGTTCTAGAGTAAAGCCCTCTTCCCAAAGGACCGATTTAGTTCATTTTTACAACACCTTTCTCTTTAGATATCCATGGCATATGCCAAGGTTTCTTGCAATATAACAAAAATCTTGTCCATTAGGAGCCTATTAATAATTTGGATCCAGAGTAAGATGTAACAATTTTGGACTAACTCGAACAATCATTTATATAAATATTGTGTGTATATATATATATATATATATATATATATATATATATATATATATATATATATCCATATACACACAAATTTTAACTGGAGTCATTTTCGATATCTAGTAGGTTGGATTGGTGATGATTTGAAGAATTTTTGATTTTTTTCAAAAATTCTTCAATGAGTTGCCCTTTTAAACCCTTCACCCCCCACCTCTGCTCTAGCTCGGGGCTGGATGAGGCAACTCTCGACAGGTCTTAGACCTTAGGAGACTTACCTTATGTGTCAGCCAGGTGCGGTTCTTATGAACCAAACGCAGCGTTTGCGGATTCGTTGTTCCCGCAACTCCAGTGTTGTACATCCAACCTTTTCTCTCATCTACAATAATATATGCTAATACCTAAGCTTGAGTAGCTATGATGAATTTTGTTTCCTAAAATTGAGGTATTTTGTTAAATAATTCAATTTTAATTACAGGTTAGATTTGCATGTCTATTGACATATTTAAATATTATGAGTTCTTTAATATTTTGCATCTAGAAACAGATAATGTTTGATAATACTGGAGCAGGATTCCCACCAACTTCATGTTTCTATACACTCTTAACATAAGTGCACAAATTAAAAAGTTTGCTAAAAAAATGAAAACATACAAATAATGCTGAACGTGGACAAAATTGAGACTATTGATATTGTAACGTCCATTATTGCTTTTCCTCATCCTTCTAAAATATACAAAAACAGGGAGTAGAGTAATTGAGAAGACAAAATGGATGCCAATTATTTCTGCTCCATTATTAGCAATCTTACTCATAAGTTATTAATAATTAGCTCTTGTTATATAATTAAATCTTGATTTAACTTTCTTATTTTTGTTTCAATGCTTTTTTTTTCTTCTTTTTTCATTTTTTTTTTTTTTTTTTACATTAAATTTCAGCTCTTTCACAAAATATAATCTGCATTTTAATGACACTTTATTCCTAGATTCGTCAATAAATTTTTCTTCGGTCTCACTTGGCTTTCTGAATATGTTATGAATGGCGTGAGCAAAGTACCAATAGTCGTATCAGCTTTCATGATAACAGTATCATCAAGTGCATGCGGTGCCCTCGCACTCTCTATTGGCCTCTTCTTTTATTTTTTTAAGGTTAATAATTTTCCTCTTATATTAACAATATTAGTAGTTGGATTTCCGAGCGTTTCAATCCATGATTGCATATGTTTTCCAGTTGATTTCTCTTTATGAAGATTTCTGGGAGGAGATCGTTTACTGGCCGTTGAGAGTCCTGAAATGGAAGTTAAAGCAACGAAGAGGACAAACTCCCAACGAAATGCCACGATTCGAAATACCTCCAATTAAAGATATTAGTTTCCACCTGACGTTGATGTTGCTCTGGTCTGTATCAGCTCTTGTCAACATTCCGAGTGTCCTCGTTTGGGCAAAGAATTACAAGCAAGTATAATTCTATTTAATTTGTGTTATAAATGTCATTCATTTTTGTATTACTTTAACTTTCTTTCCTGTATCAGAGCATGAAAATATTATTCTCTGTATTAAAAATAAAAAGTCTGACTCGGAGGAACTGCTTCATCTTAGCGCAGTTCCTTTCATATCTCTAGTGTCATTAGTAAGTAGTAGTTTTGATATTTTGGGAAAAATATACAATAAAAACTCAAAGATAAGTAATATACGATTTTAAGCGGCACAACAGGAAACTGATTGTATCCTAAGCGGAAATTACTCCATCCTCTTCCTCTGAGTGAGTGTTGCATCCCCAAATAGGAAATGTGGATTTGAACCCCATCTGTGGCAGGTTGAGCTATTTGAGAAAATTCGCTGCTGTTCCTTCACCATGTATATTAGAAAGATTGGCAATCTATAAATAGACCCGTCATTAATGACCATAGAAGCAGATAATAAACCGATAAACAAAAATATATAATTAACATGGTGTTAACTGTCAGATTATCAAATACATAGAAAATTCTATGGTTACGAAAATAAATCAATAAGAAAATCTCAGTTATCTTTTACAAGGAATTAGAAAATAAATATTACAGGATTCTAAATAATTTTCAATCCATAAAGGAATAATCCTGTATCTAAGACTGGTGTACCTGTATCAGAGCATATGTGTTCTCAATATCTGAAATCTAGGTAGCACTTGTCACCAATGCTTTACTCACTCAGTTGCTATCTCTTGAGGATGTAAGTTCACCGACATAAAGTTGAATAAAATGCCAATCTTGATAAGGAAAATGAAAAAGGCCACAAACCTTCACTGATTGAAATAGTTTATTTCATGCTGCATAACGCATTCGAGACGAGGTCTCATCATCAGAGCCTATAGACTGTATCTGTGCACTCGTGTGGCTCTCGCAGTAGACTTTACGTGTACCAGCTGCTCACTTGTGAGTCTGCTGCAAGAGCCACACGAGTGCACAGACACAGTCTATAGGCTCTGATGATAAGACCTTGTCTCGAAAACGTTATGTAGTGTGAAATAAACTATTTAATTCAGTGAAGGTTGGCATTTTTTATTTCCTACATGGTGATGAACCTTCACCAACCAAGTCCCCCAACATCTATGATCTAGATTTTTATGTTTCTATGTATATTTTGATGGTCAGTGAAAATGAAAACAAGATTTACTGAATGTGGACAAAATTAAGACTTATTATTATTGCGACAGCCATTACTGTTTTCCCCATCCTCCTGCATTCCCATTGAGAACGACAACTCAAGACGTAACCTGAGGTATGCCTGTATGGTGAAGTCAGATTTGAGCATTGTACGATTAAATATTTATTCAATTACTAATATGGACTTTTTTTTAGCCGATTATTCAAATTATTCATTATTCTTTAAATATTTATCATTTATTAATTGCATAATTCATATTTTTTTTTGTTTTTGTTATTCCAATAAATAAATAATTTTTATCTTACTTACTCTTGCTATTCCTTGCAATAATGGAGTTATTATGTATTGCAGGTATAGCACTAATTTGAATCCAGACCCAACCTTCATTAATGCTGTTATTATGTCGACGTGTGCTGGAATCTTGTGGCAAGCTGAACTACCAAAAACTGGCTTGTATGCATAATTCATAATTACTTATGTATGACTATATTCTGGAATATTTAAATATGTTTTTATTTTTTATAGAATATGGAGCAAACAGGTCGGATATATTATTGTCGGAAGCAGTATTTTTGTTATGGTATATGCTCAAACATCGCTCTATCGCCTGTCGTATATTTTGAGTGGAGTCTTTGTCTTAGTAACCCTTCACCAATTTATCGGTGGGTTCTTCACTCCTGATGACGAACCTGTCGAGCTAGTACCCATCGTAGATGAAGAACCTTCGAGCCGAGAAATTGAAGAAGAAACAAATACTGACTCGACTCCGATGGAACTAGAATTGAGTCCAAGTTTAAAAGTACAGCAAGATGCTTCTGATGAAGGTGTAGTATTTGTATAATATAGATGAATAATTATCAATTATTGATTCAGCCGTTCAGTACAGGGTTTCTGAAGTAAACCCCAACTTCTAATGAACCGGTTTATTTTTATTTTTACAACACTTCTTTCTCTTTAGGTAGGCACAAAGTAGGTCGAGTTTTGTTGCAATATTGTAAAAAAAAAAAAAAAAACTCGACAAAATATTGTATTAGCTAAATTTGAGCCTGCAGGAAAAATATGTGGTTTTTTGAAGGAAAATGTAGACCCAGTGACTAGGACTGATTTATGAATCTCTGAAACAGAAGGAAGTTCAATGAAACTTCACTTAACCCATTACCGCTGGAGTTTCTTTTTTTCAAAAATTTGTAATACTAATAAATCAATTTTACGAACTTAGTATATAATATAATTTGTCTATCATTGCTTAGATATTGGCGTTACCATATGGCAACGCACGGCAATAATGGGTTAATATATTTATTTACTCTCTTACTTACAACATTTTTAAACATATGGCATATCGATTACTCATCAACTGACTTTCCACCATATTGGATTAATTCTGTCTATTTTCAGTCTTGTGGTGGAAGGTTCTCCTAATGGAGTTAAGTCTTAATAAAAACACAAAAACTTGACGTTTTTGTTTATTGGTCTTGACAAATAATAAAAGAGAACGCCCCACAATCAAATCAAAGCAGAAACCAGATACTGCTGTTCTCTAGTGGCAGGAACAAGAACCAATTCTGGCAGCATCATTAAATTTGAACAGATTATGAAATAAACCACAACTTCTAATAAACCGATTTAGATTATTTTTAAAACTCATATTTCTCTTTAGATACTCATGACGTATACCGAATTTCGTTATACATCAGAAATTATGGCCAGTATGAGCAAATTAGTAATTTTGGACCAAAGTAAACACCCTTCTAATGGACCAATTTTGTATATTTTTACATGTTTTTCTCTTTAGATAGCCACTAAGTATGTTTAATTGCAATAAAACAAAAATTACGGCCGATATAGGCAATTTTTGTGCTCGTTAACAAACTTTTTGATAGGTAAATGGATGGGGTTTAAGCACGAAAAACGTCGAAGGTTATCATCATCCTGCGAACTTGTTGAATCGTTTGTTATGGGAATACTATATATCAAGTTCCGTGGTGAAAAAACAAATCGTATTTCTGTTATCATGTTAACAGACTCACAAACAGAAACATATTTTAACGCAGCTAAAGCATGTCCCCTGTTTTGTGTTTTTTTTTTTTTTTTTTCGTTTTTTTTTTTATTTTGGCTCAACACAGAAAAAAATGGGGTGATGCTTCTTGGTGGTGTCAATAGCCAGAGCCCTTCCTAGGGCAGAATTTATTTATAATATTTGCCCCTGAAGACACAACGCAAAGGTGAGCAACATGTATGGATATACATACAAGCAAATACAGTAGACTCTCCCTTATCTGGCATTCTCTTATCCATCCTGCTCTCTAATCCGGCGGTCTCCGAGAGGAATGAGTAACGGATTTCGGAACTCTCCGGAGCTAGACCGGGTCAAGGGTTCCTAGAAAACCTTCCCTTCCTAGCTAACCAAACATTTGTTTCGTGGTATTTCATTGAATGGAAGTCAATGAGGGCATATATGTTTCATTTTAGAGGCAAGAACTTGTGTTTCTACTAAGGCAACTGTGGCTGGAACACCTGATTTTAGCTAGTCTAGTTTGAACAATCATCACAAGTGGTATGCAAGTTTTAAAACTTGTAGTATGTACCATTTTAAATATGTAATATTAAAAATGGTACATATTATTATATCCTCAAATAATAAGGTTTTTCAAATAAATAAGTGACCACGTCTAACTGAATTCTCTAATTCAGCATTGTTTCTAATCCGACTGTACCCCGGTCCTGATGACGTTGGATTAGGGAGAGTCTACTGTATATTTAAAGTGTGAAGTGAAGTTTCAATGACCATCTCCCTATTTTGCCGATTACTGAGCTTGAAAGCTTTTAATTATTAAGTAAATTCTAATGTTTCTTTAGTGAAATCAAAATAAGTTGGACTATTTCTTTTGCAGAAACGAATGATCTAGAAGAAGACAAGGGTAAAATAGTTGATGAGAAAGACAGCCCCAGCGAGGGATCTTCGACTTCTTCTTTCGAACACATATCCGAGCAGGAGCATCTATAGTCATTAGGTGCTCCGCTATGCTTAGTATCTGTGATAACACGGAAAACATTTTTTATTTTAACTTAATCTCATTTTTCTTGTTGTACATATCAAAACTATTAGGATAAATAACTGTATTGTGATTTGTTTTAACAGAGCCACTTCAGAAGTAGTTCTTGAGATTATTTAGGCAAAAATATTTTTGTGATAGTATTGTAGAAGAATTGTTGTGAGCATTTCGTACTTTTTCTTTACCCGAGGTAACGTACAGGAGTCTATTGATAATAGATTTTCGTTGGAAACGACCAACTTACTACAGAAATGATCCTGTAGAAGTTATTGATAATAGATCGTTGACAGCTGTGATGTTGTGGTTCGGTCAGGAGAGCTAATAAATCTACATTCCTTGCACAGAAATTAGTTCTATTTCCCAATCTTTCAGACCTGTGTTATGAGCCTTTGCCAAGGCTGTAAACAGCATGGACAGATTAAATGCTAATATATATATATATATATATATGATAACTGCTGAAAAATATGTGCTACAAATATTTAAATTTTAACGTCCATTGTTATTAACTACGAATTTTGGGACGGGTTATCTATAGGTTACCACCCTTTTCTAGCAAGGATAGGGCTGATGCCTTTTCTTTTTTCTAAAGAAAAGCCACCACTCCATAGTAAGAATCGAACCCACGACCTTTGGCACGGAGTGTTACGTGCTCACGCCTTAACACTCACGGCCACCGAGCCTTCGTGCTACAAATAGTGACTAAACTAAATGTAGTCGTATAGAGATCTTTACATTGAGTATGAGTTACATAGATATTGTACACTGATGAACCTACCTATGAGGAGATGAAGGACTGATCCATACGGAAGTCGCTATGTTGGCAGACACTACTAAGTTTTGTATAAGAAATGTAGTTTTATTAGCCTTACAACCAAACCCCAACAATCTTCACCGATGTAAAGGAATCTATATTAATTAGCCTTTGTTGTGCTTTTAGACGTCATCGTAATGATTGTGTTTGTATCTCCATGCAGTAGCTGTGAAATAAGGAAGAAAAAAAAACAGTCTTCCTTTGTATGTTTTTATTTTATAGCTAGTAATTTCATTTTCCAAGAAAGCCCAAACCTTCAAACCTCCCCTAACAATTTTGTAAGTTTATAATGTCTTCGTAATTAATTTTTTACTTATTTAAAGATTATTATAAAAAGTTATTTTCTCAGTTACAAATAGCCAAATGAATATTTAAAAAAATGCTAAATGTGTAGCAACCCTATTCATTTGGGCAGCAAACTTTATTTTTATGTAAAGAATTTATTTTTCACAATTCTAGCAGGAAAAAAATTTGAAACCTTTGAGGAATAATTAAATGTAGATTAATTTACTTTTTGGTCCTTTAGATTCTATTATTCTTTAATTATTTATTGAGATTACTACCAAAAACATGGTTAATGTGGTTGTCGGTTACATTAATATTAAACGGGTGTGTTTGTTAGCATTATAGAAAAACAGAATTTCTACTTCCTCCCTAGATGTTCCTTTCCTGTATTTTATTTTATTAATTATCTCATTAATAATGCTTAAATAAGAGGAAGATATGAAAACTGGACAAATATATAAAAAAAAAAAAAAAGAGTTCTAAAAATCTGTTTGAATACTAATCTCATAACAAATAATTATTATTTTATTTTACTTATGAATAATAATATGTGTTTATTATTTCATTATTTTATTTTATTTAAATTTTAACGTCCATTATAATTAACATCAAATTTTAGGACAGGTTATCTATACGTCACCACCTTTTTCTAGCCAGGCTAGGGCTGATGCCTTTTCTTGTTTCCAGATAAAAGCCACCACCCCTAGTGGGAATCGAACGCATGACCCTTGGCATGAAAAGTTAAGTGCTCACGGCTACCGGGCCTCCTTATTATTTCATTATACTAATATAAAGTTATAATTCTTTATTTTATTTATTTTTATCAATTCCAAATTACAATTGTTTTTAAAATGATTACTAATACACTACTTATGACTTCCTGATAGTTTTTGTGACGGAAATTTCCTAAATTGGTGAAGACAATGTTGTTTTTACATGACTGAAAACCACATTAAACATTTTTAATTTTATAAACTTGCATAATCATTGTTTCTTATTTATTTATTTACTTTTTAATTTATTTTCATACTTGCGTAACCCTGAGGAATGGTCGTTTATCACATATCGAATGTACTCTTATATTGTTACAGTATTTAATATTGTATTTATCATTTCCTTCAATGAGATCTTGTTGCAATAAGTATCATTGCTCATTAGAATTTCTATTTATAAATTTTTATAAATGTTATTTCATCTGTTTATTCTATTTTCCTGTGTGGTTTTTGTTATTCAGTCAAAATTCATTTTGTAGCCAATAATTTTGATAGAACCTTTCTTTTTTGGCTATTATTTTTCAATACTTTGGGAATGAATTTCTTTATGGCTAGCCATGAAGTAGAGATGTGCGAAGGGAGACTGAGAGAGGAAGTTTTTCAGAAAAAAAGAGAACTCTTTGACGTTTTTTTTACTCTTTTTTTTTTTTTTTTTAGCATTTTTTATTTTATTTTTAGCTAATATTTCTAGTAAATTGCATAGATTTTGATCACATAGTGATATAAAACACGGACTTGTACATTTTTGTATGTAATGCAATGCAATGGTCCTTTTATGTATGAAATATTTATTGTAAACAGTAATGGACTAGGGAAATGCTTTTCTTGTAATTCTCAATAATATTTATAAATTCTTCATATTTTAAATTTACAAACATTAGGAGGGATTTGTGATTAATCGTAATATTATTGAGCTTTTAAATACTTAAGCATTGTTTCGTGTTAACGTTTAGCTTTAGGAGGATTATATTAAATTAAGAATTAGGAAGTCACCAATCCCTATTTTTACTAGAGAAAAATATTGTGAAAAATCAGTATTATCCTCAAGTTCTTATGGAATTTTACTCATTTCAATTGCTTAAAAGTGATTGTTCCTATTAAAACATTTGTAAACGGTAACTGTTAAAAGGCTTTCGAAATGGGCTTCCCTTCCTACTTTTAGCAGTATTGTTTAGTTTTAATAATTGACATTATATTATTAGAGATTAAGCTGCATTTTTTATTGTAATTTTAATTTATTGTTTTTCGAACAACTTAGCCAAGTAAATGATGGATCTTGAGAAATCTGGTGTGAGTTTAGTATGAGTCTGGTGGGAGTTTAGTGTTCAGTTGGTTAATCGTTCATGGCAGCAGCACGCTTTTGTATGTACGTGTGGGTGTCATGGAAAAATAAAATTTGACATACAAAATATTTCAGAAAGAACAATTTTAAATGTATTAATTGATTTTAAAGTAATAACGTTATATATTAAAATTGAGCTCTCTTTTCCTCCATTTATTATTAATATTGTTTTAATTTTATCAATATTAGATCTATTGTAATTTTTCATTTAAGTTTTGTTGTAATACACCAAAAAGCTTGACTGTTAGAGAAAGAGCAATAATTTGGTTCCGATGTAAACATACTCTCGATATGTACTAGTTTTGATGGTCAACAAACCCAATCATTTCTTAGGGGAATGCTACATACCAAGTTCTTTGGGACAACAAAAACTGTAGCCACACAAACAGATTCTCTTTTAGTGAGAAGTATTAGTAAAGAGCACAAGTACGTGTGAATAGGACTGGATTCTAAGCTCCTCCACCGGAGTTTTACAACGTAGTTCTCTTTATTCACATCATGTAAACAGCCCAACAAGTATTTAGTAACACTAGTTAGTTACTCGACAGACTGTACTCAGCGCACTTGTCCGCTACGTCTCAATGAGTTCTTGTCTCTTGACAAAAAACCACGTTAGTCAGAGGGACGAGAACTAATGACACTTACTAGGCCTGCTTATTTATTTAACTGTTATAACAACCATTATAATTAACTCAGAATTCCAGGACAGGTTATCTATAGGTCACCACCCTTTTCCAGCCAGGATAGAGCTGATACCTTTTCTTGTTTTCAAAGAAAAGCCACCACCCCTAGTGGGAATCGAACCCACGACCTTTGGCACAAAATAATATGTGCTCACGCCTTAACACTCAAAGCCAACGGGTCTCCAGTTTAAACTAGGAATTAGATGTGCGCTAAAAGGTTGCTTCTATTAGAATGCCAGGGCTAGATTTTATGTTTTTATACGAGCCAGTAAGCTGAAACTAATGCTTTTTGTCATTAGTATAATAGAAGAATAATTTCGTTTAGAGCCTTCTGCTCAAATTCAGAAACATAAATATGCTTTAGGTCCACCGGACAAACCTATGTAATGTACTGTATAACATATAGTCTTTTTCGTACATGGCCACCGCACATGCGCGAACTCCAGCGGACCCATTTTTGTGACACTTTTTTGTAACGTTTAGGGCCACCCGACAAACCTATGTAATGTACTCTATAACATACAGTCTTCTTTTTCGTTTATGGCTATGCCACTGCGCATGCTTGAACGCAAGCAGACACTTTTTTGTGAAACATACAGTCTTCTTTTTCGTACATAGCCAATGCGCATGCGCGAACGCCAGCGAGTACTTTTTTGTGACACATACAGTCTTCTTTTTGTATATTGCCACGCCACTGCGCATGCGTGAACGCCAGTGGACACTTTTTTGTGACACATACAGTCTTATTTTTCGTACATGGCCACTGCACATGCGCGAACACCATTGGGCATGCGTGAACGCACTGCCCATGCGTGAATGCCATTGTGCATGCGTGAATGCCACTGTGCATGCGTGAATGCCACTGCGCATGCACGAACTCAACTGTGCATGCGCAACCGCTAGCGGACACTTTTTTGTAACGGTTTTTTTCAAGTTTAGTCACCGCTAAAGCATATTTATGCTAATAAAGTAAGCTTCAGATGAAAATTCCACCTGGAGACTTTAATATAAATTAGGTCTTCTTTGATACAGTAGCTCCAGAGATTTTATTTTATTAGCCAATGCCTGCTTATCAGCCGTTCGGGATCGAGTGTCCCGATAACGACCAGTTGTAGAATCTGAGGATCCAGATCAGGACAGATGGCGATGTGTTCCCCATTCATGATTCCATCTCGACAGAGCAGGCAAGTGTAGTCTTCTGCTAAGCCAAAGCGGTGTAGGTGGGCCTGGAGATAGTTGTGGCCAGTCTACAGTCACCATGTAGACAGATCTGGGTCACAAACACCTTCAATCCGGCCTTGCGCCTCTATTTTCTCATAAAGTCATTTTTATTAGTCTTTGATAATATTTTTTTTTCAGTTATTATTTATTTAAATTTTTAACAGCCATTTATAATTAATACAGGTTTCTGGGATGGGCAATCTACAATTTACCACAGGGTCAATCCATTAGAAATCACCCAAATTGGATCAAATTTGTTGCTCGACATTTTTGATTTTCCTGATTTTTTTTTACCAGTTATTCCCCTATACTAGGTGAGTTCAAACCTGCAGTAAAAAAAATTTCTGGGGCATATTTTTTTGTCGGCCATTTTAAGTTTGCATTTTAACTCCTTTTTCTCCCAAAACAATTTTTATGTAAATATATCTAACTCTCTTAATTTAATAGATATCAAAACAGAATAAACACTAAAATTATCAGAACAATATGCTCTTGATTTTTGTTCCTGCATTGTGTTTTGTAAATAGTATGGAAATTGAAGACAAAAAATCACGAAAATTGATTAAAATTTAACGTAAACCGGGACTTTTAGAGCTTCAAAATTATTAGAAGACCTTCAATTTTTTTTTTCTTGCATAGATGTATTATATGACTACTTGCTGCAGAAGTTTCAAGCTTGAGAACTTTTCCCTTTTGTTTTATATAATTTTTCAAAGTTTGCCATAATCGTATTTTTTGCCATATTTGAAGTACAATATCTCAAAAGGACCTGAGTCGAAAATTATGAAATTTATACAGATAAGACCTCTTTATGACATTAACAAATGATATCAATTTGGTGACTGAGACTCAACTGGTCATCAGATCAACCTTACAGTGCATCAAAGTTGGGCTAAAATTACGTTATACTCACACAACATTTAAGGAAAATTAATAATATAAATGGATTTACTTAGTATTTAAAAGGAACAAAATGTTAATTATGCAATCAGTAATATTGATATGTATGAAATTAAGAGAGTTAGATAAATTTACGTAAAACTTGTTTTTGGAGAAAAAGTAGTTAAAATGCAAACTTAAAATGGCCAACAAAAAACTATGATCCAGAAATTTTTTTTACTGCAGGTTTGAACTCACCTAGTATAGAGGATGCATGGATGGATTGGGTGTTTAAGGGGAGAAAACATCTAGGACTTCACCGCCCTCAAGTCTAATGTTTATGTCGTGAAAGGGTTAGTAATTTTGTGTTTAGGACAGTGCGTGACAATGAACTGTTATTTTGATAACTTGTATTCAATTTTCTTTTTTTACTAATATCATTGCTTACTACTAACATGTTACTTACTAATAGAACTATTTGTACTAAAACTAATACTATAGAGGAATAACTGGTAAAAAAATTAGGAAAATCAAAAATGTCGAGCAACATGGTCCGGGTGATTTCTAATGGATTGACCCCACATCTTTCTTGCCTGAATAGAACTGATATTTTTTTCTTTTTGAAAAAAAAAATACATCACCCCTAGTAGAAATTGAACCCACGACCTTAGGCACATTGTGCTCATTCCTCAGCATTTGCGCCTGCCGAGCCACCTGAGGTTTTATTAAAATATCAATTTATTAGCATACAGCATAAAATTTAATGAGATTTAATATCCACTTCAATTTTTCTTCCCCCAGTTTCTGATGAAATTTGTGTAGTAGCTGTTGTCCCTTGTATCAAATAGTTTGGAGCCACCTGCTTCAAAGACTCTAAATTTGAGACCTAAGGCTCATTATGTACTTTCAGACCAAGGATTAAGGGCTCACTGCACGCTCTCAATATTCTGAGCTGTTTTAAAAGCCATGGTTTTTTCCAGAAGATTCCTAATAAAACTCTGCATATGTTTCTATATCCTTATATAGTATGATGCCTTTGCACTTTTCCAGCTATCCAATAAATTTTTAAAAAATAAGGATGACATAGCAATGATTTAAAGTAACATTTAGATTTGATTATGTATTTTTGGGACAAGTGTTTTAAATGATTTAGACGAAAAATATGAAGGTGTTTTTAAATTATATTACAGATTTTGATTTTTTCTCTTTCGAAATTGGCTTAAAGCCAAAACGTTTATGTAGAAATGAAAGTTTCGGTTGTGATAGCAGATCATTATCAGCATTACTTCTTTTTCCAGAAGTTTAATTAGTTTCTTCATGTATGATTATTATAATTTATTCATTATTTTGTCTGAAGATTTAATCGTTTGAAAGCTGATGTTTCGATGTGTACCCTGAAATTTGCTAATTCTCTTTGTTGAAATTCAGAAATAATAAAAAAAAAATGATAATAGAGAAAGAACATAGAGAGCTTATGACGATTAATATCAGAGCTCTGAATAAATATCGCTCTAATAGCTGCATTGCTTGCAGCATTGGAACACTAATGCTTTAATATCGCTCTAATAACTGCATTGCTTGCAGCATTGGAACACTAATGCTTTAATATCGCTCTAATAACTGCATTGCTTGCAGCATTGGAACACTAATGCGTTAATATCGCTCTAATAACGGCATTGCTTGCGGCATTGAAACTCTAATGCTTTAATATTGCTTATTCTGAACTGGCCGCTATCGTCAGTTCTTTCTGGTGCTGGCTGTATTGAAATTTTATGAAATTATTTATTTCTGTCCATTGCGAAAAGCAAATTAAAGATTTTATACTTTGCTTTAAATCGATGAGATAGATTAACCGTCCTTATAGAAATCTTAGTTTTAATGTACAATATTAATAATATAAATTCACTCAGCTTTACAACAAGCACTTTATTAATATAATTTAAAGAATTTTATATGAACTATAATTTTTGTAACTAATTATTATATTAAATTTTGAATTGGCTTAAAAATCTAGTCTTTAAATGTAACGTGTTAACTAGTTTAAGTCTACTCATTTAATTATATTTTTATATTTTGTTGTCAATCACTGTAAAAGACCAATTTTTTTTTCATCTAGATAAATTTACTTTTTATCCTTTAAATAATAGATGCTGTTGATATTATTTGTAATAAGTGTAAATACAATAAATAAATGATAGTGTTTTGTGGTTCAATATATTTACTTATTATCAAGCTTGTATGGTTCAATATAAAATTTTACTATTATCTTAATCATGTGTAGATATATAGAATGGGCCAGGAAAGTTTTGCATGCTTTTCTGAAAAGCGAGGAGTAAAGGTTCATCTGTGAAACTATAAATGTGTACATTGCCCTCATTTTTTTTTTTTTTGGTGGATTTTTTCAACCAATGTCTTCAAACTTTTTTTTTATAATCACTGCCTTCAAGCACTCCTCACAGAAATATCATCAACATTCCCTCAGATAGTTAAATTATTCCCTCCAACAATAACAGAGAGCTCTGCGGCCACTATTGCAGTATTTTGCAAGCGACATATTAATAGTTCACTAATACTTCTGAAGAGCATGAGATGATCAGCTCGGTTGTTTGAAAGGTCATGAGTAGTTTCCTTTTTATCCTTTTGACAACTATATTCTATACAGGCTCACACAAAACTCATTGGATCTGAGAAGCATGCCTCTCATTTTGTTAGTCTTTTCATAGCTTTCCACTTGTCTATAAACATTATTTTTTTTTTACTTACTTATTAGCTTCAACGCAGGTTAGAGATGTGGGTCTCGTACAGAGGTCTGGATCATCAGGGCTGGTGCATAACTCATTAGCATTTCTATTGGCCTATTCCTGTGGTCAATTCTATTGGCTGTTGTAGTAACCGTCCTGTTTACTTTTTGTTTTCAAGGCAATTCACTTGTAGATTTGTGTTTTTTTATGCAATTTCTTGTTATTGCTAAATTGCATATCGGCCCATTTTCCACCGTAAAACCAGTGATCTATATTAATGAGCTTATCGCTAAAGTTGGGAAGCTCACAATGAAATAAATAAATATTATCAACGAGTTTGATTGACTAAAGTTTTGATATAACCTTGAGCGAGCAGAAACGCATAGCAATTATTCCATTAACATAACTACTACGCGTTTCCTCAAGTGTTATATCGAAACTCTAGTAAACCCAAATCGTTGATAATCCCGTCGCCGTATTGTAACAAATTCAATTGACACATTGAGTTAGTACGGTTCTACTAACCCAATGAATTGATGCCTGGGCTGAGAGCCGGTTCTTTAACCTCCCTTGAAGCTAATACGTAAGTACCTATATTCGTTTAATTTCGTTCTTTGTTTGCAATCATATTCAAATATTCGCGCATCACTAGTCACACTGGCATGGCCAATGTTAGACCTACACTTTTTTAGCATTGGAAGATAGATAACACTCCCTCCACTATCTACTACCTCAATTAATCGACACCTAGGCTGATGATCCGTATCTCTGAACGAGACCCACATCTCTAACCTGCGGTGAAGCTATCAGGCAGTACCGAATGAAATGTCAGTTTTGGACTTGCCGTTTTCCATCTATATAGTTCCATCATCTATTGTGTTTATAGTAGCCATCTTGTTCCCTTTGTCTTTTTAACGCAATTCATTTGTGCTTTATTTACCCACGCAATTGTTGTTGTTTTTTTTTTGTTACGCGATTTCAGTTTTTTTGCGAGTGAGCGACAACAGAATAGCTTGGATGAAAGCTACTGTTTCGAAGCGATGCTACATCGTTTATCAGTCCATTATCTAGCGAAAAACCATCGTTGATCTATATTATCAACGAGTTAGATTGACTAGAGTTTTGATATAACCTTGAGTGAGCGTAGCGAGCGGAAACGCATAGCAATTATGCTATTAAAATAAGTGCTACGCGTTTTTCCTAGCTAAAGGTTATATCATAACTCTAGTCAACCCAAATCGTTGATAATCCCGTCGCCATATTGGCAAAAACTGATTTGACTCCTTGATCCAGCTCTCTGAGACCCGACTCTTTAACCTGCTTTGACGCTAATACGTAAGTACCGGCATATTCCCTAGTGCTTTTTGAGGGACAAGCTTCAACCCTTTCTTTCAGGTGGTCATTGTCAAGCTTGGTTTCTGGCCTTCCTCGCTCCTCGTTGTCAAGGTCAAAATTTCCACTTCGAAACCTGGAAAACCACCGGTAAACAGTTCGTTCATTCACCGTTCCCTCCCAGAACGCCGTGTTAATGTTCATACACGCCCCAGCAGCGCTATGACCGAGCTTAAATTCATAACGAAAAACAATACGGATTTCCGTTGAAGTCATAATTTAAGTTTTATTTTTTTCTCAGAGGATCGTTCTCACAACACAGTGCGCAAGTTACTGATTAAAGAATAGGAATAAAGAGTAGTACAGGAAAACTCAACACAATCTTTGCACCTTGACGAAATGTCTTTCCATTTTTATTTTTACTGCATACTACACGAACGCATTAGTGAGCTTATCCCTCATAGATAAGACAGGAGCAACTTATATATATCTTGTAGTACTGCTATAATAACAAGAAATATGAAGTCTCACTCACAGGAGCTGTGTCATCTTAGCACGGTTCCAATCATATCTCTAGTGCCATTATTAAAGGAATAGAAGCAGTTATTGGTACGTTTTGACCTTTCATGAAAAATATAGAATAATAATAAAAGAAGGAAGATTTAAGGCGCCACAACAGGAAATTGACAGTCTCCTAAGCAGAAATTCCCCTCCCGCCCAGGAAAACACTTATTTTCATGCCTTGTTTTACTAAAATACTCATTTTACTGTTAAATTCAATTTAAAACAAAAAAAAACAGCCAATTAAACAGTGAGACAAAAACCCATACACTAGTGCTAGAGTATTTTTTATAACTGAAATTTTAAGAATTCCTCTGGAGTCTGTCGTGGAGCTGATGGTGATTTAGGCTCGGTTAGGAATACTTTGTATTTCAGAATTCTCTTTGCCTCATCGTAGGGAGCAGCAACTTCTGATTCGCTCGGTGGTATTGGGAGCTGTTTGATAGACTTGCCTCTGTGACAGCACATCATAGATTTCGATATTTTGTCTATGAGTTCAGTTGTCGGACAGCTCGGTGGTTTTGATGGAGGATGAGTGAACCTGTGGAGAAAATCTCTATCATTATTTTTTAGGAATAAGTAAATCGGCGGAGGGCAATCTTCATGTTCGCAGAGAATTCTATTCATTTTTTTCTTCATTTTAGGCAAGAAATCGTCATAAAGTTCTGGGCTTGTTATGTACTCTGTTCCAAAGTCTTCAAAACTGTCTACTTCATTTGACAATCCTTCGTAATAGAATTTATCGCCCAATTTGTGTGAATTAGGTTCCTCCTCTTGCCATTTGAAAGAAGTCTTCCGTAGGTTTTCAACATTAAATGCTGAGTCTATCTTATTTTCCCAATTGCCATCAAGATCCTCTGGTGAATCTTTAGCACCAACCAAGTCCAACAAAACATCCTGCAAAACGAAATCTGCTTCATTTTCATCAGTTTCATCCATTTGGTTAAGAATATCAGAATCATTGTCGATCATTTCTTCATATTCAAAATCATCAATCACACATTCCTCATCTAATGCACCTTCCATGAAAGCTTCTGTAATTGAATCCAACACGAACTTTTCAAAAACATTAACCTTTGCTTCATCATCATCATCAGACTCTTCTTCAGAAATATTATCATCAGCTGTGAAAAGGAAGTCGTAGAAATCATCTAAGACCGTTGGATCCTCGAATTTGTCGTATATTGTCCCCAAATGGTCGACAACCCGAAATGATTTCAAACCGCGAGGAAGACAGTCAATTTGTTGATCTTTTTTAATGAAATAACACTCTGCGCTTTCTTTCTTTCTTTTTCCAGACTTGATGTACTTTCTTGCTTTGTTTTTCAATGTGGACTCTATATGAGACAAAGAAGGGAAAGCTTCGTCTTCTTCAGCCATCTTAACAATTGGCAGACCATTTATTTTCTGGAAATTCGTCTTGTTTAACATTTCTGGAGTGACGTCTGTAGATTTTCAACACTGGGACGCTTTGCTAATTCTTTTCCATATTCCATTGTCCCAAATCCAGCTTTGAACATCCGTTGGTTGCAAAAAAAAAAAATTAAAACTACTGCAAAACATATGATTTCGTCGATGAATGATAATCGAATACAAGCTTAAACATAATCGACAGAAACATCTAGATACAGTAAAAGATAAGCAGTGTCTTTTTGTCCGTCCATTGACTACTTCAAGTGGCAAACGCCTGGTAGATTACAATCATAAATCGACAAATAAAAACCAAGTGCTCAGGAAGAAAATGTTTTGGCGATTGCATGGTAAATAAAAAGCATAAGAAAACCATAATCTCCGCATTAAAACAAAACAGTTTGAGCCAACTGCACTTTCAAGAGGCAAACATGTCGCACAGAGAACTTGCTAAAAAGGATGGATAGCGCTTAGCAAATGAAAAGCAAAAATGAATCTAAACTTCAGCGTTACAAGAAAGCAACTTAAGACAGAAATGCCAGTGCCATACATATCCAGCTGTTTCCCCCACCGAACCATATAAAATATAGATAAAAAAAAAAGAAACTAAAGGAGAGTTATATAAAAACTGCGCATAATTACGTAAACAGTGGAAGAGTACAACTTTTTTTTTCAACCCCCACCGAAACATCACGAGAAAACATAACGAAAGTACTCCAAGCCCAACGAATCCTTGAGACGGACCTAAGAATACATCTTATGCTACAGAATGGTAATAGAAGGAACTAGGTATATACAGATAAAATTGGAATAATGTGAAAGTGCAATAAATAAAATTTGAAGTTGTAAAGGGACATGAGGAGGTACCATACCGAATAGAAAGAGTAAAGTTCGATATACGAAGAATATTTGAAGGCGGACAGCTGATATTTAAGATGTGAAAGACAAACCAGTAAACGAATTACTGGGACTCGCTGGTTCTGGTACATTAATAGATGAAAGAAAACAAGCTTAAAACGAAGTCTGAGAGGTGGTGAGAATTATGTAATGACATAGAACATGTTATTCAACATATGACACAAATAAATAGAAAAGAAAACTCAAAGATACATGTGCATGAGATGAGAATCGGATGAGCATTAGATAGGCAGAGGCAGAGTTGGGCAAACGTTAGCGCGCGCTAAAAGCTGATACCTCTCCGCTAATTTAGCGAAACTGTAGAAAGCCAGCGCTAATAATTAGCGGTTAGGGGCGGCAGTGCGCTAACCGCTAATCTATTTATGAAATATCGTAATTGCTAATAGCTTAAGCTATAGTTACAAGTTGTAGCTATAGCTTAAGCTATTAGCAATCTCGATATTTCATAAATAGATTAGCGATTAGCGCACTGCCGTCACTAAGCGCTAATTATTAGCGCTGGGTTTCTACGGTATCGCTAAATTAGCGGAGAGGTATCAGCGTTTAGCGCGCGCTAACGTTTGCCCAACTCTGGGCAGAGGTTTGTTGGGGATGTAGATATATATATATATACTTACACACACACACATATACATATACACACAGGGTGGCCCAGATAAGCGGGCCACAAGAGAAATAACTACTAAACGGATTGAGGTATCAACATTTTTCATAGGGGCAAAGTTGTAGTTCTCGTCGAGATCTATAAAATTGTGCCCCCGGAAATGAGAAAATAACACTTCTAAGGGCTCAAATAGGCCTTTGAAGGGAAGGGTTTCCTTTTTACCCATATTTTTCATTGTATTTTTAAACTGTGTTAACTAAACAAGGAAGAACCGTGCAAACGGGGTTTCGATGCGTCAAGTAGTTCTCTGTAAAAATACGTTATCATTTGCATGTATTCCTCATCTGAAATTCCAAAAAAAGGCACTTGAATTTATTTAAATAGTATTTTTGTTAAGGGAGGGGCAATTCAGCATAGGAGAATGTGTTCAGGGCTCAAAAAAACGATTCCCATTAGTGTAAACTAAAAAAGAAAATACATCAAAATTGGAGCTTTAGGCCAAAATTACAGATCACAAATAATGAATAATTTTTTTGTTGGCAATAAATACAATTTTTAATGCTGAGCACATTCCCCTAAGCTGAATCAGCCCTTCCTTAACAAAAATACTATTTAAATAAATTCAAGTGCCTTTTTTTGGAATTTCAGATGAGGAATACATGCAAATGAAAACGTATTTTTACAGAGAACTACTTGACGCATTGAAACCCCTGTTTGCACGGTTCTTCCTTGTATTGTTAGTAAATTTTAAAAATATAATGAAAAATATGACTAAAGAGGAACCCCTTCCCTTGAAAGGCCTATTTGAGCCCTTAGAAGTGTTATTTTCTCATTTCCTAGGGCACCATTTTATAGATATCGACGAGAACTACAACTTTGCCTGTATGAAAAATGTTGATATCTCAAACCGTTTAGTTGTTATTTCACTTGTAGCCCGCTTATCTGGGCCACCCTGTATGTATGTATATATATATATATATATATATATATATATATATATATATATACATACATACATACATACATACATACATGGTGTATCGCAAATTAATGACAATTCTCCAGTGGGTGAAACTAGTCAAAAATTGTAGTTCAACACCACCAACCACACATTTCTATCTCACTCCGCTCCAGACATATGCCCTTCTAAAGGTACTTTAGAAAATCCCGTGTTTTCTGTAAATCTTCAATTTTCCCTGCTTGTGCTTTTTTTTACATCCTGTTCAGCGGAATTTATTTGGCGCAGTCAACTTGAAGGAAAAGATCCGTTTTTGTAAATATTAGAAAATATAAAAGATTTTTAGGACGAGTTATCTATAGGTTACCACCCTTTTCCTGCTAGGATAGGGCTGATGCCTTTTCTTTTTTTTTGGTAAATGTCAAGGAGCGTGGTCTCCACGCCGATCCTTTTGAAACTTTGCACTATAACGTATTTTGATGCACTAAACACGAATCCGTTAAAAAAAAAGCTCGCTTTTCACTAGGAAAGAAGTTATGAAACATTTAAGTTCACTGTAGTGCGGGTTCTAAAAGGTAATGTAACCTACTATGTTTGTCAACATGCGCATGCGCGGGTATGGAAAAGTTCGTAATAAGGATGTCTAATTGAAATTTACCATCAATTATTTCAATTTATCACCACTTATTTATTTCAAAAATATTTTTTTAAAATAATAAACCATTCTTTAAAATTTTTTTTTTGCTGTTGACAAATATTATATAACAGAAATCCCTTCATAATTCGCTAATGCCTTTATGATTCATGCGTTCTAATTTGCGCCATTTAATTACTTAGAATAGTTCAAGTGGTCTTTATAATGAAGCTGCATGAATTTATTGTTTTAATTCACAATAGAATAGATTTAATCAATTTTTTAATTAACAATAATGTAATAAGTAATGAAAAGAAATGTGATAAATGTGGGGAGGTGTTAAAATTAAATAGCATTAATATGATTGCGTAAATTGTCGCTTTTGGGCATACGTGCTATGCGTTTCCGCTCGCTCAAGAAGATATCAAAACCCCTAGTCAATCCAACTCGCTAAAATTAATAGAATTCTATTAATTTTAGCGAGTTGGATTGGCTAGGGGTTTTGATATCTTCTTAAGCGAGCGGAAACGCATAGCACGTATGCCCAAAAGCGACAATTTACGACCAAGTCAGCTACCACAAGGTGAGTCTAAATTTCAATTACCCTTCGTCATTAAGGACTATTGCGCATGCGCGTGTTTACAAATTCGCCGTTACCCCGTCTTTTATAACCTCCATAACAGTGAACTTTAGTGTTTCATAACTTCTTTCCTAGTGAAAAGCGAGCTTTTTTTTTTTAACGGATTCGTGTTTAGTGCATCAAAATACGTTATAGTGCAAAGTTTCAAAAGGATCGGCGTGGAGACCACGCTCCTTGACATTTACCTTTTTTTTAAAGTAAAGCCACCAACCCATAGTGGGAATCGAACCCACGACCCTTGGCACAGTGGTTAAGTGCTCACGCCTTAACACTCACGGCCACCGAGCCTCCGAGCCAGAAATTAATTATCATCAGTTTTTTTTTTTGTTTTTTTTTTTTTTTTATAAACACCTGATGATGGGGTATCTTTCGAAAAAAAAAAATGCGTCAGCTCTATCGTGGTTACAAAAAGGTTGGCACCTATTAATAACCCGTCCCAAAAATCAGTGTTATCTATAAGTGGGCGCTAAAATTTGAAATATCGGTATTTTCGTTACATGTGGAAGGTCAAAAAAAAAAAAAAAAAAAAAAAAAAAAAAAAACTTCACTAAACAGTTCTACTAACTATATTTCTTCCTTAGATCATTCGCACCCTTATGGTGCCACTTCAGGGGAACGTGTTATAAATATTAAAACTTAGGTCCTCAACTTGAGGTGGAGAACCTGCCACTAGTGGGGTCACGTTCAGACTGAAAGAATCCAATATGGAGGAAAGTAATAGAATATGGAGGATAATCGATATTTCATATGTTTAAAATTATTTTTCAGAAACTGATATAGTCTTAAAAATTAAACACTCCCTTTTCCCCCTCTAATTAAAACATATTTCACCGTTGAATAACATATTTTACTGTTTGGTGGTGCTAATAGCTTCGATGGAGATGCGCTGAAAAAAAACATGAAAATAAAAAAGAAAGGCATCAGCCCTATCCTGGCTACAGAAGGGTGCTAATCTGTAATTAACTCATCTAAAAAATCTTTGTAATTTATTTAAATGTTAACGTCCATTAGAGGATTTTAATTATTCTGGTCATCTGTATTTTTTCAAATGATGCTTTATTTTCAAATAAAACTCCCCCAAAGTGCTAGATCTTCAAAATAAACATATTTTTATTTTAAAACATTGCAATAGAGGGTAGTTTGTTTACATCTTTTTGTAAATAACATTGTTAAATTAAGAATTTACCTCTTTATTAAATCGATAGCTTGAGTCGATTCTCGTTGCTGGATATTGACTTTCATTCGTGATTGTTCAGTGTTTCTAAAAGGCAGTTTTGATTCAAGTCATGATATTCTTTTGAGTACTTCAATTTAAACTTGTAATGTCTCGCAATTTTACGTGGTTAGTTAATTTTCTATGAATGCATTATATAGGAATTATTGGTCGTGGAAATGCCAAATCATCCTCATATTTACAGCTTTTTATCATTGTTTTAAATTTGAATTAATTGTAATCTTCCTGTATATAATTTTTCAGAGCTCATTATTGCTTGATGGGTGAAGGGAGGAGGATCATTTGATATTGTGATATTACCTAGAGGTAAGAACATTATTTTCTGGAATAATTCTAGCAATAATTTGCAATAATACTTTTTTTGTTATTATTTTTACAAATGTCAGCAAACTAGATAATCTTAGTATTTTATGTAATTTTGCTGTTTTATTTTTTCAAGTTTTTTGTGAGGCTAATATTACTTTTTTTGCTGAATATGAAAAGTTTTTTTATGTTTATTACAAATGCATTAATAATGTTTATAATTAAATTTAATTAAATAACTCTGGTTGGAAGAATCTCTGTTTAAACAGAATAAAATTTAAGTTTTCTTTAAGATTTTTCTCCAATTAAGAAATTAACAATAAGTTCTATATTTTTGACTTAAAACATTTGCCTAATATTTACTTCATATGATTAATGTGCTAATATTTTTCCATCTCCAGCATATTTTGAGCGATTAAATTTCCCTCCTAAATAATTGCTGCATGAACTTGGACAATGAATTAGAGAGAGCTATTTATACAACAACGACCGTGGAGAGGTGGAGTATATATTTTAGGGAGTGTAGCTTAAGCCTTCAAGACAATAATGTGTAAATCTTTTCTCTAGATAGTGTTAGATTTGGTTGCAAACGCAGTCACTCCAGAGCACGATGGCTGAAGGCGAAGAAGTTTTTCTTTATGTCTACGATTTGTCCGGAGGGATGGCAGCTCGGCTATCTCCTGTTCTTATTGGTAATATTTTAAGTGTTATTTATAGAAAAATAATTATTTATTATTTTGCCTCGAGGAACTTTCATGGATTTGTGCTTGTTTAATTTTATATTTATTTTGGGATCTGTTTTATTCAGTTATTTATTCTTACTCTATTTGCAGCCTTCAGCTGTTTTAGCTCGTAAACAAAGATTGTTTTTGGACTTATAATTTATAGCACATACCTGATTATGTGAAAGAAAATTACTGTATTTTCAGAATCTACTTTCATGTAAAAAGGAAGAAGAAAATTGCATTAAGGATTTCTTTAAAACATTTTATATATATATATATATATATATATATATATATATATATATATATATATATATATATATATAATGTTTTATAGAAATCCTTAATGCAATTTTCTTCTAATTGAGTCAGATCTTGTGGAGTTCTCCTAAACAAAAAAATAAATTTTAAATAAAATATATAAGTAAATATTATATATTATAAGTAAATATTTGTCAATTTTATGACCTATTTTATCATAAATGATTAATTTACAGCTTTAAAAAGAGGTTATTATGATGGCATTCAGATTAACACAAAACATATATTTATTTATTTTAAGAAATACATCTCTAAGCATTAGGCCCTAACATTTTAATTACAAACTTTAAATTAATAAAGAAATAAAAGAATACACTCAGACATAACAAGAAACGAAGATTACAATTATATGAGCTCATGAAAATAATTTTATAAAAATTAGAAGTAAGGTAAAAGCATAAGTAATTAATGTATTTCGGCCGTAAATGAGTTTAAAAGCCGCAGGTATCTCGCAAATGGAGATTATTATTCATTTTTATTTAGCTTTTTACAACTCAAATTCAAATTGCTGAATGTGGTATTTTCGGTAGTTTGCTGATTCTGATTGACTAACTATAAATATTTACACTTTCAAACTAACAAATGTGACACATTCGACATTATGCATTCTACTAATTCTATAATATTAGTCATATCTACAAATCAAAGTAAAGAATATACCATTTTTGACAGTTTGCCACGGTTTCAAAAGTATGACAATGAGGAGCAAACTAACGAACGAACATATTCGATATACATTGACAACGCAATATGTTGAAAAATGGTCCTATTTGATACTTTATTTTAGGCATTTCCGGCAATTCTAAAGAGGCTAGAGTTTCGACAATGCAAGAGTAAAGGGTCATTCCAAGTCAAATGAACACACTTTTCGGACTAGATATCTCAGATTTTCATGATTTTTGGTATACAGTAACATATCATAGACTTATGAAAAAATACCAAATTTCAGCTATGTAGCACAATTATTTTTTATGTTATTAATTTTTAAAGATTTAAATTTTTATGAAAAAGTGTCATATTTTGGTACCTTTAGATGCCTAAAGGCTCGCAACCAGTGATGATATAAACCTGGGAGTGGTTTCATTTTAAAGCTATTGAATTGGGCTTTAATATGATATGCCACAAAGTAGTGGTTGCATACAAAAAAAAAATTGGAAATTTTAAATTTAAATCTTAAAATTTAAATTTCTCAAAAAGTGGCAATTTTAAAAATTTGAAAAAATTACCCAAAATGGTTTGTAATGTCTAAATACATATGGAAAAATTTTATCATGGGATCTCAATGGGATCAGGAGATACAGGGTTTCATAAATACACGTTTTGTCAAAAATACCAGAATTATTAGCGTTTCAGAAAATTTTGAATAGTTCATTGAATGAAATAAGCATTGGCTATTAGCTGTACATTTTTCTAATGGAGAAAGGTCACATAGGCACAAACCATTAAAAGTCCAATATTATTAGTAAAGTTAACAAATTAGTTCATCGAGACTTTAATCGTTAGAAGAGACCCACACATTTGTTCATTTCACAGTCTCGTAAACTATATGTTCGGGCAGTCTGTGTCACAGGATTCACTTAACATATCACGTCTGCAAAAGGGATCCTCCGTATATCAGGTGGTGTGGGATATATAAAGAGGGCGATGGACCTGAAGGATAGAGGAATGTAACTTCCACTTTACTGCAGTCTTCATCTTTATCCAGAACATAACTCAACCACCAAGTGTCACCATAGATTGATATTACATACCCACTAATATCTGCTGTTTGTCATTTACAACAGGAAATATGCTTGAAACGACTGCAGAAGAAAATAATTTTACATTTACTTTGGTTCCACATTTGAGAGGTATGAAGGCATGAAATTTCTGGGTGCCTGGAATAGGTATAGCTATATATACCGGTTGGCCAGTTCTTCAGTTTTAATGTATTCTTCAAGGTTCAAAAATACAAAAATGAGAATTTTCATATTCAATAGTTTGACATGGAAGGGACAATATATTGTGATCATATATTTTTATCGTGCACTACAAACAATTTTTCTTACATAATATTACAGAGACTTTGTTCTTTCACATTCTCTCTTATATTATTTCAGTTGTTTTTATCTTTAATTCTAGTAGACTTCCACTTTCCATGTTACTTGAAGTAAATGTCTTCTGGATAGGATCGTATTGCTGTGATAATAACCAACATTTTTGGTCTAGGTCGTAGGCTGCCTTTCCAGAAGTCTTATTGGTCAACACTTCCTGGGCCGTTGGGTTCCATGCAGCCCAATCAAATCCTCCATCTTCCCCGGGATGACGAGTATCCATAATTTGCTCAGTCTATAACCATAATCGTTATTCGACTGTAGAATCCAGTAAAACTACATTAAACTGTCATCTATTATGGCCTATGAGTATTATCAGTTGAGACAACTAATTCAGACATCACCAAGCTAGAACTTGAGTCCAGTTGTCAGCGGTTAAATTATAAGGAGCTACAACTCCTGCAGCAGTCTTCTGAAGTAGGGGTTCAGGAATTCGAATTGTATAGCTGTCAATTACAGACGAGGATGGCAGCACTTGACTTGTACAGCAGTCTACCGCAGTTAAAGAGTTGATACCTATTCAGAGGTTTTGCTTTGGACAAGTGGGTAGGATTTCAGGTTTTGGACTCACTTCTCAAATCCAGCCTGTGAATGGTTGATTTCTTTCAGGAAGCGGCTAAATTAAAAGTGACCTCTACTTCCCCAAGGATGTTACAAAGAGAATAGATAATATTAGATGGTTCTGGGAGTTGGTGTCCTATCAATCATGTTTTTCATTGATTTTTTTTTTTTTTAATCTACTATATATTTGTCAAATACCACTCACTCACTCACTCATCTATCAACGCCCAGCCCAAACCGCTCGACTGAAAATTTTGAAATTTTGCATGGACACTTCCTATATAACGTAGGCGCTCGCTAAGAAAGGATTTTTTGATATTCGTATTTTTAAGCATTTTAGGGGGGTTTAAAGTTTGAGTTGGTTAGAGAAGGCAAGCCTAGGCAGCCTGCGTTGCTAGGACGATAAAGAACAGCTGTTACCTTACATTATCTATCTCAAAGTTTTATTTCTAATTGAGGTTAATTTCAACTATAATGGCAGACCTTGAATTACCAGAAATTAACTGTCCCTCATAGAGATTTAATTGCGTTTCTTTTCTGCCTGTCCCCGTCAGATAGGCTTGCCATATTTTTGGAGAGTTAAACCGGGACACAATAATATGGGATGGGCATACCAGGGGGGGTTGGGAATAAAAACAGTACAAATTATAAGCAAAATGGTGAGTTTTAAGCCTAGCAAGTAACGGGAAGGGGGGATCCTGAACTGTTAGTCTACCCAAACCTTAAAAATAAGAACGGAACTTTTTTTGCTACTTGATTTTCTTAAAAAAATCTCTCAGCCAAATAGTAGTGTATGGCAGCTGGCAGCGCTGTGCAGGTAGTTCCAGCGTTTTACAGTTAGATTACTTCTCATTTCTTTGACACTGTGAGCAGTAGTAACAATGTTGATTGTAGAAAAGTAACCGATTTAAAAAAGATTCTTATAAACATGAATTCATTACTTTTTACATCTTACAGCCTTTCCCGGGACATTGATAAAACTGGGCGGGACACCGAAACAATTGCAATATACCGGGACAGTCCCGGTCAAACCGTGATGTATGGCATATCCTTAGGTTTTCCAGGCGAGGTAATAATATCCGGAACCCTTGCACAGCCTCCTCGCCTATAACCTTGGTAATACTCGTAAATATATTGGGTGTTACCATATGACTTCTTGGAAACATAAACTTTTAAATTTTAACGCCCATTGAATAAAATATAGTATGACGGGAACCGTGCTGTAATAAACTGCACAGAATTGTATAGTAACGTAATTTTAATGAAACATTATTTAACGCAATAAAATAACTACTTATCTGCCGTGACGAAGCACGGGTATTCAGCTAGTTCAATAATAGTTCTGATTGAGTCTTCAGACAAGACTTTGTGGCCAGGTTTATATATTTAATTCCAGTAAGGCTTTTCTTTGAGAAAAGGAAAGGTATCACCAAAATCTTGGCTAGAAAAGGATTTAAGTCTATAGAAATCCATTCCAAAGAAATATGTGCCATCAAAAAAATGAGTGCTAAAATAAAAATAAATTCATTAATAAAATGAATACATCACAGAAAATTTAAAACTGGTTGTCGAGTCTTTAATAGATCTTTTGTCAGATGATTCACACTCGATTCTACACAGTGCCAATTAATCAGAGTGTTGTGGCTTATGTAATTCAAATCTAAATGAAGTACAGAGAGAGTGAAGGCAGCCTTTGGCACATTGCAGAACTACTGACTCTAATATTGAAAAACAAATCTCTATTAATAGGTATAAAATTCTGTAAACATGTAAACACACAAAATCACATCCCAAAATATACATAAATCTCAGGAACTATATCATCTTAGTGTAATTCTATAACATGCTAATATATTCGGTTGGAAAATAAGTTCTTTCGGTTTTCTGTTACTATGGTAGACTTCTTATCTGATGAATTAATCCCTAAGGTGGATTGTTTATCCTGTTTGTAATACGTCAAAAACTATATCTATTAACTCTTGTTGGAGCTAACTTAGTCTTGTGTTTGCTATTGCACTGGGAATATGAAAGAACATATCATCCAATATTGGTATATTTTTTTGTATTATTTTAAAAGAGGTAGGCATGCTGCAGAAGCTCATAGAAAACTTTAGAGTGTTCATGGGGAAAATTCCTTAACTCAACACACCTGCCATAATTGGTTTGGCAAATTTCATTTAGGAAATGTTGTCATCAATGATGCCCAATGGTCTGGTCACCAAGATGAAATTGAAACAAGCAATGCTAATCCCAATGTTGATCAAAATCCCACCCAATCGATTGGGTATAGTACGATAGATTCCTATGGTCCTAAATGTGATGGACACAAGCGTAGAAAACTATTTGCGCAATCTTGGCAACACCACACATTTCTGTTTGTGATTCGCTACAGAAACGGCAACAAATTTACCTATTTTTGAAAAGGTTGGTAAGAGGAGATGAAAAATGGATATTTTACAAAAATGCAGCTTGTAGAAAAGCTAGTAGTGAGGCTCCTAGAAGAATGTCAAAACCCAGATTTCTAAAGAAGATAATGCTTTCAATATGGTGGAATTTCAAGAGGTTTTATTTTCTATGAGCTATTCCCCTCAGGAGAAACTCTATACTGCTCACAATTAACAAAATTGGATCAATCAATTAAAAATAACCCCCCCCCCCCTTCAATTTGCATCTGAACTTATTTTACAGAAACTTTACTGGGCTTTTGAATAGTCGCCTGTTACCTACCGCGCCATTGGAACATTTACAAGATATTTATGAAAAGTCAAAAACTGCTGTCTGTGTCTGTTGACAAATTATATTTGTTTTTAATTCTTCCTCTAATCCAACTGTAACCAAAATTTCAACTCATGGAATAGTCTAAACCAACATTATAGTATTCTGAAATTTTCTCAAAAATGCTTAGACAAATCACCTTCAAAGTGGTCTTAGTCAATTTTCTCTATCAAAATAACTGTAAAGCGTTTACCTGAAAGCTTTCTAATGCAAAACTACAAGCGCATAGTGTCTTCCTAAGGTCACATTCTGCTGGTTAATGACTTTTTTTGTATTTTTGTTAACCCAATTTTCATCAAAATGGCACCATTTTTGTTGACATTAAAGCATAAATAATTTCAAAGGAGTAGAGAAATTGAAAGGTGTGGTAGCTGTTGGTGAAGGTGTTGTTTGTAATAGGATATTCATCACAGACAAATTTACAATAAAAATCACATGAGATTATATGCTCTATTGTATTAAAACTTAAAGAATTTTAGTATACTCCTAAGGAACACTGGTTTTCTGACTTATTTTAATAATTTTAATTTAATTTAAATGTTGCCTTCTTTTCTGGTATTTCATTTATTACTATAAACAACAGTAATTTCAAATAAACCCAAATACTAATCCTTTTAACTTTCTTTTCATTTGCAAACCTAAATTTTCATTTAAAATCCCAAGTTTGAACTATTCTTTATGTTTGTCTATACCTGGGCTAAATTACCTCCATACAACTCTTCAAAATGTATTATACAATCTCCAAAACCCTCAGGAATAAATTATTAGTAACTAAAATAAGCAAGCCACATATGGACGCCTTTAAACGGAAAGGAACCAAGTGTCATCTGTTCATTCTTTAGAGAACAGATTAAAGTTTTTTGTGGGTCTAAAATTCCTTTATTACCAGAAATGTTTCATTCATTTTCTCTCATTAAAATAAAATGTTGTTATGGTAATGGGGTTTTATTTTTATAGTTATTAAAATGGTGCTCGATTCCTTTCTGTTTATTTCAGCATACTGGATACACCATTTCACTTTTTTTTGGTATTTTTCATGTTTTAATAACAACCTTATATTTTAACCAGTTTTTTATTACTATATAAATTCTCTACAAGATAGCACCAAAAACTCAATTTCGTTAAAAATGGCGCTTGGTTCCTTTCCGTTTAAAGGCGTCCATATACAGGGTGTCCCGCATTGAGATGTCATAACTTTAAGGGTTTATTCTACTCCTCATTTGTAGTTCAGGGACGCAGAAATGAGCGTCCTACCTCAACATGTAGCAGAGCTATTCAAACATTTGTCTATTTTCAAAACTATTGGTTTAGTGGTTTTCTTATGAAAACTGTGTTTTCTGGATTTCTGGTTTATGTATCGTAAATGGCGACCACATTTTTAGAATCTACATGAAATTTCCAATAAGAAACTCCTGTTATTGAAATGTTGTAATGTAAATTAGGAGCTACACTAAGAGCCATATAGAAGTGAACTAGTGTTATTAGTGTTTTCTTAACTCATTCAGTATTTTCTTAATCAGTTATTTGTTGACTTAGCGGTTTGCCTCCGCCTCAAAAGTTGCCTTATTTAATAAGCTTTAAAATGGAACCCTGTTGTTTTAGAAACAGAAATTATTTGTCTATTTTTTTCTGATTTCTACGCCAAAACCAATAAATTTGCTGTAGCTTGAAGAAGCCAATCTGAACACATTACTTAATTTTATACGGTTATGGTGATTTCCCATCTCTCCAAGAAAGTATTAAAGCAACTCTCTTTTCACTTAAATATATAATACATAAAATAATTTTTTTATCTAGTTCAGATTTATATCTGTATAAGTGAAAATACAAAACTAAAAAATTCTTTAAAAAAGTTAAAACGTTTTTAATGTCAATCATTATTAGACATTTTGGAATAATGGACCTGAATAATAGATTACTGATTAAGTAGTAGGAAATATTTATAGTTATATTAAAATTGTAATTTATATTGTTATTTAATAAATTGAATATCTCTGCAAAAAATACAATAGGATAAATTGCTAAATTGAAAGTGCATTCCTTTTGAAGGAATAAGAGAAGGCATTGTAAGAATTGTTCTAGATCTGGTTAATTATAAGCCATGAGTTACGGCACCTGCACAAAGCTAAAATAATCTTCTCATGCATCTGCAAGTGGGTGTTTCTTCTTATTGCATTTATTTACTAGGTGTTTAAAAATAATTTCATCCACAATAAGCTCTTAAATACAAAACCATCCTGTTGACTGAGGATTCAAATAGCCTTTCTTTCATTCACATTTAACTTATTTCCTGAAAAATATTGTTAAATAATTTATTTTAAAAATTGCAGATCATAATATGACTTAAACAGGATTTTAAATATATTATATCTAAAAACTTTGACCTCTCATTAATATAATTTATTTGGTTCTCTACTTGTTTCATGTCACCAGATGCCTCTTCAGGAGCACTGTAACTTGCACACACACACATATACATATATATATATATATATATATATATATATATGTATATGTGTGTGTGTGCAAGTGGGGGCTGTTAGGAGGATAAACAGCCCCAGTGTAATAGGATTAAGACTAGTATTTAAGGGCTGCTTATCTAAGAATAAAGTCAGTTGTTTGTCTGAACTCGTGAGTGATTGACCCCGTGTACTTCCCTTAGTGTTTTTTAAAAACTTTCTCGAGTCTCTCAGACTCTTATCTGGTGCCGAAACCCGTTCTTCCGTTTCTCGCTTCCGGTTTATGAAAAGTAAGCCCCAGTACAAACGGCAGTTTACCCTGCAGGATCGTTTATTAGAAGTTCGTATGGCTGACCAACAGATCAATAACCCAGTGATCGCGCAGCCGGCGGCGCCGGTTGATCAGACGGTCACCCTTACCTGGATCAAGATACGAACGTCCAACGCGCATGATATGCGGAAAGCCATTTCGGAAATAGAAAGGTTCACCGGAGACACTGGAGACCTGGCGCATTTCCTCAAGGCGGGAGAAAGGACCAGCACAGCGATACACGCTAAAGCAGCAGCAGGTTGGCTAGACGAGTGGGAAGTACCGGCACTCAAGGCATCACTGATTAACAGGATTAGTCGCCGAGTGCTTAATATAATTCAAAGCGACGAAGATACCGAATGGGACACAGTAAAGGATCGCCTCAAGAAGGTATACGGAGGCGGCCGGTGGGCTGCTGAGGAAGATATTCTACGGATGTTCCGAGAATCAAAACGTCCTAACCAATCCGCTGGGAACTTCGCGGCTAGGCTTTTAGAGTGGTATGCCAAAATAGCCGACAAACTGGGAGAACAATTGCAGCCTGCGGAAAAGATCCTACAAATGAATCTACTGGAGTCAGTGCTCAAGGTCCAACTAAAAAAAGAAACGGGCCGAAGCTGTGATGGCAACAAGTCCTTTGTAGAGGTTGCACAAACCATCATGGATGAAGATGGACGGGTCGAGGAGGAAGAAGGCAATAACTCTGACATCGAGTGGAGGATAGTAAAGCCCCGGAGGTTTGGACGCCCCATGACGGGACAAAGGAATGGGATGAACGCTGAGCAGCGACCTAGCAGGCAGGACAGAGGTGGACGACGGCCAGACCCACGACCTAGGAAGCAAGAGCCTAAACGTTGTTATGAATGCGGGAGCAGCAAGCATCTAGCGGCTCGCTGCGAAAAAACGACGTGTTTCGAATGCGGGTCGGGAGGGCATCTTGCGAGGCAGTGCCCTCACATCAAAAAGCGCAGCGTCGACCGTGGAGAACCCATGGAAGTAAATGCTCAGGCCCTGAGGCGCTCGTTTGAAGGCAGGGTAAGGAACAGTTCTGTCGCAAGTGCATCAGACTCCGAAGGCAGTGATTATCCGGACGGCACCGGAGACGGGCTAATGCACGAGCCTCCGGCCACTCTGAGGTGGCGCGTGGAGAAGAAATCCATCGACAATGAGAGCAGTGCCCGGCGAGCGGCAACCCCCAGAGTGTAAACAATATCAAAACAGGGCAGAGAGGGGGCAGGTTGCCGATTATAAGTGAGCGGGGATACCGGTGGCTGGTGGATACAGGTAGCTCATGCACCATAGTGGAAAAACAAACCCTCCATCCTGCATATTCGGACGTAAAAAAGTGTCAGTGTCGTCTAAGCACGCTAGGAGGGTTATGCGAGGTCGACGGAGAAGTGCTCTGGACTCTAGGAGAGTGGGGAGATCCGGAGGAGAAGCTGGTGGTGCATGTTGTGGGGAAGTTACCGGAAGGATACAACGGCATCCTCGGATCAGATCTCATGGCAAAAATAGGTGGAAGCGTAAAACACAATGGGGCAAGGTGGACAGTGCGCCTCGGGCAACGTCGGTATGTCGTGTGGCCTAGGGGAAACCTTAACGACCTACAGTTAGGAGTAGTCGAACGACGATCATGCCGATGGGACAAGGTGAAGGACGAGTTCGCCGACATTTTCTGGAAAGAGGGACAACCAATTAGTGCCACCGGACGAATGCTACACGAGATTCCACTGAAGGTAGAGAAGGTGATTGCAGTAAAGGAGCGCCGATACCCCCACCTCATGAAGGATATCATTCGCAAGGAGC
Source organism: Gonocerus acuteangulatus (assembly GCA_946811695.1). Taxonomy (NCBI): domain Eukaryota; kingdom Metazoa; phylum Arthropoda; class Insecta; order Hemiptera; family Coreidae; genus Gonocerus; species Gonocerus acuteangulatus. The sequence continues at coordinate 80,561,193 of OX328129.1, read as the reverse complement.
TGGACGTAATGCTAGAACATGGCGTCATAGTAAGGAGTAAATCCCCCTACAATAGTCCCCTGTGGGCTGTACCCAAAGCTGGTGAGAGCGGAAAGTTTCGTGTTGTGGTGGACTTTCGAAAACTTAATGAGATAACTACGGATGAGAAGTACCCACTCCCGCGCCTCGAGGACATTCTAGATAGGTTACACGGTGCGACGGTGTTTAGCACGCTAGATCTAAAGAGTGGATACCATCAAATTCGGCTTCACCCAAAAGATGCGGAGAAAACGGCCTTTTCGTTTGACAGAGACCACTTCCACTTCACAAGGCTCCCGTTCGGTTTGAAAAATGCACCGACTTCTTTCCAGCGATTAATGGACGAATTTTTACGTGGCCTCAGCGAAAAGTTTGTCCAAATATATATGGACGACCTTTTGATCTTCAGCGCATCAGAATCGGAGCATGAGCAACATCTAAAACTCGTCTTTCAGAGGCTCAGGGAGTTTGGACTGAAGTTGTCCCCCACAAAACTACGCCTAGGACACAAATCTCTAAAGTTCCTAGGGCATATAATCTCTGCCGAAGGGGTACGACCAGACCCAGACAAAGTAGCGGCTATTCAGAACATGACCATCCCCAAAGATCTTAAAGGCGTGAGACGAACTTTAGGCGTGCTGAACTATTACCGCCCGCCGCTTCGTACCAGCCATGGCACACAAGCTCACGAGACTAAACGCTTTACTTCGCAAAGGCTGCACGGTTAAAGTGACAGAGGAGATGGAAACAGATCTACGGGAATGCATCGACCACCTCAAAGCTGCACCTCTCCTAGCCTTCCCCGATTTTAGTAAGCAGTTCACCATTACAACGGACGCAAGTGACCTTGCTATAGGGGCGGTACTCTCACAAACTAAAAATGGTGCTGAGCAGCCTGTAGCTTTTGGAAGCAGAAAACTTACCCCTGCGGAATCCAGGTACAGCGCCCTAGAACGGGAATTGCTAGCGGTAGTCTGGGCGGTTGGTCACTTCAGGCCCTACGTTTTTGGCACAACATTTATCGTCAAGTCCGACCATAAACCACTACAGTGGGTTGACTCCCTCAAGGAATCTTCGGCTAGGGTAGCGAGATGGAAGCAATACTTAGCTCAGTACTCCTTCCACGTCATCCATACCCCGGGACGGGAGAATGTAATAGCGGACTGGTTATCGCGTACCCTCCCAGTGCACGCGATATCTCCGAGAGAAGAAAGTCCCACAACATCTCTAGCAAGATTTTTTCAAACCTGGACCCCAGCGGAGGACGATGTCAACAGTGCGCCCGATGAAACAGGTGTATCCGGAGGAGACAGACCAGTGGAATTGTTAGAAATTGACGACATCGTTGTGAGGCACAGACGTCACGTCATCTGGAAGACATCGACTTCAGGGTCCCCCCAGATAATGTTCAGAAAACGAGAGAAAGGTGTCCAGGAAGCGGTGGTAAAATCTCAGGCGTCCGTAGACGACAACACTATCATCCGGATACTCAATGATGCATCGAGCCCCGGACATACAACTTACCTTTACGTTGGGAACGCGGTACTGTGGAGCAAGATCATGGCGTTATGGAGAGACGAGCGAATTGGCCTGGATCGCAACTTAGTACGCTGTACAAGGCTAGGAGAAAGAGTGGACGATCCTGAACGCCAAGATGAGTTGACTCTCGCGTACCATCAAGGGAAAACGAATCATAGAGGTGAAGCAGAAACGCTTGCAGCACTTAGAAAATCCTATGTGTGGACCGGAATGCGCAAGTCCGTGAAAAAGGTGCTAAGTACTTGCCAGATTTGTCAGCGGACGAAATACAACAGAAGGCCCCCGCACACAACACAGGAACTAACTATCACTGCGGATAAACCACTCGCCATAATTCAGGCAGATACCTTCACCTGGACAGGGAAATCGTGGGTGACGATAATTGACTCGTTTAGCAAAGTGGCAATGGCGGTCGAAGTCCAACGAAAATCTGCCGAAGAAGCTAAAATGGCACTCCTGCGTTGGGCGCAAGTGTATGGAGCCCCCGAGATGCCCCCGAGATAATTCATTGAATTATAACGATTTTATGACCGATTTTCGACATATGTTTTATTAGAAAACGAAGAATTGTTCACCATTTTTGAAGAAATTAATGTTTCTTAAAAATCCTACATACTTAACTAGATTTTACCTTCTTCTTTCAAAATGTTATTTTTTTGTTCTAAATTCAAATTGCCGCCTGCAGACTATATCGCCCCTGAAAAAATAGGGTTTCCGTTCGTCAGACACAGCGCCATCATTTTGTTTTCAAAGAATTCATTCTTATTTTTTGTGAATACATTAACATCCTCTATAAAACTTATGACATAAAGAATTGAAAAATATTCATTTATATGTTGTTCTGAAATTGTAGAAAATTACTTTGATTTCGATCACAGAATGTAGTGTTACCCCTTAAACCGACTTAAAAACCAGATTAAAAAATATTATCAGAGTCTCCCTGTAGTCTATTGGCTAGCACACCAGATTCTCGTGCGGGAGATGTGGATTCGAGTCCTGCCTGTGAAAGGTCGTCTTTTATCAGCGATGGACTCTCGGAAAACCTTTCCTGCTACACCATGAGTAGCAAACTGTAAATATCCCGACACTAATGGCCTACAAGCAGATCCCCTGTAAATAGTAAAAACAAATTCTATTCAACCTAGTTATAACTTTGCCTCTCTTCACACGTTAACATCTTCCCTAATATACTATAAGATCAGGCAATAAAAATATTAAACAATAATTAGGATGAAATAATAAACTGATCAAAAATTAAGGTTAAGAATATTTTTATTGAACGAATAAGATTGTATACTAAAGATGGATATTTTAAAATTAATTTAAAATTTTAACGTCCATTATTATTAACTAAGACTTTTAAGGCAGGCTATCTATAGGTTACCACCCTTTTCCAGCCAGGATAGGGCTAATGCCTTTTCTTTTTTCTATAGAAAAGCCACCACCCCATCGGAATCGAACCCACGACTCTTGGTATGGAGTGTTAAGTGCTCACGCCTTAACACTGACGGCCGCCAGGCCTCGATTATAAAATTAATAATTAAATATATAAGGAACAACTTGGGATGCAAACAGATTATATCTCAGTATCAGTTGCTTAACTTCATGCGTGGAAGAAATTATCAAATATTGTGGGATTTGTATCCTGTTCCTTTTTTGGTAATGAAAAATTTGTTACCTTCTACATACTATGTTATCGGTGTTAATATTTTCGGTCACAAAAATGATAGATTAGGTTTATATTTACAGGTTAGAATATTTTATATTAGACGGGAAGAAGTTATATTATGCTGTCTCAGGATTGGTCACACTCATTTGACTCACTCGTACATTATGTCAAGACAGGAAAAACTGACTTGTGTCTATTGCAATACAGAATTATCAATAAAATATGTTCTGACAGACTGTACACTCAGGTCAAATGTCAAATTACTGTACAGTCTGACAGAATTACTTTCCGACGGCAGCCAGTACATTGAACTAATGAAATACCTAATAGAAACACATTTATACAATAATATTTAAAAAAAGAAAATATAAGCAAAGCCACTTTGCGGTGTTGATTTGGTATCATTGACCTCACCCACAACAAAGAACAAACATCACAAATAACTACAACAAAGAAAACATGACTACATTATTTACTCACAACTAATCACTATTATTGAAAAAGTTGAATCACCAAATTGGTGTAAAACTAAAATAAAAATATTTGAAGGTAAATATTTCTTATACAATATCATTTTTGATGGAGTGTTATACTCTAAAAATAAATAATAATGATGATGTTTATAACTTCAATATTTGTAAATTCTAGTGCAGTAAAGATTTTATTATCTAGAAAGATATGCGAAGCTCCTATTATTAGTCTGTTTATAAATGAAATTTTGGAAGGAGGTGAAGGTCATCGCTCAGTTTATGTTTTCAAGGAAATATTTTATTTTTAAATATAAGGATTTCAATTAACTTCAATGAAACTACAATTAACACAAATAATAGGTTATTTCGAAATAATATTCAAGGTTGGTTGGCTAGAGGTAAATTTCTATTTATTTATTTGTGTATTTTCCCTCTATACTTTAGGATCATTGGTAATTTTAATGAAAAATAAAATATATATAAAAAACTATGATAATGAACAGATTAAAATGAATTGTAATTGAAAAAACGGATGCTAAAATAAATAATTATAACACATTAATCACTTATAATAATAATTATAATGTACTTATTCATTTATCAATTGGAAGACCAACAAATAAAAATATGTAAACGCAAATAATTTATTAATTCCTGCTCGACATGTTTTGCAACTATAGTGACAAAATAAATAAAAATATGATAATTATTTAAATTTTAACGTCCATTATTATTAACTGAGAATTTTGGTACGGGTTCTCTATAGGTTACCACCCTTTTCTAGCCAGGATAGGGCTGATGCCTTGTCTTTTTTCTAAAGAAAAGCCACCACCCCGAGTGGGAATCGAACCCACGACCTTTGGCACGGAGTGTTAAGTGCTCACGCCTTTAGCACTCACTGCCACTGGGCCTCCAATGATAATTAAATGATAATAAACAGATTAAAATTAATGAAAGTAATAAAAAAAAACGGATTCTACAATAAATAATAATAACACATTAATCACTTATAATAATAATAATGAATAACACACAAAAAAAAATAAAATAACACATTTAACAGCTTCTTCTCTCTCCTTGAAGAGGGATGAAGCTTTTGTTCTTTTTCTCTATTTATGTGCCGTAGGTTCATTTTTAATTTACTGTTGTCATAATTCCTTAAATTAATTTAAAAACTTGAGTCTGTATAAAATAATGAAAGCAATATTGGAAGTAAAAATAAATTTTAAAACTAATTGTTGTAAAGCACACATCAGATATCCACCAGATTGATTTTATTAGCTCCCAAAGCAGTGCTTTCAGATGTACAGCTCCATCATCAGTACGTGTAGTGCATAGAAATTTACCTCGTCATTCTCATATACAAGAGTTTATGTATGTATAAAACATTATTAAAACATTGGAAGTTTCATTGCGAAATAAAACTTTTTAAATAACATATTTTATCACTTTTGGATAATGCACTAAAATTATTATCATGAAGATTAGATAGTTAGCCATCGAGGTGATAAGCAATCAGATTTGGCTAGGAAAACATCAATAAGATTTTTGTAAAAAATCTATATTCAGGACGTTTCGGCTACTCTTTGGTAGCCTTCGTCAGTTAAAATGACAAGAAACAAAGAAAAAACAGAAATTAATACACAGAAAAAAAGGTTTATCAGTAAGTTAAATGTCAGGTCTATAAATACAAATCAACTTATTATAAAAGAACAACTTGTTGTTAAAATATTAGAACAATTATGTTATTAATAAACAGGTAAAGTGAACATTAGTGTATATCTAGAAATTAGTTCTAGAAAATCAATAGAAACAAAAAAACATTTTTAATGAGGTGTATGCAAGTAAATAGGTACTAATAATAATATTAATTAATTTTTAACAGAGAAATAAGATACTACATACCAATGAAGGTGCCGGGAGGCAGAGAAAGACCAAAGTTAACACTTAAGTAACCATCGTGAAAATATATAAGAAAACTGGGATCTTCCAGGGTATATGTAACTGAACAAAACAGGTGGTGGGAGGAGGTCGGTAGGGATCAAAAGTGTTTTATGACAGGAAAGGAGAAAAAGGTGTTAATGGAAGGATACACAAGGGGAATGGGAAAATACTAGGTGGGAGGTCGTGAGAGTTTGTGAAAAATATTAACGTAAATAGGAGAAATGCCTTGTTTGTCTGTTTTGTAATTTATATTGTTTTTATTTATATTAATGTGTACGCATTCAGAGATCTGTAGTATTTTTTTGTTTTGTTCTGTAGATAGAATTTTTGTGTCATCGAAGTTAAAAGTGTGTTTTTGAGTAATGGCGTGTTTAGCAAGTGCAGATTTGTCTATTTCTTTGTTAGTGATGGTTTGTTTATGTTGTGTAAGACGCGAGTGAATGTCATTTATGGTTGCTCCTAAGTATACACCATTGCAGGAAGGGGTTTAGCAAGGGACTTGGTAAACACAACGAGTGGTTTGGTCAAAAGGGATGGGATCTTTAAGTTTGGTATAGAGGGTTTTTAGTTTGTTAATACTTTTCAAACCAAAATTTAGGGATGGGTAGGATTTTTTTAATTGTCTTTGTAAATTTTTCAGTCACTCCAGGTGTAAATGGCAGGGATCGGAACATTTGGGAACTGCGAGTTAGGGAAGAATTGGGAGAAATGAATTAATTAAAATCCCAACTTTCCAACACTGTTTCTCCCAACAACGTATATGAACCATCACTAACAAAGAAATAGACAAATCTGCATTGCTAAACACGCCATTACTCAAAAACACACTTTTAACTTCGATGACACAAAAATTCTATCTACAGAACAAAACAAAAAAATACTACAGATCTCTGAATGCGTACACATTAATATAAATAAAAACAATATAAATTACAAAACAGACAAACAAGGCATTTCTCCTATTTACGCTAATATTTTTCACAAACTCTCCCGACCTCCCACCTAGTATTTTCCCATTCCCCTTGTGTATCCTTCCATTAACACCTTTTTCTCCTTTCCTGTCATAAAACGCTTTTGATCCCTACCGACCTCCTCCCACCACCTGTTTTGCTCAGTTACATATACCCTGGAAGATCCCAGTTTTCTTGTATACTTTCACTATGGTTACTCAAGTGTTAACTTTGGTCTTTCTCTGCCTCCCGGTACCTTCATTGGTATGTAGTATCTTATTTCTCTGTTAAAAATTAATTAATACATATTATTATTAGCACCTATTTACTTGCATACACCTCATTAAAAATGTTTTTTTGTTTCTATTGATTTTCTAGAAATAATTTCTAGATATACACTAAAGTTCACTTTACCTGTTTATTAATACAATAATTGTTCTAATATTTTAACAACAAATTGTTCTTTTATAATAGGTTGATATGTATTCATAGACCTGTCATTTAAATTACTGATAAACCTTTTTTTCTTTGTATTAATTTCTGTTTTTTCTTTGTTTCTTGTCATTTTAGCTGACGAAGGCTACCAAAGAGTAACCGAAACGTCCTGAATATTTACAAAAATCGTATTGATGTTTTCCTAGCCGAATCCAAACTATTCTCTGATTGCTTAAAATTATTATTTTTGAAAGATAATCAAATATATTTACATATTGAGAATATTGCCAAGAAATGTAGATTAAAACTGTCATAATATGTCAGCCCTTTTAAAATAAAAGTAAGTAATTTTAAAAATTAAAAAAATCACAAAAAAAAAAAAACAACAGCAGAGCAAATCTAAACGAATACTCAAACCTTTAACTAGCAAAATTTAGGAATTATTTAAAAACGTGTAAGAGAATTAAAAATTCATCACACACTTTAACTGGATTTATTTCCTCTTTTGCTTCTATGTTTCACACCATTTAGGTGCCTCTTCAGGGTAATATTTCATTAATAGGAAAGCTCACTTTAAGGTTTAGAACCTTCCATGAGTAAGTCGAAACTACTCCGCTGATTTCGATAATGTGTGTTACATCAGAGTTAATAATGGCGCATAATGGCACATCTTAAAATTAGATTATTACCATGTAGAAGAGATTTGAGATTTTTCAGAATCATTCTCTTTATATGTTATATATATAACTATGAAAATGTTGGAGAAATACGTTTGGCATTTGGATATATATATAGATAGGTAGATAGATAGATAGTTATTCATACATACCTACACCTATGATAGCCGGGCAGGGTTAGAAAAAAAAGCCCTGCCCACCATCTAAAACATGGGTTTTTGATGAAAATTCTAAGTTTTTTCAAAAGACTTTTAAATTTTGATTTTATTTTAAATATTCTATCTAAATCGATCAGTTTTAAATCTTATCACAGTCTGGGAGTAGCAATAATGTCTGCCTTCTCCACTCATCTCATCCAGTTTGGACAAATTTACTTATTGTACACATTTGTACAGATTGTAAATTATCAATAAAGGAGGAATTTGACATTTAAAAAAAAAAAAAAAGAGGCGAAATAAAAGAAAAATCGTAACGATTTATCACTAATATTATTGCATATGCTAATACTGTTAGATTGCATATGCAACTACAATTAGATTTGTTTCAAATAATAAAAAAAGTGATATAATCAGTTATTACATTCTTTGTTAAATATAACTTGTCAATAATAATACAACATATTTGTTTGAAGATTGCTGAATGAACATTCTTACTTCACATTAAACATAATAGGAACACAGAAAATATATTATATTAAGAAAAAAAATTTCCAGTTGAGTTTTGAGGGAAATGTATTTTTTTATCGTAAATGGCGATTTTTTTTTACAAGTTTTGTTGCTCTGCCAATTCCTAAATATTTGCGTAGCTTACTCCAAAATAATCCATAAATAGAGAAATATCTCTTGATCGATAGAGATGAAGCTGCTGCAATGTGTAAAAAGAAAAAAAACTAACCAAATCCAGGAGGAAATTTTGAATTTTGTTCACACTTATTTGCCATAATCTGCCATTATTTTTGGTTAGACAATTTCTCCATGACAATCTCATACATGATAGAACTCTATGATACTCTCATACCTGTTACTTGAATCACGATTAGCATTAAAAGAATGTGCCACATGTTTCAGTTTTAGCCGATAGGCTCAAAGCGTAGGTACTCTACAAGAATTTAAAAACATTCTTCCTTTGTATGCTAACTACTATTTCCATCAAGATCCCAAACTATAGATTTCAGGAATAAAACTCACAACACTGAGCGCTTCTACAAAGTAGTACATAATATTAAATGTTATATGTAGATCATCATATTTACATTTAAAATAACGGACCAAGCATTTCTCTATGCCTAATAGAAGTTAAATAATTTAATATTTAAAAAATGTAATACATGCCTAACATTTTTGTTACATAGTAAACAATTTCCAGACGATGTAGTACATATTTTAAAATCAGTACAATATATAGATTCTCTTGTTAATTATTATATTTTTTTCAGGAAAGCAACTTGAAGGAATATGGCATACAGGAGTTGTCGTTTATGGAAGGGAGTACTATTTTGGCTCGCACGGAATAAGCATTGCCATACCGGTAAGTAACTGTAAATTTTGTGTCTTTATCAAAAACTCTCAAAATTACAAAAATTTAGTTAAACAATTAACTCTGAAATAACACTGTCGTAAAACTTCTGACCAAGAGGGCTTGGGAGTTTTCCTATTTGGATTGCCAAGTGGATTTACCTTTGTCTTCTGAAGGTAAGAAAACAATGAGAAGAGAGACATCAATTCGTGATCCGCAGCTTAACGATGATCCTGAAATAAGAAATAAGGCACTCACCAAAACTGTGCTGAATACATCATTTTTATAATCACACTAATTTCTGCCAGTGAAATTTGAGTCACTTCAAACAGAAACAAAGAGATACAAATAAAATTTAGATATGCACATAATCTAAGATCTCTAATATCATCAGACCTTCATCGTCTGTGTAATTTAATTTTAGCATTGAACGTGCTTTAGTCATGACCTAACTGCCTGAAAGAATTACAGAGTGAAACAAATATGCAACCCCAAAGTAGTGCACTAACTTCCTGTTCATAAATATATTGTTTTCAAGTCTCAGGTTTTTTCCTTGAGGAAGCTGAAAAAATGTTGACATTTTTGAAATATTGGTATTGTTCCATTGAAGGTGAACTTTCCAAGACGATGGAATTCCTGCAAGTGAGTATATTGAAAAAAATATTGAGATGCTGCAGATTAAGAAAATTACTCCTAAGAGCTAGTTTTTTCTCTATTATAGCCTGTTCAAATAGACGAAAACATTCTGTTTTGCATGTGCAAACTTTTGAGAGAAATATTCCTGTAGGTTCCACAATTTGCAACTTCCCATTTCATGGAACAACACGATATGTAAACACTATAAAAACTGATCTTGTCTTGTTTAAGACTAGGTAAGACTTAGAGAGGTTAGATAAGGGAGATATTCTTTAATATTTAGCAATACTTAGACGAAGCTAATGCTAGAAACATTATAAACCTCATAGTGATAAGGTTATAACAGAGAGACGTCATATATGCAATTTTCTGTAACCGAGAATACAGGCCACACCCTTTTCCCTCTAATTAAACAATCTATTTGAACAGGCAACGTTATAGTATAAACTGTTTTCAGTATTACTTTTTGCTAAGTATTGATAAACATTAAACACCCCCTTCTCCCTTGCCTGACCTCAAAGCCTTCCCTGATCCTAAACGAGACATAATCAGTTTTTATTGAGTTTCACATGGCTTGTTGCTCATTGAAATGGTAAAGCAAATGTTGGAACCGTCGGGAACATTTCCCTTAGAATTTGAACATTTCCATCTAACTGAACAGGCTATAGATAGACAATGTGACTGGCTCATAATCCTATAACTGATGAATGAACTGGGATTGCCCTTAGAGTGGGAGGGACATAACTTGTCACTTAGGGATAGCTTAGCGAGGGCTCGACGTTGCCAGTTCTACAATCCTCCCTGCCCCTGGTCTAGGAGAGAGAGGAGTGGCAACCCAGCAAGAACGTCATTGGCTAGAGGCGCCCTCAACTTCTTCTACCCGTCCACAGCCTAGTGACAATTTATATCTCTCCCACTATGGTCCAAATGTTGGACTGGCTAATAAAAAAAAAAATGTATTTTTCCTCGTAACTATTCAATCATACTTGAGACTCTGTCTTTAATTAACATATATATCTTGTAGTCTTAAATTTCCACTGTATTTTACAAATATTAGAAATTTGCCTTAAAAATCAAGGATGTCTTAAACATTTTGGATTCTCATTTGTTCCAATGGTAGCATTGAGTCAAATTAGTATGCAGCTTTATGAAAAGAGTTTTTCTGATGTATCTCATTAACTGATATTGTATACAAAAACCATAGTGAATATATATATATATATATATATATATATATATATATATATATATATATATATATATATATGTTTGATGTTATTTTTCGTCGCTGGGATAGTATTTTTAGATGGAACGGCATTTTTCTCCAGCGGTGGTACTCCTCCTCACTTGTTCCCGGAATATTTCGATGGATTCATCTCCATCTTCTTCAGCCAGGTACTTGTTTCTTCCTCGGTGGTACTTGTTTCTTCCCTTGGCTACCACCGAGGAAGAAACAAGTACCTGGCTGAAGAAGATGGAGATGAATCCATCGAAATATTCCGGGAACAAGTGAGGAGGAGTACCACCGCTGGAGAAAAATGCCGTTCCATCTAAAAATATATATATATATATATATATATATATATATATATATATATATATAACTGTATATGTAGTGAAAATATTTTGTACATAAAATTTGTATATTTGATACAAAAAATGTGTGTTATATGGAAAGCATGGGAGATGCAGAATAAATTACCTCTCTATAGGATTACCATAGGAAAGAAATGGAGAAAAGAGATTTTGACTTCTTTAAGGTCAATACTTGTAAAACTTAATCATATCGAGGAAGTTCTTAAAGCTTTGAAAAGTAGTTTCTCAAAATTCTACCTACTATATTGAAAATTATTTTATTTCCTTATTTGGTGGCTAGTAGTTTTATTTTGCAAGTTGAACTTTGCAATTCTCTTCTTTATTTCTATTCATTTCTCGAATATACTTGGGATATTTTTTTAACATGTTTTTACTTGATGCAGATCTCAGCTTGACTATGCTATGATCCTAGGAGAGAACATTATCAGAAATGTCTCAAGTAGACATGTCTGATAACTTTTAAGAATTGAGGGAAATTGTTTTCTTACGCCTAATAAGACTATTGTTTTAACACTTATGCTGCGAGTTGATTTGGCCTACAGATCCCTGGGTGTGATAAGCCCACAATGCAATACTTGCCCTGGGTACGGCATACTTTTTTGAGCGTCTTACATTTATTTTCTCAACCTTCTGGGCTGTGGACCCACAGCAACAGAATTAAAAATATTTGTGCCATTTACAAATTTGCAATATTCACATATTTAAATTAAATAAAAATTTACATGAGTTCCCCCGCTGTTTCAATCTAAAAACTTGTTTTTACATTATTTTAATTCAATAATTTTTTAGTGTATAGTACTTTTTTTTTTTCTTTCTTTCCTCTCGGTGCATCTACTGCTACGGTATAGTACTGTTTGAAAAGTGGAAATATGTACAATGTTCCGAACAAAACCAGGTAAAACAGGTTTACCTACTACTATAGAGAAGAAAGTACCAAGTCATACATCATGTGCACTAGAGGTTGCTCTATCTTGGCTAGAAAAGGTGTTACTGTAAGTAACCGTCCTAAAAATCTGTTTGATTTATGAGAGGAGGTTAAAATTTTAATAAAAACAGTTATTTATTAAACCAATGTGTACTACATGGCATCTGAGCTTAAAGCATGTTGTTCTGGATTCATATCTACCCTTGCAAATTTTTTTTTTTTTCCAAGGACCTTTAAATTTTGCACAGGTGATGCAAGAGTGCAACGGTTTTGATGTCATCGGTCATGTGACTTGAAATTGATTTTAGAGGGGATTTAAATTCGAACGAATTGATTTGTAAACATTGCGTATATTACAGATAGGCAACAACGATTATTACTCTAGTTACTCAACTTTTTAGAGGGAAAGGGGGAGTACCTCAAAGGTTTAGTTTTTATTAAGAAATTATATATCAGAATACAATTTATTCTTCATATTATTGATATCATATCAATATTTTTTTAAATTACGGCTACACATATTACTCTAGAGTCATTCCTGTCAAATCAACTCACTGATTCAGACTTGATGTCTCAGAGTTTCATGATTTTTGGTATGCAGTAATTTATCATAGACTTATGAAATCAGTCACACAGACTGGCCACCCAGTTTACGAGACAGTAAAGTGAACCAATGTTTAGGTACCTTACAACGATTTACATCTCAATGAACTTATTTGTTAACCTTTAACTTTACTCATAACATCAGATGGTGAGTGTCTACGTGACCTTTCTCCATTGAAAACATTGAAACATAATAGCCACTGCTTGTTTCATTGTAACGTGCTGCTTGTTTCATTCAATGAACTATTGAACATTTTCAGAAACTATACTAATTCTGGTATTTAAAACGTGAATTTCTGAAGCCCTGTATTGCATCCTGATCCCATTGAGATCCCATGATGGAATTTTGCTATATGTATTACGACATTACAAACTATATTTGATATTTTTTTGAATTTTTAAAGTTGACACTTTTTGACAAAATTTACATTTTAAAATTTAAATTTCAAAATTTTTATTTTTTAAATTGTAACCCCTACTTTGAGCATATCATATTAAAGCCCCATTCAACAGCTTTAAAATGAGACCTCTCCCAGATTTATGTCACTAGTTGCCAGCCTATAGGCATCCAAAGTTGTCAAAATATGACATTTTTTCATAACAATTTAAATCTTTAAAAATTAATAATTTCAAAAATTATTGTGCTACAAATACATACCAAATATCATGAAAATCTGAGACATCAATTCTAAAAATCTTCCAAAATTGTCTAGGTTTGACATGGAAAGATCCTATAGTAGTATTATATTTTATACTTTTTTTTAGTGTTAACAGTTGACTTTTTTTAAAGTTAGAGACTTATTATAAATAGTTAATGTAAATAAAAACGTTCATTAAGTTACTTCTTATTTTATTTAAGAGTTCAAGAAGATCTAGTTGATTTGTAAAAACCAATTTACCTTTAAAGTATTGATATCACCGAACATACGCCCAAATAAAAATAATTGAATAATTAGTTATTGTTCAAATTGAAGAATAATAATGCAAAAATCCAAAGAGAACAAAGAAGTGGTTATATTTGTTTTTATGGCTTCCCTATAAATACCTTGGTGCAGTCTCTATGCAGCTTCATCTGGAATCCACTTTTTTACTCCATTCTGCTAATTCTATTTTTGAATTTATTTTAAATATATGTTTTATTTTTGAATTTATTGTAAATTATTAAACTAAATTTGAGCTTACTTATAAGAGAGAGAGTCGTTGATAACAAATGCTGGAAAACAATGTAAGGAAAATGCCGGTGCTTGTAACATTAGCCAGCTAATATTAGACCTTTTTATAAATACCTCCCCTCTCAGTTGGTGTGTTCACCCCACTGGCTCTATGTGATGACCTGCCTCTTTTTCGATATTTCTCATTCTTTAACAGGTATTCGTGTACTTAAATACACAATTATTAAAGTATCATTATATATTTAATAAGCAGGATAATGTTTTTATAGTGTAAACACATATCCTTGGTGTGTTCCACCCCATGCCACATGTGTGATACTGATGAAATGTTTCTCGAGTCCAGTCAGCGAAGGATTAATAAGTGAATTATTTCCAGGGTACTGTAATTGGCGAACCGTTGAAGAAAGTTTCTTTAGGGAAGACATTCATCCCTCAACAGGTTTTTGAGGAATATCTGAATGGTCTGGCGGAGTCTGAATTCAGGTAATGGCTGTTCAGTTTATAACACCTCATGCTTTATTTCGTATTTATTAATAATATTATCTAAAATTTTAAAAATACAATCACATTGGAAGGCACAATAGAATTTTTTTTATTACAAGACTTAGTGATATTTAAATAATTTCCATAATTTTCCTGCCAAATATTTTTATGTCCACTAATAATAATAATAAATGAAAATTTATTTCATTGAGTTAAAATAAAAATTAATTAAGTTGTTTGCCTCATAAATAGTATCCAATCAAAATTTGCATTTTTTTATATTTTTCGCATAAAAATTATGGGAAAATATTAAAATTTCTTTCCTTTTCTTTTGTAGTTTTATTTAATAAAATCATTTATTGATCAGATATAAACACATGGTATTTTATATATTATCTCTTCCTATCAAAATGTTTTAAATTTGAAAAAAATCAACTACAAAAAGTCAAAACTATTAAACATGAATTTTCAAATTTATTTTCAGGAAAAACATTTCAATTTTGAATAAATAAATTTATATCAATATCATTATTATTCTATTATTTTGCTTGTAAACAATTCCAAACAAAAATGATCACCACATTTAGGGTGGTCCTAACTATTTATTTTTAATAATAAACATTGTTTGTATGTAACGACATTGTATAGATTTGATAAGAAAATATAGATTGAAGGCAATATATATATATATATATATATATATATATATATATATATATATATATATATATATATATATATATATATATGAAGCTCATTTATTTATGAAAACAAATCATATTGAATATATTTCTTGTTAAATACAACTAAATAAAACAATCCTATCCAAGCTGTGCTAATTTCATGCAATTTATTCCTGAGAGAATTAAATGTTTTAGCATTATTTTTAAGGAAACGAACTATATATGGGGTTTAAACAAATCCCCTCAATAGAATATTTCAGACATAAGATTTAATGAACATTTTAAAAAAATTGTTTTTTTTTTTGTTTTTTTTTTTTTTTTTTTTTTTTTTTTTTTTTTTTTTTTTTAAACTTTGTGTAATAAATTGGAAAACATGTGTATATTTTATGCAAAACAGTTCACTATACTCTCCCTTGTATGTTGGTGTATAAAAAAACAACTGTATATTTACTATGTAAGCATGAAATTTGGAACAAAACATTTAAAATAAAGCCATAAATAATAATTATTTTTATTTTATTTTACCTTATAAAATGAAATTAAAAACATAATTTATTATGGGGTTTCATCATAAATTCACAAAAAAAGTAAAAAATGTAAATGCTTATTTGGTGATTCTTAAAGTAGATCAGAAACCGTATTCGAACGTCCTAATACATATATTGATTTGTGTGCATACTTATTCATTGTTGGTTGCCGAAATGTGTACAATTCAAAAGCTAAATAGACATATTATTGTATAATAATTGTCTGTTTACATCATAACGTTAGTATACAAAATCATTTTGATTTTTGTTTCAAGAATATTATTATAGGTTCAATTCCTCGTCTCAATTCATAACTAAACTTTCCTAATGAAACACACATACTTAAAGAAGTTATTTTTAAATAAGTTAGTCCATCTTTTATTCGATTTTCCATTTTTTATTTTTATTTTTTTTATTTATTTTTTTTTTCATTTTGGACAATAATTTCATTTTCATTAATTTTAATAATGTTGACACTGTATTGTGTCAGCTTTCAATTTGTGTATGTGACAATTGTCTTAGATACATAAAATAATGACTTAGAAAGCAAAAACATCCAAAGAAAACATCCCTTAAATCTTTGCTTCCTGAGAATGTTTATAAAAATTTAGTTTTGTGTCACTTTATTAAAACTGAAAGATTTTTTTTTTTTTTTTTTTTTTTTTTTTTTGTCTAAATATTGTTCATTGCACAATTTTAGAGTTGGAAGCTACTTATCATTTTGAACTAAAATTCCATCTTAGCTAAAAGTTATTAAGCATATTTCAGCTGCTGTCGGGATTTTGATGTAAATAATGAGTAAAACCAAACTCTGTGTGTTATCGTGTGAAAGTTGTTACATTCCGCGTTCCTAAATTTATCCACAGCTGGACTTGTGTCAACTAGAAATGCCATTCTGTCAATGATTGATTGAATAGTTCATTCACATCAGAATAGAAAAAGACGAAGCTCTTCGACTAACAAAATTTATTTCCACTAAATCAAGGAAATAGCTCCATCATCAGAGCTCGGTACTCAATATCGGCTACATTTTATTACTTACAAAAATAATTTTATTTTATATTATTATTCTAAACAGAAATGATATCAAAACAATTAAAACATATATTTTCTGATACCATATTAATTTTAACAAGCAGAGAGATCTTTTTTTATTGTAAATACAACTTTTTCATTTTCAGAAATTTAAAAAAAGGGAGCTTAAATTCATTGATGGAATATAAATTAATGTCACTTATATGTAATTATTTTTTAAATTAAAATACTCATTTTATAAATATGTTTAGTATTGTAAATTATAAGTCTCTTGAAATTTATAAGTTCCCCCTTACAATGGGAGGCAAAGGACAAAAATTCAGTTTTTTTTTTCTAAATCACTCATGAAATAAAAATGAAAACCAAATAATAATGATCATCAAATAAAAATATTCATAACTTTAAGCACCATGAATCTGGGATTACAAGAAGCCTTCCAAAAACACAATAGAATTCGACAACCGTATTAAATCTCTGTCGGTTGCAGCTGAGCCAAAGTAAAAATTCGCACAAGATACATTTCACATTGTTGTTGTTTCCCACTAAGCGCCATCCAGCCCCAAAACAACTACTGTAAAATGGGGTCACATTAGTACAGTCTATATACTTCACTCTCTTTGGGCAAAGTTCGACTCTTTGGTATGAGTTAATTGAAAATATCCTAGGAGTATAGGTTAGTATCTATATCACCGCAGTGTACTAATGTGACTCCATTTTATGGTAGATTAGAACAGTTTTCATCTTATTTCTAATTTATTGAGAGATTGTTGATCGTTGGGAATGCAAACTTAGATATTGTCAGGGTTTGGTTGTAGTATCTTAATAAAACTACATTTTCTTAAAACAAATTCATCTTCTTATTTTAATGTTAGTAACTTTTTTTTTTTTTTCAAAAAAATAGACCTGGCCCGTGTGGTGTGACAGGCCTATATAAATGAGCATCTTTCATCTGTTATAAATTATTAAGAAATAACAAAAATCATACTCTTATATTTCTTAGTTTTATTATGTTATTTTAGGCTGACAATGTTTGAATTATCTATTTAATAATTTTTTTTTTATTTACAGGGGCGATCAGTACGACCTACTTCGGCATAATTGTAACAATTTTTCTGACTCAATAAGTAATTTTCTTGTCGGTAGCGGAATACCGTCATATATTTTAAGTCTTCCAGAAGAAATTCTAAATTCGTAAGTTTTGAACCCTATTCTTGATATTAAGAGTTAAAATTTAAATATAATAGAGAAAGAGAATCTGAAATTTTTAGTTATGCACATATACTATCACAACTTTACACTCCACTGATCACAAATATTCATGTGACTTCTTTATGAATACCTAGACTTGACAATCAATATCAGGAAGTAAAAAGTCCGTCTCGCAGGAGCTGCATAACTAAGCACTTTCCTCAGAATATGGGTAGTGTAGATTGCATTCCTGAATAATTTTCTTAAAATATCCTATATAAATAAAATAAAAACATGAACTTAATAAATACACAAAAACTTCATGTTTTCGTCTTTTGAACTGACGCAGGAAGAGAATACAGGACTGTAGGGGGACTTCCCCCTAGTGGTAGAAAGCACTCCTAGCGGCGGCTTTGTGAAACTACTTCTGGCGGGCTAATTCTATTGAAATGTAGTACCAAGTAAACCCCCCTTTCCAATAGACCGATTTAGCTCATTTTTACAACACTTCTTTCTTATGAATTACCCACGACGTATACCCCGAGTTTCGTTACAATACCGCAGAAATTACGACCGGTATGAGTATATTAGTAATTTGGGTCTGGAGTAAACCCCCCCCCCCTTCTAATAAACCGATTTAGTTTATTTTTACAACACATTTTTCTCTGTAGATTACCACTACAAATACCGAGTTTCGTCGAAATACAACAACAATTACGGCTAGCATGGTCAAATAAGTGTTTTGGGTCCGGGTAAACCCCCCCCCCTTCCGTTGGACCGATTTTGGTGGTTTACTAACTAGTTCAATCGTTTGTTTATTGAACGCTGTATATCAAGCTTTGTGACGAAAAAACAAAAACTCTGGCCGCTATCGTGTTAACAGACACACATATATATATATATATATATTGTAAAGATTTATTTTTTGTAAAAAGATTCACCACGTTGGGCGTCATTAAATGTAATGATTAATTTTTACGATAAGAAATATAGAAATTTTAATTAGTTTGATTATATTAATTTAAATTAATCTCAGGGATCAAGATTCCGAGTGAATGAACTATTTCATATGGATTCTTAGACAATTCCGAATATACACAATATTAAATCACACACAAATACTAATAAAATAATCGACACTACAAAAAAAACAATTCTCACCTCTAAATCAATCCGCTTCCAACAAACTTCAATACGCTCCGTATTCCTTGGAGGAGAGCTCTGTCTTCGTCCAACGCTGAGAATAGAGTGAGAGACGCTCCGTTCGAGCGGGAAAGTTTGGCTTCTTTCTTTCTAACTTCCGCAGTTTGTTGGATTATATATAAAGATAACAATTATGTTTTTTGCAATACAAATAATTAATTTATTGTTATCTGGATGTAAATTTAATATGGATATATTGTATACCAGTATTGTCCAAAAACATTATTAATTTTGATCGTATATAATACGATGTTATTTGTACATATGGTTTGTGATTTGCGCGGGCTTTTCAAAATATCGATGGTTATTTGAATTTAAAAATATTTTCAAGAATGTAATATATCATTACATTTGCACTCCTGTCTAAAAAAAAAAATTTTAAAAAAAATGTTTTTAGTCCGGTATAAAAAATAAATTTAAAATTGAATTTTTTAATTTGGAGTTTCGGGATACAGAACTATTAATTAGATTGGTAAGCCTGTTTTTTATTAAAATTTTCAATAACTTATTTCGTTACATACTTTTTATTTATTATCATTTCTTAATTAAAATTATCATTTTTCATTCTTCATTTTTAAACATTATCATTATCAAAACTATCTTATCCTAAACTAATATGATTATTAAATGTATGATAAATTTTTAAATATTATTATTATCAATTAAATCTTATATTAATATAAATCTTATTTACTTAAAAAAAAATGCTAAACTAATAATTTTTATAAAAACTCACTAATCTAAAACTAAGTTTAACAATTGCCTTGAATTTATGCCTGGTCCTTAATACTTTATTCTGCAGTTGTCCAATTTCTTTCTATAAAAATGTTTTATTCTTTTCCTTGGAGGCCGATTTAGCTTTGAATTTTTTTCTATTCCAAGTTGTCTTTTATATTTATAAAGAATTTTTATTTTATTTCCAAATTTGACATTCAAAATCTTTAAATTATTATTATTATTAATAGTTCTAATTAGTTTCTTCATTGGTATATTTCCACTTCTTTTATTATAACTCTTTTCATTTATTTTGAATTTATAGTTATCAGATAATTTTTCAATTTTCTTTTGTTTCATCATTTTGTTTATACATTTTGTACTTATTTTATTTTTGGAATTATCATTTATTAGCTTATTATTAATTATTTCATTTGTACCCTCATTATCATTATTTAATTCAGTTAATATTTTTTCTTGAATTGTATTATCTTCATTCATTAAACAATCATAGTCATTTTTATCTTCAATCAATATTCCATCTTCCAATATTTGGTCATTACTACTATCATCAATATTTAAACTGTATTTTATAGTTTCATTTAAATTGTCATTATTTACCAATGTATCGTCATTTCCGGTATTTTTAATTAAATTTTCATTATCATTTTCATTAATCTCAATAACTTCTTTACAACTTCTATCATTTTTATTAAAAAGGTTATTATTCGATTTTTCCAATTCTATCGTCTCTTTATTTTGACTTTCACCCATATTATTTAAAGCATTACATAAATCGTCCAATTTTTTATTTTGTTCTATTCTATTTGCCTCTATTTTATTTTCCAATATTTTATTATTTTTATCAATTTTATTTTCCAATATTTTATTATTTTTATCAATTTTATTTTCCAATATTTTATTATTTTTATTTAGCTCAACCATATTTTGATTTAGTTCTAATAATAGCTTCATCACATGTTCTAGGCCTTGAGGATGCATCTCATTATCCCTTACGGAAATACGGTCATTGGATATAATTTCCGTTCCTAAGGAACCCGCCGTCGATTCTCTGAATGCTATTGCATCATCCTCCTGCAATTCGTTTTCACGTGTTTCGACTATAATATTTATTTCTCCTGGCGTAAAAAATACGTATTCCGGTGATTCTACATTATTTTCTTCACCGTTATTTTGAAATTGTTCAATATTTACGTCAGACATTTTTATTTAAAAAAAAAATTACTTTTAAGTTTTATTTTCAATATTTATTTACCGCTTTTAATTTTAATTCACTCGGCCGTCTACGTTGGGCGCCATTTAATGTAAAGATTTATTTTTTGTAAAAAGATTCACCACGTTGGGCGTCATTAAATGTAATGATTAATTTTTACGATAAGAAATATAGAAATTTTAATTAGTTTGATTATATTAATTTAAATTAATCTCAGGGATCAAGATTCCGAGTGAATGAACTATTTCATATGGATTCTTAGACAATTCCGAATATACACAATATTAAATCACACACAAATACTAATAAAATAATCGACACTACAAAAAAAACAATTCTCACCTCTAAATCAATCCGCTTCCAACAAACTTCAATACGCTCCGTATTCCTTGGAGGAGAGCTCTGTCTTCGTCCAACGCTGAGAATAGAGTGAGAGACGCTCCGTTCGAGCGGGAAAGTTTGGCTTCTTTCTTTCTAACTTCCGCAGTTTGTTGGATTATATATAAAGATAACAATTATGTTTTTTGCAATACAAATAATTAATTTATTGTTATCTGGATGTAAATTTAATATGGATATATTGTATACCAGTATTGTCCAAAAACATTATTAATTTTGATCGTATATAATACGATGTTATTTGTACATATGGTTTGTGATTTGCGCGGGCTTTTCAAAATATCGATGGTTATTTGAATTTAAAAATATTTTCAAGAATGTAATATATCATTACAATATATATATATATATATATATATATATATATATATATATATATATATGTATATATAAATTTTAACGGGGGTCATTTTTGGTTTCTACTAGGTAGGATCGATATAATTTTTCAAAAATTCTGTCATGAGTGCAACCTCAATAGCTACTTTCCTTCGGAGAAAAGTGATAAAACACAGACAATGAAGCAAAATTGGCTATGAGGCAACCAACTGAAGATATTGATCAGATAACTAGATAAGACACGCACAATTTTATAAAAAGACATATAATGAACAAGTCGCAAACTGACTAGATATACACACTAGACAACAAGTTACAAGCGAACCAAAGAAGCTTTGAGTTCAAGTATTCAGAATGTAAGACAAGAAGTCACATTCACACCTGAGTTATTCATATTCGATGATAAAGCAGGCTTATAAACAAATTGTATACTTTGTAAAGTTCCACTATAGCCTGTTCAGTATAATGGAATAGTTCAAATCACGCATGCGCGAAATTTTGAGGGAAATATTCCCGATGGTTCCGCCATTTTCATTACTATTTCAATGAACAACACGCTCAATAAAAACTGATTATGTCTCGTTTAGGTCCAGGGAAGGCTTTGAGAAGTCAGGAAACAGAAATAGCGGGAAGAACTCCCTTTTATAACCTCATCAGTTTTCAACTGTTACCCCAGTCGCCTCGCTTGTGGAATCGGAAATGTTATAGTTTAAATTGTTTAAAGCCTTAGCTTTGACTAAGAATTTATAAACATTAAACACTTATCTCCCTTGCCCAACGTCTCAAAGCCTTTCCTGCTCCTAATCGAGACACAATCAGTCAAGCCCTAAAAGAGTTTCCTGCTCTTTACATAATGCATATAATAAACATTATTATTAATACTGATCCATACGTAGCAGTGTTAAGTCTGAGTCCATTAATATGGTTCAGTTTCTCGGCGAAATTTGATGGGGATATGGTGAGAGCAAAGAAATTGAACCATTTCAATAATTTGTTGTAATGGAACAGGTTTACATTCAATCTCATGGGATGGAATCCTTGAAACAACAAATTGAACTGTGAAACAACAAATCAATGAAATGGAAAATTGAAATTGGTGGAAATCGATCTGGTTATTTTTTTCTGTTTAAATGTAAATAACAAGTGAATATGCTAAAATTATACAAGTAAAATAACCAATTTAGCATGGAATAACAATGAATAAAAAGTCTTAAGCTAACAAAAGGATCATATAAATCATAAACTGAATAATTAAATTAATAAGATTTGATTAAGTTATTAAAAACAGGATTGGCCTTTATTTTCCTATTAATACTAGTCTTATTCAATTTTTTTTTTTTTTTTTTTTTTTTTTTTTTTTAATGTATGTTAAATGCGAAGTGACTATAAAAAGTGACAAGATCTCTCAGGGTGATTCAACTGCTAAACTAATGGAACAATAATTAAGTTTATAGACTAATTAATTCCTGAAATGATCTTATTTAATCATTTTGAGAAGGTGTAGATGATCAGGCTTCGGTCAATTTTAGTTAAATAAAACTATATTTTATAACTAAAAGTACTAAAAGTGTGAACACTTTGAAATGTTGCCACCATGATACAGAACTATTCTCTCTCCCCTCCATAGTCCTAATGATGGCTTGTAATTCAAGCCGAAACGGAAAATAAATATTACACATTTTAGTTAAAAATGTAGTCTACACCTTCTCAATACCAACGGTCGACTATCTCTTCAATATAATTTTCATTTTGTTTTAGAGGATTTGGTCAAACCTACCGCGGACTAATCGAACAGATTACTAGACAATCTCCAAACCTACAGTCATTAAGCCAAACGAGAGAACGCTCGCCTGAGTACTATCAGATTCACTCTGAAATTGAAGCTGCAAGGTAAATTAAGATAAATATTTACTATTTATTTCCTTGCTGAGTTGGTTCTATGTCCATGTTTGTACTGCTCCTGTTGTCTGTGGTGGCCTTCAAACAGATTTAATCAGAATAGTCTTCTTTTTTTTATATATGGGCAAATTTAACCGCTTAGGGTCATTGTTGCCCTATTACTAAGTCATGGTCATATTCAGGTTTATCTTTTGTGGCGAGGATTTTAATGGTTTGCCTTGGGATGAAGAAGTGAAGCTTAAAATAGATTGTAGACATTAGCAGATAATAGACTTGTCTAGTTGATTCAGGTCCTATTTCTGTTTTTATGCATTGTTATTAACTGAAGAACCTGCTAGAGGATATAGGAATGGGAATATGTATAAAATATACGTAGCTTTACAGGTAAGCGAATGTATTGGATCTGCTTGCTGGGAGATGGGACCGGAGACGCCAGCAGAGGACCCTATCGGCTCAACCAGACATTGCCTTTAAATAGAGGGTTAATCCATTAGTGACTTTAACCTCGGTGCGAGGATCTGCATGGTGGGAGCTTCTTCTTCCTAGCTCCATATATCTTAGGCATAATGTTCGTCGGAATCACTGGTTTTATCATTTTCCATTTAGTGATGGTGATCTCTCACTCTTCCTGATGGTCGCAATCTCCCAAAGATTTATCTACTGGCATTACTGCTTCTTTACGCACTGCTGTCTCCTTTATAATTTATACAATTGTTTATTTCTTAAGTTGAATTCTACATTTTATAATTTTCTCTGAAATAATTATATGTATGTGTTCTCAACTGATGAATCGATTAAGTCAATGACATACCTGATTACTTATGTTTCCATAAGTATGTTTGTCTATTGTGGTAGGTAATGATTCAGATCCCAACACGTCCTTATGTACAATACAGTCAATAACCTTCGAAGATCATGCTTTATACTTGCTTAAAAGTATGCCTGAAGCTGTGATTTAGGGAGCCAATCAGCTCCTGTGATAAAGTCACAGCTCTTAAGGATATCCAGTCCCAACACTTGTCTCAAGAATGATGAACAGGATAGATTTAAAGAGCTCGGAATAGAATCAACAAGCAGAATGTATTTACTCACAAAAAGGCTAATTTATGAGCCATTAAAAAGTTCAAAGGGAAAGGTCTGGTGTAAATATGTTTGAAACTTCTCTTTGAATTTGCGATATTCTGAAGTGTTTAAAATATCTTTTTACCTTGTGAATTGAACAAAATTATTAATTGCAAATAAGGTTCTACTACTAAATAAGAATGCAAAACTAAAGTAAAAGGGGATTTAAAATTATTTGTTTCTGTATTTTATTTACACGACAAGAATCTACACCAGTAAATAATTATCCACTAAATTATTGTTCTAGAGTTAAATTAGAATAGAATAATCTTTATTTCCAAAAAATCATTATCGAGATATGGACACGTCATATAATAATATTATAATACATTATTACAAGAATTACAAGATTAAATAAAATAATAGTAGAAGGACTGATATAATAGCTCGTAGCAGCCAAGCTCAAAAGAAGACGGACTAATATATTAGTCCATAGCACCTAGGGCACTGCAACCACCGGACTGATATATTAGTCCGTAGCACTGCAACCACCGGACTTATATATCAGTCCGTAGCAGGGTAAGGGCTAATTTCTGGCTCACAATCACATAGGATTTACAATATAATAAATATTTGTAAAAATGTATTGATGGATATTTTAACAAATATTCCTGCACATTTATAGAGAAATTTTTATTAGAAGAATTAAAAACATAATTGTTGCACTTAGAACATAAGAAACACTGGTTATGGTTTAAGCCAGTGCTTCTTATGTTCTGCTGCTCTCTTAGCAGTCAGCTCTCTCCATCTGTCCCAGCTCATTCATTGTGCGTAGAATGCGCCCATCACTTCTTGTTGACAAGTTCTTCTTGGTCTTCCTCTGCACCATCTTACATTCCTTCTGGCTGTTCAAGCTCCTATCATTCGAAGCAAGAGGCCGAACCAATGGAGTTTATTTTTGTCAAGCACATGCTCTACAGATTTGACTTCCAGATTGTTGCGTATAACCACATCCCTCTTAATCATTTTGATAATTAAACGAAATGGCTGGTCATCTTTTTAATTAATTATATTATAGAATAATTTAACATAAATTACTGTAAGAGCTTACAGGCATAGCCACGTTAAGTGCATCGGTTCCCGTTGATCACCGAAGTTAGGCAATGTCAGGCGTGGCCAGTACCTGAATGGGTGACCGACCACATGGTGTTGGCATTAAAAAATAATGGCAACCTGTAGATAGCCCTCATTAATAGCTCGTGTTGATACACTGTTAATCACACACACACAAAAAAAATTGCTGTAAAAAAATCCTTTAAATAAAGCTCATTTAGGATAAGATAGAAATACTCATGATTTTCTGCAATCAATATAATAACACATTTGTTGAATTCTTGTTTTGCATTTGAAATCAAAAAATGTCTTCATTAAATGGAAAGTATAGATCTTCAATTATGAAAATTGTGCTTTATAAAGATGTTTGTTTTATATATTCTATTGTGTTTTTATTATTAACACCAACATTTTCTTATTAGACATTACTCATCTGTTCTAAAAGAAAAGCGAAACAAATTATATGAGAAATTAGCCAAAAGAGAAAGGAAGAAGAATAAAAGAAGAAAGGAAGCGGAAAGGTGATGGTTCTTGCTTATTGTTTGATGTTTTAAAACCGAAAAGCTTTTTCTCGATAACTTCTATCGTCTAACTGTGTTGTTTAACTAACATTTTGCTTTAAATGTTTACAAATATTCTTGAATTATCTAATTATATTTATTGATTGTTTTATTTGTACACTTATTTACTTACTGATCATTTCATTTTTGTTTATGTTTAACCATTTTACTGCTGTGTGGTCACCTAGTTGTAGTTGCATTTACCCTTACTAGAAGATGGTAGTGGCCTTGAGCCAAGAATACTTCGTGCAAATGCTGAAATTTGGACTTGTAAATAATTGTAAAACTTAAAAACATTTTAAAAATGCAATTAATTATCACAGATGCACATACGCATATATATGTCGATGCTGGAATGTTTCTGTGTTTGTGTTTGTCGTGTTAGTCTTGCTAGCTGCTGAAGAACAGGTAGAAGCTCTAACTTGTGAGAAATTTTTAACAGCGAATTTATGAAACAATTTATCAATGCTTAGATATTTTACGGTGTATAGAAATAGTACCAAAAAAAAAGAAAGAAAAAAAAAGATTATTATGAGACGATACAAATTATTTATTTATTTAAATTTTAACGTCCATTTATTATTAACTACGAATTTTAGGACGGGTTATCTATAGGTTACCACCCTTTTCTAGCCAGGATAGGGGTGATGCCTTTTCTTTTTTTCGAAATAAATGCCACCACCCCTAGTGGGAATCGAACCCACGACCTTTGGCACGGAGTGTTAAGTGCTCACACCTTAACCCTCACGGCCATCGGGTCTCCTGATACAAATTAAAAAATATATGTTTTTAAAATGTTGACTCTTTAATTGTATGCAAAAAAAATGCATAAATAAATTTTTAAAAATCCTTATGGCATACTAGGGCAATAGTGTGATGTTCCGGCCACTTGATTGTCCCCATTACACCTATTCATTGAAGGATGGGGCCCAGGAATGGCCTGGGACCCAATTCCGACCCTTGAACGATGGCACTAACAGATAAAATCTTTGAGTGCATGCCCGATTTTTGAACTTACTTGTGTCGAGTACTGTACTACTGAGCCTAACTCAACTCCACATTTTCTTATTGTAAATGAAAATAATAAATATACATCTGTGCAAGTCAATTTGCTTTCTATCTATTTGTTCAAAACTTCAGTAATTTGAAACTTACTTCTTCTAATACACAAACTAGCTGCTATCCTCAGTGGAGCTGACCTACGATCACGTCTCTATCTAAATACCTTATTATTCCCATTCTAAAGGAATTAATTTGGATTTAAATACTATTATCATCAATCAATCCTGTAACAGGCCAAGTGGGCCCACAAAAGCAGATACTGTAGAGCTATCTGATTTTTGACCATACATAACACTAGGGCGATAGTGTGGTCAGTACTATGATCCACCTGATTTTCCCCTTTGCAGGTATCGATTATTAAATTGATTAAAGGCTGGGTGGGCCTAGGAACGGTCTGGGACCACGAATACAATCCTCGAATGTCGACATTAGAAGATAAAATCTTTCGTGTACGCTCGAGTTTTGAACTCAAGTCCTTCAGTATAGTAGTCGAGAGCTCTACCTCGTCCTCAAATACTTATTATAGCTTACCTATTGTAACTTGATAATTCTTTCCTAAGTGCTGCATTTTTTTGCAATGGTCTCCAGGCAAGTAAAATTCATTTGATTTAATAAAAAACTCTTTACAATGGCAAATATTTCACTGCTTTTTAGGTGTTAACATTTGCTAGACAAATTTGTTATACACATTTGTATTTTTTGCATGTATCTATGGGTTTACGTGTGTCATGTAATCAAACCAGAATGGATTTTGGATAACATATGCTCTAATTTCTTTTGGGCCAATTTCACCCAAAACAGTGTTTCGGTGAGCTAATTTGACTGGTAAACAAACTTGGCCTTTTGTTTCATACTAAGTATTTCAGTACCAAATCACAAGGACTAATATTCGTTTAAATGTTTCAGAAAAACAATTTTTTGATCATTGACTAAATGAAAATATTTGATTTTAAATGATTAATCTTCTCCTTGATTATTGATTTATTTTTTTAATATTTTCTGGATTCTACCGATTCTACGCAGCTGACAACTCGCATCTGGTTGACACCATACATAATAACCTCACATTTGGTGTGCTCTTTGTACAACTAGATTGTATTAGGAATGTAGTGAGTTTTTGGCTCGAGAAGAAGAACCTACTAATGGAGTGAAACATGTAGATTAATTGAATAAATGAATTCAGAGCGTTAAATCTATTTTCTTTGATCTTCTATCTCGTTTAAATATATTTAGTGTAATTTTGATCACTATATAAGGTATTGATATTTCCCATTTCTGGAAACAAATTTAAATTATTTATAAATTCATGGTATAGTAGTCGTTATTTGAATTAATGTTTAAGTAATATTTAGAGAGATAGGATATTATCATTTTTGTATTTCTTTATCACTGGAATATAAATTAATAAAATGAAAAATGGGTTTCATTTACGTTTTTTATAAAAACAAGAATTTGTGGTATTTGACAAATACTGTGATCCTGCCAAGGTTGTCCATTTTTATCAGAAATTTATTTGATGGTCTATTTTAATAGAGAAATTTCTAATGTCGTTTCTGGCAAGTACAAGCATCAAGATCGTTGTGAAGTATTCTCAGATTTCATTCTTAGCTTAAAATAAACTTAGCCGACTTTATTATTATTTATTTGATCTTGAAATCAATACCATTTAGCGTGCCTTAAAATATACAATATGAAAAATATATTGTATCATCTTCACAAATAATTCACCCATAAAATAAAATATTTTAATTTGTTACTAACATATTTTTTGTTGATACTTGTACATATTTTTTGTTGTGATTTTATAAATAATTGTGTTGTTCTGTTATGGTTGGAGAAGAAAACACTAAAGACTCTTCATTTTATTTAAATAACAATTTTTAAAATCCAAGCTATAGTTATTTTATAGCTAAGCCGTACCATTTGAAGGCTATTATATAATGAGGTTTTTTTGGAGGCTTAACCATTTCCAGGCTTCGCCAGAAATTTGGCCAGAAGTTATACATTTTTTTATAGTTTTCACTTTCTAGTTTTATTTTGTGTTCAAAGCATTCGAATCAATGTTTATCAGTGAATGTTCAAATAGTGAATGAGTCCTTCTTACAAAAAATTTGCTGCTCTTTGGCGAGATCAAAATTTCTCCACGTCATATATTCTAGGGATAACAACAATTTTTTTTTAAAATCAGAAATTGAAAACGCCAAAGTGAGCGATTTCTTAAAAACGGTGGGGAATCAGACCTTGATTTATAGAAATGTTCTTGTTGCAAATGAGGTATAGAATTACCTCCTGTCAAGTGATCTGCCAATCCTGACTCACTCTGCATATTTTTTTATATTTTAGCATGAAACATGACTTAAATAATTCTTTCCACACAACCATGGGTGATACTTTTAAATAGGCTAAACACGATTCAGGCAGGCCTGTCAGCTAGACCTGAACAGTTCGCCTGATAGCCGGTCGCCTGAACGTGTATACATTCCGGCCGCCTTAACAGTCTTAACTGACAGACCGGCCGGAATATATACACGTCCAGGTGACCGGCTTTCAGGCAGACTGACATGTCTGCCTGACCGTGTGTAGCCTGCTTAAAGATTGTTGGGCTTTCCTGCTAGCTCTCTCAATGAACAGCATGAGTTTTTAGCGATCAAGTTTTTAAGATTGTTGTAACGGTAGATGTTCGTTCATCATCTTTGATGTCGATATAACCCGGCTTAAATTGTTTAAACCATCTTCTAACTATGCCAACAGAAACCACACTTCATCTGTACTCCCAACAAATTTTCTGAGCCATTTCACCAGGCTTATTTACTTCCTTGTAATTAAAACGCATAATATGGCAAAAATGTTCTATTTGATCTTCCAACTTAAAGGGAAAAAAATGCAACCCTGTTGCTAGAAATCTAAGTTTGTAAATTTGTACTTTTTTAACAGAAAAAAATCAACAAATATCAATAATAGAACACTTGCATTGACTCATGTAAGGTTTTAAAATCTTAGGGATTGATAAATGTTTGCAGGGGCTCAAGAGGAGAAACTAACAGTGAGAAGATGTCTGAGGAAGTTGTACAATTAGACGGGAACGAGGATGGTACTGTAGAGCAGTCGGAAGCGTCGTTGAGGTTAGCTGCCGAAATAGAGGAGGAAGAGAGGAAGGAACGGGAAGAAAGGAGAAAAAACAGAGAACCGCCTATTGTATTTAAAGATGCTGTCGATGTAAGTTATTTTTAAACATAATCTCATTTACACTCACATTTTTGCTTTAAATTAACAGAAGTTTTCAAGAAGTAAAATGTAATTCATTTTACAAGCGAAAATGGTTTTATTATTGCCGACGTTTCAGCTTGAAATTCAAGCCTTCATCAGGGCTGTAAAAACAAGCAGGACAAATTTTAATACTAATATATACCTATATATATATATATATATATATATATATATATATATATATATATATATATATATATGTGGGGGCGAGGTTAGCTCAGTGGTAGAGCACTCGACTAATGAACTGTAGGACCAGGTTCAAAACCCGAACGCGCACTAAAGATTTTTTCTTCTAGTGCTGCCGTTCGAGGGTTGGATTTGGGGTCCCAGATCGTCCCTAGGCTTACCCAGCCTTTAATTAATTTAATTAATAATGGGTACCTTGGGTGCTAATGACTCTAGCAGTCGAAGCAGCCAAGGGGAAAATCAGGCGGCCGGAGCATAGTGTTGACCACACTATCTCCCTAGTGTGCCGTATGGTCAAGAACCAGATACCTCTACAGTATCTGCCCCTCTGGGCCCTTGTGGCCTGTTACGGGACTGATTTTTTTTTTTATATATATGTATGTATGTATATGTGTGTGTGTATATATATGTGTGTTTGTAAATGTTAGTATTAAAATTGGTCCTGCTTGTTTTTACAGCCCTGATAAAGGCTTGAATTTCAAGCCGAAACGTCAGCAACAATAAAACCATTTTCACTTGTAAAATGTAGTTTTATTAAGAAGCAATGACCGAACCCCGACAATCCCTACCTTCGCATCATCAACGGTCAACCATCTCCTCTCAAAGAAGTTTAATTATTGTCATTGTGTTAGAACGTTTTATTGTGAGGAAGAAGTAAACATTTTTTTATTATTCCAGGACACATGTCCATTAGGAATAGTTTTAAATTTGACAAAATGAGTTTATTATTTTTTTTTTTCAATTTAAACATCCATTTATAATTGACACAGACTTTTAGGGGAGGTTTTCACAGAAAAAAAACTTTATTTAAAACTAAACAAATAAAATGTGCTGCCCAATTACATTGGATTACAAGGTACTCAGCGAGCTTTACAGGCTGAAGATGGAAGGAGTTCGAAATAAGGAATAGAGAATAAAGAAGATGACTATGAAAGGTGGCTATTGTTGGCGATCGTTGGGAAATATAATTTTGATATGATGATTGATTAAAGTATGAAACTACAAGTGTACAGGTTCAGAGAATCCCAAGCCTCCTTTCCTTTCAATGCTCACCACTCTCTGAAGTTTTTAGCTGTAGATCTAGAATAATGTGTACAAGCATAGAAAATTGGGGTTTTCAAAAAAAAAAAATAAAAACACTTTTTTTCTAGATAACCTTTAGAACAGCATATCTCTGGAAGAAAAACAGATAGAAACGTGAGGTTGGCAGCATTTAACTACATTTTTAGTCTAGTTTCACCATCTTGAATATTGTCTTGTACTTGCGGGACACCCTGTATACAATGGCCTTGTGATTGTAAGTCATGAATTATTTTCTCATTTTCCAGGTTCATATTGAATTTGATTCGTTAGTTGGATTAATAGATGGAAAATTAAATGAAGAAGAACAGCTATCACTCGAAGAACTACACAAATACATGCTCGAGGATGAAGGCTCTTGGGCTCTCGGCGAACAATTTCTTTCATTTGTTGGTAAGCTAGAGTTTTGAATTTTAGATTTTTTATATGGTTTTAGATTCTAGATGCTTTTTCCATTGAAGAAATCCAATGTATATGAAAAATAGGTTTCTTCATATTTTGTAACCAAACAAAATTAAATTTTCCTCTCTATTCTCTTTATTCGTTGTGTCTTTGGCCATTCATGATCATAGAAATTGCCAAGTTGGCTTAGTGTGTAGGCTTTTCAAATTATTATTTCAGTCTATCTCGAATGTTTTCTAATAGAGCTGGTCTGAAATTTAAATATTTTTTTAACTCTATTTTTATATATATACCTATTTATTTATTTTTATTTTAATGTCCCTCTAATAATAACTTAGATTTCATAGGATGGGTTGTCTACAAGTTCCCATTCTTTACTAGTCATGAGAAAGGTGAAGTCTTTCCTTTTTTTGAAAGAAAATCCCTTGTGAGAATTGAACCTACAACCATAGGCATAGAATGCTCAGACCTGAAGACTTACGGCAATGGAAGAATGCTGCAGAAACTTATCAAATGCTTCAAAAGACGTTTTAGGAGGAATGCATTTGTGGAAAGTGGGAGGCCATAGACGAGCCCCGTTCTGGATGCCCAACAACAGCCCGAACGCATGAAAACGCTCAGCATGTGCACAGTTTTGAAGTCAGACCTTCGGTTGAGCGTCCATGCAATTGCTAACACCTTGAACTTGTAAAAAAAGTATGGTACATGGGATTGTGGCGGAGAATTTGCTAATGCGAAAGGTCTGTGCACAGCTTGTGCCGAAGGAAGTTGACAAAGAAGCTGAAAGAATTTCAAATTTTGCAACGTGAAGGGTTGTTGGAATTTATTAAAAATTATCCGCTTTTCAAATGCTAGTCTATCCAGGGACGAATCCTGGATGTTCAAGTACTATTCAGAATCCAAAAGGCAGAGCTCTGAGTAGCACAACAATACTCTCCTAAACCCAAAGAGCATGAACATGACACATCAAAACAATACTGATTTTGTCAATGCAGCTTTTTAACTGGCTGTGCTGTAGAGTCTAAAGCTAAAACGCCGAGTCACGTGCATCTAGTTTGAGAGAGCTGAAGGGGAAGCACTGGGTGTCGGTGGAGAACACCCAAGCTCCATGTTACAAGGTTCCTGAGAGGTATTCCTGCCGAGGAGTTCTAGGGTCCCTTCCAGGCTTGGCAGAATGCTCTCTGCAAGTATATTCATGCACAACAGGTCTATTTTGAAGAATTTTAACCATTTCTACCAACAGGATCAATAAATATATTTTCCTCAGAAAATGTGCATTACTTTCATAATGCACACTCTACATTGGAATACTGATTTTGTAGGAGTACTGGTGGATAGATAACTGGGGGGGGGGATAATACAACCTTATTGAAAGTTTCTATAAAATGATTAATAATTGTTCAATGAATGTTTTGGCTTTAGGTCGGCTATTGAATGATACCAGCCTCGGTGAAGAAGTCCCGTTGAGGATCCTTCAAGTACTCTCAGCTGCAGCTCTCAAGGACGATGTTATACTCATGTTGCATCAAGACAGGAAGCAACACATCCTTATGAACTACGCTTATGACGTAGATAGGCATCCTCCTCCTCAACAGAAGGCACTCACTTTGTTTGTATGTCTGTCTCTTTTTGTTTTTAATGTAAATGATAATGTAATGATTTTTGTTCTTATTATGACTAAAAAATTAATTCTCTTGTATTAGGTTCAGTCCAAATGGAAACGACCATATGCCATAAGTTCTATGTTTTAGGTTTTCATGGTTGTGAGTACAGACTAAACAAGACGTTGGAAATCTAGTTCTTCTTAAATCAGAAATACTTGCAATGGATTCTCGAAAGTGATCGGAGATTTCACCTGAAAGGGGTTTTGCATGATTTCCCACTTCACAATACCTTCAGCAAGTGTGTTTAGGAGCCGAGTAACTCGGAACTCAAAGCACTGGGAGTTTTACTCTCCCAATTTTGCCAAAAAATGTTTTCTTGTGAGGATTCTTATGGTCAACAAACTTGACATTTTGTTTTGTATTTTTGCGTAGAATTTCTGCTTCTTTCTTTTTTTATTTATTTTTTTTTTTTTATTTGTTATGGAGCATCGAAATTTCTCATCAGCACTTCTTGATTATGTCATGGGGTCAACATCATGAACAGGTTCTCTCCCTGTTGGTAGCAAGGAAACACGTAAAAAAAAAAGTACAAATAAAATCCATTACATTGAATTTAGTCTGAGAAAACAAGAGGTTTTTAATGATAAATATGAATGATGTACTGGTTAAGAAAATAGTAGTAGTAAGTTTCTGGATCTTACTATCAATATAACTGAAAAGGGACAATTAAAGTAATTATTTTAACAACATAAAAAAGAAAATGAATTTTTTTTTATGCTTTAAAATATTATCAAGAAATGAACTGATATGAGTTTATTATTGATTTTTTGATTCACAATTGTACACCATAATTGTTAGGATAAGGAGCTGAGTAAATGTTTTGAATATAAAATAGGGCCAGAAAGATAATGATCTTAACTATGCAACATACGAAGCATGATCTCCATGGAGATGTGAACATGTTGATAAGATTCATTGAAACATTTGGCAGTGTGCTTAATAAAACTACATGTTTTTATAAAAAATGTATTTTTATTAAGCAGTCGACCAAACGCCGACAGTATCTTTGGAACATTTATTTTTGATTAGTTGATTTGATACTGGAATGACCAATACAACGATTTTTTTCAATAAATTAACTTTATAGGGACAAACATTATTTTTATTTTTTGCTTGTTTTCTAATTATTATTTTCACATTTTTTTTTTTTTTTTTTTCTAGATCTGTAAT
Source organism: Gonocerus acuteangulatus (assembly GCA_946811695.1). Taxonomy (NCBI): domain Eukaryota; kingdom Metazoa; phylum Arthropoda; class Insecta; order Hemiptera; family Coreidae; genus Gonocerus; species Gonocerus acuteangulatus. The sequence continues at coordinate 80,525,777 of OX328129.1, read as the reverse complement.
TTGTTTGAGAATATTGGAAGCTCAGAATGGTTAATGTACATTTCTGAATGGGCGTACAACAATAATCAACTATCGAATATCAGGGTAACAACGAAAGTAGCAGTGAATGCTCTGCTTTCGGAAGACGTGGATATGCAAGACAGAGGTTCCGCTATCATTTACAACTTGGCAACGAAGGAGGTAAAAACAGTGGTCTGTATTCAAAACAATTTATATACACAATAGAGTTTTTCTTGGAGTTTCCCTAACGGTTTGTTTGATTTGACTTCCTTTTGTAAGTGTCTTGTCATCAGAATTTAGTGTTCAAATTTCTTTCTTTAACATCACTCCCAGCTACCTCCAAGTCTCTTGTGTTTTCTTGTGATTATAGAATAGTATTTTTTTGTGTTTCGACATCACAATTGAAGATAGATGATAGATATTGAGTTATTTAAAGCAATTCCAGTTTATTTTGGATGTCATGACTACAAAACATCCTACCTGCCATTTTACGGCACTCTTGTATTAATAAAGTACGACCTGTATTGCATTTTATTTTTTTTACTTCTCATATTGGCAAATCTGTAATATATGTGACAAGTACATTCAACAGTAAATATATGAATTTAATAATGAAAAATAATGATTGTTCTCATTTTTTGTTATATAATATAATTATAAATTTGTTGTTCAACATCAATGCTTAGGAGATGTGTGCGTTTGATGAATGCCCACTGTCCATGAGTTCTTGCCCAAAGGCCAAACAATCAATAAGGAATATAAGTTCAAAGTGTTTAAAGGAAGTAATCCCAAAAAATAGAAAGGCCAGATTAGTGGCAAAACCATTCCTGGCTTCTCTTCCATGAAAATACACTTGCTTCCAGGTCATTGCTTGTGAATTCCCGGCGAAAAGCACCGCAGCTCCCGTGTTCACCATTCCATTGTCTGCACTCCTCACCAGATAAAAGAAAAGAATTTATAAGCAAGTACCAGGTCCCAATAACTACAATGTCCATAATACTTAACCCTTACAAGATGGCGAGGCGCATTAGCATAGAGGCCTGTGGACCAGGGCTCGTCCAAACCTACCGGTACAGCTGGATGGGGTAAATAGCATTCCCTTCTCCGTTCATCTCTTCTTATTTCTTCTAAAACAGTCTCATCGGGTCTCCCCACGGTCTAGTGGCTAACGGCATGGATTCTCGTGTGGGAGATGGGGGTTCGAGTCCCACCTGCTTCAGGAATTTTCTCATCTCATGGCTCAGCGAGAAAATTCCCCAAAGTTGAGCACTATGGATGTCAGCTCAAATCCAAAGGCTTGGCGGGGCGAATAAAATGCACCTCAGCTCGCATGAAGACAGTATGCAGGAAGGTGCTGGAAGTGGTGCTCAATAGGGCCCTAGAGGAGAACTGATTAAGGGCGTATAGCCCTCAAATCGAGGATAGGTGCTGCTCTCTACTAGAAGGTGGTGTAAGGACGTGGTGATCTCAGGTAAGAGAAAGGTGAATTAGTTTGTATTATTCCTGTAGGTAATGCTGATCCGCGGAGTGCTGATAATGTACCTCGGGAATTAATTCTCAGCCACTACACTATTCCCTCTAGCTCGCCGCTGCAATTCGTACAATTTAGAAATAAAAATAAGGGAATAATAAATAATTATTACATTTTCTCTAAAGGCCTACTTGGTTCCTAACACTGCCTTTAATGGGCAAAAGAAAAAAATCAGGCGGCAAGAGCATATAACTGGCCATACTAGCTCCCTTTCATTTTGTATAGTCAAGAATCAGATACCTCTACAGTATCTGCTCCTCTGGGCCCCTAGGTCCTTCTACAGGAGTGATTTTTATTAGCATAAATATGCTTTAGCGATGACTAAACTGATAAAAAACGTTACAAAAATGTGTCCGCTCGCGTTCGTCCATGCGCAGTAGCCATGTACGAACATAGCCACCGTGCATGCGCCTATGTAATTACATAGGTTTGCTGGGTGGACCTAAAGCATATTTATGTTCCCGAATTTGAGCAGCAGGCTCTAAACGATTTTTTTTTTATTTCCAAGTGATTGTATTGCAGATTTGCCAATAAAAAGAAGTAATAATGAAACGTTTCGGCATTATTAATACAATGCAAAGTCAATCCATTAAGTTCACTTTAGAGAGCCTGGACTCGTTAAAGTGACTGCAAAATTGAAGTAAAATGTAATGGATTTAGTGAAGTTAGATTGATGTATGTATCGTGTGAAATTATACTTTGCAGAAATTGTTGAAGAATAAAAGCCTTCGCCAACTGCTGCCATCAGGGTCTGCCTCGAAGGTAACCCAAACCTAAAGTATTCCCTCCCCCCCTTTCGAATTGCATATCCCAAGTTCTTGCTATTTATTCTGCACATGCAGTCCATAGTTTTACACACAAATCTATATCTACTTTTATGTTTCTTTTCTCTCTTAAATAATTCTTTTAGAATTATAAATGTTATTGGCTCAATTTTCCAATTAATAGATTTGAATTTTTCAGCTTGAGAATGATCCTCCAGATATAAAAACATTTTTTTTTTTTTTTTGTTTACTTATTTGAGATACAAGTATTTTAGGCATGCAGAGCTTAGTCCTGAAATCTTTTATCTTTTCAAATTTTTATTTTTACAATCTTCAAAGCCTTAATTGTTTTATGATCTGATGGGTGAGTTAAAATACACCAGAAAAATAAATAATCCAACTTGGAAGTAGCCTTATATTTGTGGCTGGAAGTGAGTGACCATACGTACGCACTCACATTACATTTTACTAATAAAACATGGGGATTTCGGATTTCATTCTGAGATAAAATCTAATTTCACAAGCAGAGTTTATAAAAAGTCCATTACGCAGAAGCTGAATTGTTCCTGAATAATTGGTTTAAAATTACCTACGTTTATAAATAGAAAATAAACATGAATAGTTTTGTCCTTTTATATTTGTAATGAATTGCTGGATCAAATTATTAATTTTCTTCCAAATTAAACCCCAACTTCCAATGATCTGATTTTTTTTATAACACATTTTCCTCATTATTTGGGGATCATGTCCACCGATTTTTTTTTGCAAGAAAGTAAAAATAATGGATCATCCTTCAAAACAACAAAAATAATGGCCGGTCTGTAACGACCATAGGATGAAAACAAATAGCCTGACTGGAAGCTGGAGAAGATTACAGCGGAATATTTCAGGAAGAATTAGAAGGAGTAACAGGGATCATCTCGAGTTTCTTATAGGCATGACGGATGAAGATTTGAAGAAATATTTTGAAAATTCTTTCATGAGTGCAAGCCCAATACTTAGATTTCTTCAGAAAGCCATAAAAGAACTAATTATACCCCAATAAAACCATTTGAAAGCTTAAAAAGTAATTTATACAAAATAAAAAGAATGTTTTTATATCATAAGAACATAGACTTCTTTTTGAGTATTGTATCGAACTTTCAGACATGGACAGCTGTGTATGAATTTATTCTGAAGGTTTTCTTTTTCACTTCTATACATTATTGTATTTGTAATGTTTAATGAATTCCATGTATATGCAGTTCTACTCCTTAACCACTACTTTGCATGAACTAACATACATTTCTAATTGTTTCGTCTAATAACTCTTTAGTTTTTGTCGTAACGCTTTGTTTTTTCATGATTAATTCAACGATAAAAATACATGTTTTATTTTTTGGTTTTAAATAATGAATATTTTCATATTAATAATAAATGCTTACCACGGAGGATTACATGTATTCTTTGCTAGGTTGAAAAAACACGAAGGCTGGCTTGTTGTTTTGCCTCCTCATTCCCAAGAATAACTGAGTGATTCAGTTTTCTTTAGCTCAACAATCCAGCATATTCGTGCAATTGTCCACAAGTTTGGGTCTAATGCATGCGCACTTGAGAATTTATATTGCTGCTCGTTGCAGTTAAATATACTTGGATTGCCTGACATCAGAAAAATGTAACATCATATTGAGTGCATAAAGCAAGATGAATTAATGAAACATACAGACATATAAAGCCTGTTAGCCAATTTGCAAGGCATTCGAGCAGACAGTGAGAGGGGTTAAGATGAGTAGAATTCAGATAAAATGGGTGGAACATTCCAATTCTTATTGCGACCTTTCGGACTATATTGTACTTCTGGAAGCATGTACATTCTTCCGTCGATTTCCTGTATAACTCGGAGTCTATAAGTAAAATTAAGAGATTTAAACTCTTTAATTCATAAAGCTATGGTTTCCTAAGAAAGCGGTTAGGTTATGTGACAGCAGTATCAGGTCGCAAGCGGGAGAGTAAAAGACGGCCATCTTTTAATGGTGCTGAGAAATAGTAACTTGGATGACTTTTTTTAAAAATAAATTCTAATAATGCTCACCGTTACCAGAAAAAACGACACCTGTTTCTCACCGTTATGCGGCCATCGTCTCATATAATAGTGATGCCGCTATTTGTCGTTCCGCCGCTGTCAATGCACTCTAGGAAACCAACACTATTTGTTTGCACAGACAACATTTCAGTGACATCATCTACAGATATATGTAAGCGGTCCTATAGCAGCACCGCTTTCTTAGGAAACCATAGCTTTAGCCTTGTTGTAAGTTAAGTAAAGGTTAATTTTTATTGATAAAATATGATACACTTAACTGAAGCATGTTGTCAGGGTGAAAGGAGTTAATTTTTTCAAAAAAATAAATATTTTAAAATTAAAAAAAGTTTTATTATTATGAAGGAAAATGATATATTCTTCAAATAGTTGTCCTTAAATTCTGAGTCTTGGAATGTTGAGCTTCCCGAAGCGATGACCAGGATCCTAGAGAGCATTGGAGAGGTCGATGCACATCGTCAGGCGTTCACTAGCGATGCGTCAGAAGCAAATATTATTCCTTGCTTTATATTGGTAGAAACTAAAGAGGTTGAAAAACAGAGCCTTTCTGAAAACGATTTTAAAATTTAGTGTGATGAAATTTTGGAAATTTCATTTTGATTTGATTCTTTTTGTCATCTGGTTTTCTTTATGAAAAGTTGGGTGCGTGTTTGGCTTAATGGTCGAAAACCAGAGTTCATAACTCAAGCATACACTGAAAAATGTTATCTTCTGGTGTTGTCTCTCAAGGGAAACTTCTTGAATCTAACTATCTCTAGTAAAATGTCGAGCATTATTCGAACATAACTTGACGATTTTGTGATGTCAGTAAGTCGGATAATAGCCTTATATATAGAAAGATATCCTATGTTCATAAGTTTTCTCCCTTAAAGCCAAGAGTTAAAAAAACAAAAATAAATCAAGAACTTGAAGTGAAAAATTAGGATTTGATTTTTTAAAAAAGGATTATAACATATTAATTATTTTGTTAAATATGCTTAAATTATTCATTGATCATGAAAAACATACTTCACTTGAAATACTAACTCTTTCTAAGTGTGGAATGCTGAATTGAGGAATGTTTTGAATCGATATTATCAATGCATGCCTTTTAGGTTAATGTTTTCCTAATTACATCATTTATTACTATACAAAAATCTTTGCTTTACTTAATGGGATGCTGGAAGGGACCTGGAAATTTGAAACCAGCTCAGAAATCAAACTTTGTTAATATATCTTCTCTGTAAAACTACAACAGTTTATCTCACTATTTTAAACTCCAATAAGGTGAGAATGGATACGTTTCGAGAGCAGGCTGTAACGATCTTTTCCAAATTCCAAGATGAATATTTTGGAGATCTCCTTTCCTTCCTCCAGAGCTCCACTCAGGTATGCAGCTCAAAAGTAGATGGACAACATTGAAACGTTAAACGTACTAAAATTACTATTAGTACTAGTATAAAAATAAACTTGTAAAGGTGTCTTGAGGATTGGAATGTAGGGAAAAAGGTAAATATTGAATAGAGTAAAGAAATTATTACAATGAACTCAGAGTAGTCTTTTCAACCTGTTCTATTTAAAGAGAAGTTTTCTTTTCAATTTTTAAAAAATATTAATATAATTATAAATTCTAATTGATTTCTTCGTATCGGTATTTGTTGTGTATTTACATATAAAAAATAACCGAACACGAGAAGAAATAAGAGTATAACAGAAACCTCAAAATAAGATAAGATAACTCAAGGGGAATTAAATGCAAAGAAATATTTGCCACATATTGTAAGGGAAAAGTTAAACAATGATAATATTGAATAATATGATTTAACATAGGGCTTGTTTTTACTTGGTAATGAGAGAAAATAAACAAGGTACTTACTGCCATAATCCGCTCTGGCAGTAGTGTAAGATGGCCTAAAGGAAACAGAGGTAGGGATGGGAAAATAGGAAGGCAGGGCATACTCCCTGTCTCCAAGTGCAAGATAAGAAATAGGATGAGTGAGTCCTAGACGGAAGGATCGCCTGAAATTTCTCTGAGGCGCCTAAACAGAACTGTAGAAGATTTGGATACATTCCACACAGGAATGAAGGACGTCCTTTTGCATAGAGGTCTGACTGAGAACTAACAGGAAGGGCCGCCTGACTTTTACAATGATCCTAGAATGAGCTACGAGAGTTATACACCATGTACGAACCGGGGACGTCCATCCACTCAAGACCTAACTGAAGCCTGACATCGTAGCGTCCGAAGCGCTAGTCTGACTCTGTACGTGTGTTTGATGGCTAGTTAGGGCCAATCAGGTCTCTTAAATTAGCCTTACATGGTAATAAGTCCGACTCACAGAAACTGCATCATCTTAGCGCGGTTCCTGTTCATATCCCTATTGTCATTGGAAAAGCTTAGAATAGTAACAGATAATATTTTCCTCGGCCTTTGTCCAAAGGGCTTTATGATTTTACCTGGTCGGGTCTGCCAGACCCTAGAATCCTCTTCTACCGATACTTCATTTCATACGTTTCAATGAATTGGAAAATATCAAAAATTTTCACATATTCCTGTGTTCTTTTACTATAGTATTAATTCTACAAATAAAATCAATTAAAAAATAAAAAAAAAAAAAAAAAAAACCAACAGCATGAAGGCAATTGAAAATATTCAAAAGACGTCCTCGAATCTTTTTCTCTTGGCAAGCTATATTTCTAACAATGAATTGTTTTTCTTATTTTGCCTAATCTCTTTTATTGTCAAATACATTATCCAAATATAAGCAATTAAAAAATAATAAGGAATAAAAATAGACAAAAAGAACCGTTCGAATAAACAAAATCAATTACTTCAAAGTTTAAGCTCTTATTTCTCCGATTGACATCACCTAATCAAAAATTGTTTCAGAATCTTTTTTGTAGAGAATTTATAAAGCTTTCAAATAATTTCTATCCACTTATCACCATTTCCCAACCGTGTTCGAGATATTAATGAAATTATACGAAGTTCCCAAAACTTTTCATGTCTGTTCATAAAATATTTTATTCTAACCCTTCCTTAACTCCAAACGTAACCAAAAGTTTAACATTTTAGTTTTGATGAAATTCAAACATGCAAAAAATGTTTCAACTGAATCCCATGATTCTAAGTAACCAAACCAAAAACTTGATTTAACAACTTTATTTCCTATTTTCTCAGAAACGGTTAAATCTATCGCCTTAAAAATGGTTTCATTCGTTTTACTAGCCCAAGAAGCCTATAAAACGAGTACTTACAAGCATATGAACTCAAAAACGTAAGCGTTACGATTTTTTGTGCGCGAATTTCGCCCCAAACGCCATCTTTCAGTGGGCGGATTTTGCTGGTTAACGAACTTGACCTTTTAAATTGGACGACGGATTTTTGTACCAAATTTCATCAAAATCGGACCATTAGGGACGCCAGAAATCCGCGAACAGACAAATATATATATATATATATATATATATATATATATATATATATATACAAATTTGAACCACCGTTATTTTCGGTCTCTAGGGGTTCTGAAACGCGAAACTTTCTAGACGGCACTTCCGGATTGTTCAACCTTATAAGCGGGGTTCCTCCCTATGAAGGGAGGGAGGAACCGCGCTAAAACATTGCTCCCTCTTCCAAGAACCAAGGAAATAAGGCAAAGATTAGTCCCCTTGGTTATTTTTAAATAAAACTCTGTGAAAATACCGATCAGTGTTATTTGCCAATAGATAATTCCTACTCAGGTAGAGTATGTCTAAGTTGAGTTTGCCAGTAGATAGGAACGAATAGAGGTGTGGACGATTCTAACAATTAGTGGAAACTTTTAATTAATTACAAAGAATATATTACTCAAAAACTTTACAGTTTTACCATTAATTGAATTGTACTGCTTATATTTTCCCAGGTATTTGATGACATAGCAGTGGAGTTGACAATGGCCGTTCTTCAATTTTTAAGCGGAGACTCAAGACCTGAAGCACATGTGTTCCGCTGCTTGAAATCATTGCAACAGTTTTGCCAAGTCTCCGGGCAAGACGTCCCACAGCTTGTACAAATGATTGGACCACATCCATCTAAATTCAAAGGACAGTCGGAACGAAATGATCAACTCATCCAAGAAATTTCTAAGCGAATCAGATAGCCTGCGAGAAGATAAATAGTTAATAACTTAATGGTTATTTTATTTACCCTTGCCTACCTCTGACATATTCTAACAATTAAATCAAACTATTGTAAACAAATATTTTGAAGCCAAATGAATTGTTTTGATTTTTAAGAGAATTTTTACTCTAAGTACATCTGATATTTGCTAGAAAGTTCAGCTTTTATTAACTGAAGATATAGAATTTGAATTATTATTGCTCCCTTATTTGTTTAATTAAATTACTACCTGTTTTCTATTATGTGTTGTCTTCTTCTTTCTATAGTACTATTTTTTTTTATTTTTTTTTTTTTTTTATTTCTGGAAATTTAAACAAAAATCTAAACAAGATAATAAACTGAAGAATCAAAGTTGTTTGCATTTTTAAAGCATTTCCCCTTATATTTAATCATAAGTAATTCATTTAACTTGCCAAATCCTACTTGTCACGTGTAATTTGTTATTTATTCATGTATAGATGGAGTTGTATGTTTATTGCCTTTGAGATTCTTTGTATTTATTTTTACTAATTTTTTATTTGTTTTGATTAATAGAGTTTTTTTAGTATTGATGGCTGTTATTAAACAACACCCTAGGTGTTGTACCAATTTATTTAAATTAAACAGAACACTAATGTTTTTTTGTTATTTAAATTTCCCCTTTTCTTTTATCATTCCTATTTCATTTTCTACAACACAGAGTCAAGAAAAAATTAATTACACTAGCCAGAGACAACAATTAAATCTTAATTGTGCAAACTTGCAATTACAGTAAAAATCGTCTATAATGTCCTCCAAGGGACCGACGAAATCTCACCGTTATAACCGCTTATCAACAAATTCCGGGGAAAATTGTCGTTATCAACAAATCTCCAACTTTACATCGAGTTATTTCGTCACCCCCCCCCCCCAAGTTATTGTTCGTTGCCCAAATGTCCCTTCAGTTCCTGGAATGAAACTAAGTTACACGGAGTCCTAGGTTGGAGTTGTGGGAGAGCGGATCTCAGAAGTGGGAACAACATCCCGCTGTTATAACCGATCTCGGTGCCTGCACATCCGCAAAATTTTGCCGTTATATCTGCCAACGTTATAAGCGATATTTTTACAATGTATTTATATGCCAGGCCAAACTAAGGCATGGATTTTTGCTGTTATAACCGGTTTGCCTCTATAAGCGATGCTGTTATAAACAATTTTCTTTGTACGTTTAAAAATGTAGTGTAATTGGAAACTCTCACAACTAACAATTTATTAATTATGATAACAAAATCTCTTCTTCTTCTTCTTCTTCTTTCCCTTCCCAAGTCTGGATATGTAGTCATCATATGACAGGCGGGGTCGTCCTCTTGGTCTTTTCCCAGTTGGCCTTGACTCCATGATGCTTCTGGATCCTTGGTATCCCTCCATTCTACAGACATGGCCGAACCACTTCAGCTGCCGTTTCTCAAGGGTACTCTTTAGAGGTGTGATTTTCAAGTCCTCTCTTATTCTTTCATTTCGTATGCAGTCCCTTCTTGTTTTGCCGACTACTCTCCTAAGACACCTCATTTCGGTTGCTGTGATTCTGCTCATTTCCCTGTCCTGAGATATCTAGCTTTCACTTCCATAGAGTAGGGTTGGGAGATAGATTGCTTTAAACACATGTAGTTTTACATCCCGTCCATTCCATTTTCCGATTATAGAGTTGCAGATTTGGAAATATATTTGGTTGGCCTTCTTAATTCTATTAGATATCTCACTATTGATAGTGCCATTCCTGTTTATAACCTCTAAAGTCTCTCCATTACAGGAAATGTTCACATCTTGTTCCTCTCTACCTAGATAGAGTATCTTGCGCTTGGTAGCATTTATTTTCATGCCTTTTCTTTCTAATTCCGCCTGCCATTCAATAATTGCCTGCTGTAGTTTATGTTGGGTGTCTGCGATCAGAACTATGTCATCTGCATACAATAGTGCTTGGGCTTGGATAGGTCTCATATTCCAATAGCCAAGAATAGTTCTTCCGGTCCTCCTTTTGCAGATTTTGTGAATTTCATCAATAAAATTAATGAATAGCAGAGGACTAAGGCTATCACCTTGCTTCACACCTTGTGCCATTGGAAAGTGTTCTGATTCAGAACCATTGATCCTCACTACACCCTTGGGATCCTGGTATGTAGATATTATGGCATCCATTAGGCTTTGAGGAACAGTTTTTGCAGCTAGGGCATTCCATAATTCTTCTCTTAGATCAGAGTCAAAAACCGCTTTGAGATCTAGAAAGGCAAGGTATAAACTTCCGTTTCTGTCCCAGGTCTTTTCCATAATATTCCTGATAGACCTGAGTCGTTGACCGTTTCTGTTTCTTGTATCTTCTCCTATGATCTCTGCCAGTCCTTGCATTAAAGTCCCCCATAACTATTACTTTTCTGTTCATATTCCTGCTTTTATTGGTGACCCTCTCAAGGTCCGCATAAAAATGCTCTAAATCCAAAATATCTGCATTTTCAGTTGGTGTATATATTTGCTATTCCTATTGATAGGTGGATGTTAGGAGTGATTATTCGAGTCGAAATAGGTTCCCATCTTCAACTTTGGCAAAAAGCTCTTTACTCATTATGATGCCAACACCTTCTTTTGCTCTAACACCCTTAGGCACAACTGCGTGTATGAGTATGTAGTCATCCTCCAGAGTCATTTCTCCTTGCCATTTTTTCATAACTTCACTGATACCAAGGATCCCTACTCGGTATTTTTTCATTTCTTCCACTATTTCAACTTCCTTGCCTGTTAACAACCTTATGTTCCAGCTGGCTATACGAATATCCTTTTCCCTGCCGCGTCGTTTCCGTGTAGACAGTCCAATTCCGAGGCTAGTTATATTTCTTTGAATCACTATACTCCCTTAGGAGTGATTAGGCCAGTAAGCGAGGCTCCGGAACTACGGGTTCCCAGCTAAGGTGCTGGATCCCATCCTAGTCTAAATGCTAGGACCCCCGTCTCTCGTTAGCTCGCCGACCCAGTGATCCATAAGGATTGGTTACCGTTATCTCACACAGGGTTGATCGGCTTAACACGGCCCACCAACGTGTAGATAACAAAATCTCACAGGTAACAATTGATTAATTGTAATAGACGATTCAAGCGATTAACTATTGATACTAAATTGTTCCGTCTGACCATCTTTGAGGCTGCTAGAGAGCCGACAGAAAAATAGTTTTATATCCCGTTATTCTCATGTTCTATGAGCATCTCCGGATGGCGTCATCACGTCGAAGTCATAAACAGGTTTCCTCTTTATGAGGGAAAGACGCTAAAATATCATGCAGGAATTGCAGCCCATTAAGTGATATAATGAAACAACTAATTTAATTATAATTAACAAGTATTTTAATTTTATTTAACAAGATGTAATGAAATTAATTGCAATTTAGATGATTAGTTGCAAATGGCAATGAACTACAGATAATCACAATTAAATTTAATTGTATCTTACGATAATAAATCAATTGTAGTTAAAAAGGCATTTGTTTGATCGCACGATTATTGATACAACATGCCCAATGGGTCTGGAGTTAGTACTTCTGCTTAAGATATCTCTAGGGATGCTCCCTTTTTTTTTTTTTTTTTTAGAAATAAATGAAGGATTTTCTTGTAATCTGTACGGAACATTCCTGGGTCCTTGCCGACCCAGGAACCCTTGGTGATTCGTATCTTGCTCCCTTTTCTGAAGAGATGCTTTAGTGCTGCCATCTTCTTAGCCATGCTAGTTACAAATCTCCTGTAATAGTTAAGTGCTGCCTTGGGGCAGACTTCCTTGACGTTAGTTGGGCGATTTTACTCCTCCCAGCACTTCCACTTTTGCCGGATTCCGCTACCTGAAGTGACATGGCCCAGATACTTTACTTGTTAGCCCTAGCCACGTTTTTCCGCGGAAAGTTTGAGGCCAAATGTACATAGCCTACTAAATACGCTCCTCAAGTGGGTCTTATTGTGTTCCATCGAGTTAATCAATGTCAGGATGTGTTCTATGCACCGTTCAGGGCTCTACTGTCGTAGCATGTCATCCATTAACTCCTGAAACCTCACGGGAGCGTTTTTCAGCCCGAAAGAGAATGACCTCTTGCTTTAGGGGCGTGCGGATTTGTTTAAACCCGGCTTTCAAATTGAACTTACTGAATACTGTTACTCCGTTAAATAGATCTAAGATGTCTACTAGTGAGTACCGTTCGTCCAGCGTATTGTCGTTCAGTTTTCTATGTTCAAATACCACTCTATATTTGCCGGGCACGCCTGCCTTCGGGACCGCCGATACTGGGCTAGTAAAAGCTGACCTGCTCGGTACAATGATTCCTTTGACCTACATCGTCTGAACCCCCTCATGAATAGCCAGCGGTTATCTCACCTCTGTGAACTTGGCACCCCACTTTCGAAAAAAAAAATATGACAATAGACTCAAAAAATTGCAAATCGTTTGTAGTGAAAAAAATTTCATTTGTAGTTGCCCCGTCTTTGAGAACCGGGGGGTCAAAAAATACCCCGCTCCCGACTTCAGCAGATTGGAACCAAACCACTTTTATTCGACGTAAAATCGTTGGTAGTGAAAGAATTTTCGTTTGTAGTAGCCTAGAAAAAAAGTTACAGCCGCTTTTTGAATTTTCAAAATGGCGACTTTTTTAGTTTTAGGGGTGCGTGTTTTCTTATGGTCTCAAAACATTCTAAATCGTTTGTAGTTGATAGTTGTGAAAGAATTTTCGTTTGTAGTAGCCTAGAAAAAAAGTTACAGCCGCTTTATGAATTTTCAAAATGGCGACTTTTTTTTATTTTTAGGGGTGCGTGTTTTCTTATGGTCTCAATACATTCTAAATCGTTTGAATTCTACATTCTAAAGTTGCCATTTTGAAAATTCATAAAGCGGCTGTAACTTTTTTTCTAGGCAACTACAAACGAAAATTCTTTCACTACTATCAACTACAAACGATTTAGAATGTATTGAGACCATAAGAAAACACGCACCCCTAAAACTAAAAAAGTTGCCATTTTGAAAATTCATAAAGCGGCTGTAACTTTTTTTCTAGGCTACTACAAACGAAAATTCTTTCACTACCAACGATTTTACGTCGAATAAAAGTGGTTTGGTTCCAATCGGTTGAAGTCGGGTGCGGGGTATTTTTTGACCCCCCGGTCCTCAAAAACGGGGCAACTACAAACGAAATTTTTTTCACTACAAATAACTACAAACGATTTGCAATTTTTTGAGTCTATTGTCATATTTTTTCGAAAGTGGGGTGCCAAGTTCACAGAGGTGGTTATCTCTTCTCCTTTATAAAACTGTGCGGTCCGAACTGCACCGGATTAATCTCGTGCATAGTTATTCACATCGCTCCCAAATGTTCATCCTGGTGCTATACGTCCGTAACTTCTCTCTTAATGTCTTCCGCTGCCACAATGCTTGTAAGCAACTATTTCGCTTCCTGTTCTGGCTTTTCTGTATCTTGCCCACGTGCACCTTCCCCGCCACAAAGTAGGGTAACAGCTTCACTTCCCAGGATCCCCTGGTACTTTCCGTGGATTGCAGAGGTGACATTTAGAGTTCAAATGTCACCTTCCTCCTTCCATCGTTACGTCGCCCTCCCCCTACCGAATCTCTGGTATCTGAATCCCTAGCTGAGTGTCCGGTTGTACTTGTCTTGCGATTCTCATGGAAGGTTACCTTCATGGGCCCTTTTTGATCCGGAAGAGCCCTCTTGAGGTGAGGACATCTCGCCAAGTGTATTGGGTTACCACATATAAAGCAACCTTTTCGTGGACATCTGACTTCAACGGGCCTCTTTCCCCACGCTCATGACATGTTATTTCTTCAGGTACTTCTCTCCTCTTGACTGAGGGTCGTCGTTTGCCTCCGTTCTTCTTGATCAAACCTTCTCCGAAATGCCCTTGGCGGCTCATCTCTTCCGCATCGTATCTCTAACCTGGAACCAGGGGTCTTCTTCTCGTGACTCATCCTCTCTTTCTCCTTCTTCTACGAGTACTCTCGCGACATCTAGGAACATCCGATCTGAATACCTCTGCCCTGTTTCTGTTCCTGAATGCACCTTCAACAGATTTTTTGTACCTGGGACATCGCTGAAGCGTCCGCGTCCTCGGTTCGATGGCATAACTTGGAGGAAAGGCGCTAAAGCTTATTTAATAACAAATAGATAAATATATTGGGCTGATACTGGCACTGTCACTCAAAACCGCAAGTTACTTATTTTACTGTCACTCCACTATCTATGACTTCCTGCAAACTTCGCAGTGCCAAGTCAGAAAGTCCTGATCGATTTCGGGAAAATCATATTTATGGTGTCCTCATCGCGTTTCCTTCCTTAATTTAAAATGAAAACACAAAGCAAAGACAGGTCTGAGGTACAACAAGAGGAAACTGACAGCTTCCTAAGCGGAAATTACTCCATTTATGAGTATCTAATGTTGGTATCAGTGGCATACCTCTTTGTATAACAGTCAGTCTATGCTTGTTAGTCCTAATGTAATAAAGTGCTTACTTATGTCTTTTGGTGTCTCTATCAATCACACAATATAACATGGTGTCAGAAGTAAAGTCAAAATGTTTTAGTCGCGTTTATGTTCAAGATACGTCTATTTATTTCCAATCTTAATTAAACTTATGTTAGAGACAAATCGGTAAGACTCAGTAATGGCTGAAGCACGTGGTAAGAGTGCCACCATGTCGTGTACCATTCAGCATATGGACTTCAAAAGTCCTAATTTGTCCTATAGCTGGAAAAAATCGTTAACACAATTCACCATTTTCCTGAAGGCCACTAATTTAGAAAAAGAAGACGACTCTAGGAAGGTTGCGCTTCTGCTTCATCACCTGGGACAAGACGCCATCGAGATTTTCAATTCTTTTAATGTCAAACTAGACGAGGTAACATTTAAAGCTTTAGTTGAAGAATTTGACAATTACTTTACGCCTAAAAAGAATATCTCTTTTGAGAGACACAATTTCTTCACCAGAAGACAAAAGGATGGTGAAAAACTGGAAGATTTTGTGACAGCTCTTACAAACCTTTCACTATCTTGTGAATTCGGAGATTTGAGAGAAAGTTTGGTCAAAGATTTATTTATATGTGGACTTGACTCTTCATATAATGATGTCAAGCAGCGCCTGATTCAAGAAGGAGAGGTGAACCTGCAAAGAGCTATAGAATTGGCAAGAGCTATGAATGTGTCAAAACAACAAACTTCTCAATTGTCAAATACTTATAAACAAGATTTTGTTGGTGCTGTGCAGTGGAGGAATCGTGGAAGGTCTCAACAACGTTTTCCTGCAAACAGAAATGTTAGTCAAAGTAGAGGGAAATCACCTAGTCAACTAACTGGAGAAAGCCGAGGGAAATCTCAAAATTTACAAACCAGAGGTCATCAATCTACATGTAGTCGTTGTGGGCAAGTACATCGTTCTAAGTGTCCTGCACTAGGGGTAAGTTGTAATTATTGTCACAAAACAGGGCATTATGCTAAATATTGTTTCAAAAACAAAATGGGAAACAATTACTCTGTAAAAAGTGTAGAATCTGATTTGTTCTTAGGTATTGTATCTACCCAAGAAAGTAAGTTTGAAATAAATTCACTTACTTGGGATGTCCCTGTATTCATAAATAATGTAAGAGTAATTTGTATCATTGATACAGGAGCACAAACTAATGTAATAAGTTTAAATAATTATAACTCATTAAAACAGTCTACTAATAGTAATAAAATCATGCCAACAGATAATGGAGTTGTGACATTCAGTGGGGAACGACTAAATGTGATTGGTGAGGTTTTATTGAACTGTATTGTCAAAGGTAAAGAAAATATTGTTAAATTTCATGTAGTGGAAATTGATTGTAAAACAATACTTGGTCTCAAGACATGTGTTGACTTAAAATTAGTCAAACGTATAAATAATGTAACATTTTCAGATCAGTCTGGCAATAATTTTATTACTGAATATAAAGATGTTTTTGAAGGTCTAGGTCGATTAAATACTAAATGCCATTTGTCTATAGATAAGTCAGTAACTCCAGTTGTGGAACTATTGCGCAAAATACCATTTAAATTATTACCAGAGCTTAAAGATGAGTTAGAAAGAATGGAAAAATTGGGGGTAATTAAAAAAGTTGAAGAACCGACTATGTGGGTTCATAGTATTGTTATAACTAGAAAACGAAATAATAGTCTCAGAATCTGTCTAGACCCAAGAAATCTGAACAAAGCCATCTTAAGATCTCATTATCCTTTCCCTACTCTTGATACTGTAAAATCACAACTTAAAAATGCAAAAATTTTCTCTACTCTAGATGCAAACTCAGGGTTTTGGACTATCCCATTAGATGAGGAATCATCAAAATTATGTACTTTTATTTCCCCCTTTGGAAGGTATAGATTCCTTCGTCTTCCATTTGGAGTAAGCTCTGCTCCTGAGATTTTTCATTCTACTATGATTAACCTTTTTAAAGACATCCCTAATCTCATTATCTATTTTGATGACATTCTTATATATGCTTCAGATGAACATGAACATAATACAATTTTAAAGCAAGTGTTAGAGCGTGCAAGATCAGTCAATATTAAATTTAATTTACCTAAGTCTCAAAAATATGTCAAACTCAGGTTACTTATATGGGTCATAATTTTTCTTGTAAGGGAGTTTCACCTGATAAAGAAAAAGTAACGGCGATTCTCAATATGCCGGAGCCTATAAATGCTCAGGACTTAAGGCGTTACTTGGGAATGCTAACATATTTGTCCCAATATATTAAAGACTTTTCAGATGAGACAAAACATATGAGGTCTTTATTGAAAAAGGATGTGGCATGGCATTGGGATGATATCCATAATAAGGAATTTCATAAATTAAAGTCTCTTATTACTAAAGCACCTGTTTTAACTTATTTTGATCCGTCTAAAACATTGACACTCTCATGTGATTCATCACAAAATGCTGTTGGTGCAGTTATTCTACATGACAATAACCCTATAGCATATGCGTCAGCCACATTAACAGAAGCTCAGAAATAATCCTATAGCATATGCATCAGCCACATTAACAGAAGCTCAGAAATAACCCTATAGCATATGCATCAGCCACATTAACAGAAGCTCAGAAATAACCCTATAGCATATGCATCAGCCACATTAACAGAAGCTCAGAAATAACCCTATAGCATATGCATCAGCCACATTAACAGAAGCTCAGAAATAACCCTATAGCATATGCATCAGCCACATTAACAGAAGCTCAGAAATAACCCTATAGCATATGCGTCAGCCACATTAACAGAAGCTCAGAAATAATCCTATAGCATATGCATCAGCCACATTAACAGAAGCTCAGAAATAACCCTATAGCATATGCATCAGCCACATTAACAGAAGCTCAGAAATAACCCTATAGCATATGCATCAGCCACATTAACAGAAGCTCAGAAATAACCCTATAGCATATGCATCAGCCACATTAACAGAAGCTCAGAAATAACCCTATAGCATATGCATCAGCCACATTAACAGAAGCTCAGAAATAACCCTATAGCATATGCATCAGCCACATTAACAGAAGCTCAGAAATAACCCTATAGCATATGCATCAGCCACATTAACAGAAGCTCAGAAATAACCCTATAGCATATGCATCAGCCACATTAACAGAAGCTCAGAAATAACCCTATAGCATATGCATCAGCCACATTAACAGAAGCTCAGAAATAACCCTATAGCATATGCATCAGCCACATTAACAGAAGCTCAGAAATAACCCTATAGCATATGCATCAGCCACATTAACAGAAGCTCAGAAATAACCCTATAGCATATGCATCAGCCACATTAACAGAAGCTCAGAAATAACCCTATAGCATATGCATCAGCCACATTAACAGAAGCTCAGAAATAACCCTATAGCATATGCATCAGCCACATTAACAGAAGCTCAGAAATAACCCTATAGCATATGCATCAGCCACATTAACAGAAGCTCAGAAATAACCCTATAGCATATGCATCAGCCACATTAACAGAAGCTCAGAAATAACCCTATAGCATATGCATCAGCCACATTAATAGAAGCTCAGAAAAACTATGCACAAATTGAGCGAGAACTTTTGGCAATTGTTTTTGGTTGCATTAAATTTCATCAGTATGTATATGGTCATAAAATATTGGTCCATACTGATCACAAACCATTAGTTCCTCTTTTTACTAAACCTTTGTACAAAGTCCCACCTAGGTTACAACGTTTAATGTTAAAAATTCAATCTTATGATCTTGAAGTTGTCTATATGCCTGGAAAATTTATGTATATTTGAGATGCTCTATCTCGAGCTCCTCTTACAGAAACATGTCCAGAACTAGATGTAAATGTTGATGTTCATGTCAATTTGCTTATATCAAGTCTTAGTGTGACGCCTAATAGGTTGGATCAATTTAGAGATGAAACAAGTAAGGACCAAGTCTTACAAACCATTATAACTTATTGCAGATTAGGATGGCCAGGAAACAAGGCATCAATTCCTCTTGATATACGGCCCTTTTATAAATTTATTGATGAGCTTCATGAAATCAATGGGCTATTATTTAAAAATGACAGCATAGTTGTACCACAGTCCTTAAGACAGGAAATGTTAAAAATAATTCATGTTGGTCATTTTGGAATGACACGTTGTATTGAATATGCGAAAAATTCTCTCTTTTGGCCAAATATGGTAAATGCTATTAAAAATATTGTCAGTAAAATATTGTAGTGTATTAAAAATATTGTAGTGTCTGTCAGCAGTTCAGTAACAATAACAGTAACCTTCCCTTGTTACCACATGAAGTCAAAATGTTACCTTGGAATAAAGTTGGAATTGATTTTATGGATTTATGCTCCAAAAAGTATCTAGTTTGCATAGATTATTTTTCTAAATATATAGAAATTGCTCTGCTCAATAAAGGATTTACTGCCTCTATTGTAATTCAGGAACTTAAATCAATTTTTGCTCGTCATGGAGTGCCTGCAGTCTTAGTCTCCGATAATGGTCCACCTTTCAATTCATATCTCTTTAAAGACTTTGTTAATTCCTGGGATATTGAGCATGTAACTAGTAGTCCATATCATTATCAATCTCATGGTCTAGTTGAAAGGTCTATTCAAACATTAAAAAACATGATTATTAAATCCCTCGAGTCAAACTCAGATCCTTATCTGGCTCTTTTACAATATAGGTCCACTCCAAATAATAGTCTTAGTTCACCGTCCCAATTATGTATGTCAAGGCAACTTCGTACAACGTTACCTACTGTAGAAAGCAAACTTAAGTCTAAATTAATCAATATCAAAAGTCATCGTGAAGGCATAAGCAATAACTATAAAACAATGAGCCAACATTTTGATAAGCATTCTAAGTCTCAACCTGATTTAAAGGAAAAAGAGGAGGTCCTCTTTAAAAAGAATCCCACAGATAAGAAGTGGCTAAGGGGTAAAATCATAAAAATTGGTCCTGAACCTAGAAGTTATACCATTAAAAGTCAGGAAGGATTATATAGGAGAAATAGAGTGCATATTAGAAAGTTTATTTCAAATGAAAATGAAGAAAATAGCCTAGAACCAACTTATTCTAATAATTATGATAATTCAATACAATATTACTTAAAACCGACTTATTCTGATAATGTTGATGATATTCCATGTCCAAAAGATGACAATGTTATACATACCAGGTCGGGTAGAAGAGTTAACCCACCAAATAGATTAAGTCTCTAATTATTATTTAAGATCATCTCATTTGTATTGTTCATTTGCTGAATTTAATTTAACTAATTTATACTTTATTATGTAGACAAGTCATTTGTTATGTATCACATTTTAAATTAATTTGTAAGTTGAGCTTAAGTTAATTTGTAAGTTACATTTGTATGTGTTTCTTGAATTTAATGTATTTCAGTTGTTTTTGTAAAAAAGGGAAGATGTTATGAGTATCTAATGTTGGTATCAGTGGCATACCTCTTTGTATAACAGTCAGTCTATGCTAGTTAGTCCTAATGTAATAAAGTGCTTACTTATGTCTTTTGGTGTCTCTATCAATCACACATATAACAATGGTGTCCTCATCGCGTTTTCTTCCTTAATTTAAAATGAAATCACAAAGCAAAGACAGGTCTGAGGTACAACAAGAGGAAACTGACAGCTTCCTAAGCGGAAATTACTCCATTTAAACACAGATTTCTCCGAATGAAGTCGCTATATCGAAAATCGCTTAAGAACCTTATTTGTATGAAATTTAATTAGCTTTCGAATAAATGCTTTAAATTTACTACAATAACTCCCCAACCGGTTTCGAGATAAGAATATATCCGAAAATCCCAAATAAATATTACCTCTTTGGAGATAATGGCGAGAGGGGTGGTCATTAGGGGTGAGGTTATAAAAACATGTCTACTTTGAAATGTGAATTTCTCATCTCGGCGGAAGGTGGAGCTAATCATAGCTGTTCTCAATGCTTATGTAAAATTCGTAACTTATAACGGTGTAATGCGCTCTACGTTTTTTACCGAGTTTGACTGATGTATGGCTTAAATGACCACCAGGCAAAAAAAAAATGATACCTTTTTCCTCTCTCTTTTGAAATTATATATTAATTATTTAAAGTAGTGTGCAATTTGGCCAAACTTCCATTATTCTGACTTCGGTCCAAAATTAATGGGAATAACCTTGAAAGAGGGGGAAAAGTATGCTGTTCCTAGATTCTGTAGCTAATATAGTGTGAGAATCACAAACTAAATAATCGAAATCAGCACTTTCGAAAATTGAATTTTTTCCACTTTGGCACCACTATGCGCCCGCCGGTTTGAGAGAACCTTAAATCTACATTTGCAGGGAAAATCAACAATTTGTAAGGCCAAACGATGTCTGTTTGTGGCTTCGATTTGGGCACACCGCGTTTTTCACACGGACAATCATTCGTGGCATGTTTTCGCGTGGATAAACCATCCAGTTTATTTTCTATTGGCTAAAGACGGACCAACCAAAAATACCGTATACTCCATTGCACTAAGAGATTGATTTTGTTCTTTTTTATTGTCCTAATTAGTGAAAGAGATATGACTTTAAATTTCTAGTTAAGATAACAGAGTATGTTATAATAATTAAACAAGGATTGACATTTCACATTATCTTTTTGTCTAGACAATGATGTTTGTAAAGATGATAAAACTAACAGGCCATCTACCCCGAAACGAAATCCCAGTTTGACATTAAGACCTAAATGCCAAGCCTTACCCTTAGCCTTGGAGTCTATTAGGGTTTAGGGGTGTTTAGGTAAATATATATACACAGATAGGGATTCCCCGTGGTCTAGTGGATAACGTCTTACTCGCAGGAACTGCATCATCTTAGCGCGGTTCCGTTCATATCTCTAGTGATATTAGTAAAGGAATAGTAGCAGTTATTGCTGGGGTTTGATCTTTCGCGAAAATATAAAATAAAATCTCAAAGAGAAAATAAATTTAAGGCTCCAAAATAGGAAACTGACAGTATCATGGCGAATTCCCCTACCTTTTCAACGTTTGCTCATTTTACTGTTAAATGCAATTAAAATAAGTTAAAACCAATTAAAACGTTAGGTAAACAGATACAAAACCCCGCTCAAAAGAGCAAAACTAACAATTTCGAAGTTTCAAGTCCATATTTCTCCGATTGACATTGGCCCATGGTAAATTAAATCCGAACCATCTATGTAGCAAATGTAGTAACCTTTCGAATGGTTACCTTCCACTTACGACGATTTCCCAACCGTTTTCGAGATATTTTACAAATTATACGAAACTCCCAAAACGTCTGATGACTTTTAATGAAATATTTTATTTCTAGTACTTCCTAAACTCGAAACGGAACCAAAATTTAACTGTCTTCAAGTAGATGAACGTCTGAAACCAGTTTCAACTGAATCAATCGTTTCCGAACACCCAAACTGAAAATTAGTTTGGAAACTTATATGTAGATATCAATTTTATTGCAGATATCGCTTTAATAATGGTTTCATTCGTTTTCCTATGTCAAGGAACCTATAAAACGAGTACCTCCAAGCATATGAACTCGAAAACTAAAGCGTTCCGATTTTTTTCGCGTGAAGTTCGAAAAACCATTTTCCGGTGGACGGATTCTACTGGTTAACCTTTTCCTTACTAAAGACTTCTGTAGAAGTCGAAGTTTGCCGTGCCCCTGGAACGAAGGACTTGTACAGCAGTCGAGAGCTGCCGTGCCCCTGGAACGAAGGACTTGTACAGCAGTCCGACCCTTCTCTCTCGCTTACCAGCTCCCTACGGCTAACTTTTCCAGGAGTTTGACCTTGGGGCTATCAAGCAAGGACTTAGAGAAGCTTTAGCTATTTCTTTTACCACTGGTCGAGAGAGAGCTACGGATTATGGATACATGGGTCGGGATCGTAAAAATTAACATCGCCAGTGTTAGATTCAACTCGATTCCAATCGAAAAGGATGATGTATTTTTCTTTGTTTTAATAAAAACGACGCTATTTATTTATTTAGCTTCTTTGATTAGTACCTATACCATTAAAAAATTATATTTTTCGTACTAAAAAGTATAGACTATAAAAAATATTTTTTGGAGCATCTAATTATATAATTCAACCTAAATATTTAGAGCTAAAAGTTAACGTAAATGAATAATAAAATGCAGTTTTCCTACGATTAGAAGTGTTAAGGGAGGAAATTATATGAACGTTTTTACGCACGTCGAGAGGAGGGGGAGAATAGCTTCGTAACTAGGGCCCGGCCAGGTAGAGAAATCGCCGTACTACAGGTCGGTCAGCCCGCACTACCCCTAGTAAGCTAACGGTCGAGAGGAGGGGGAGAATAGCTTCGTAACTAGGGCCCGGCCAGGTAGAGAGATCGCCGTACTACAGGGTCGGTCAGCCCGCACTACCCCTAGTAAGCTAAGGGTACGTTCATGGTGAGGATTCATTCTGCGATGCTACGATAGCTACTCCGATGAGCGCTGCCCCGATGTAAAACAAACACATGTATTAAGGTGGGAGTGTTCATAGTGAGGATCCTTACTTCTGATGCTATTCTCGCACTCGCGCAGTGACCGCGGGGAAGAACAAATATTTTGTTTTCTCCTCGCAGTGAGGAGGGAAGCTGCGATGTGGGCCTAACTGTGATTGGTTCCTTCAAAAGGACTCTAGTGCGCAGGTCACCTACCCTCTCTCATTACTTCATCTTGTGTGATTATTCTTTTTTGGTTATTTCGTTGTCGAGATGAAAGGAAATTGGGTCTTTTTGCGAAGACTACATCCAGTTACTTTTGAAGTATTTATTTAGTTAAGTGATTTATAACAGTTACTCGTACTCGCTGATAAGCTTACTGATTAGCTTACAGGTTCTTTGCTGCTTATCTTTTACTAATTGACTCGCTATCTACGGTTATAATTCATATTAGATAATGGCAAGTAATATTTATTAATAAAAAGGTTAATATGATCAAAATCAATTCTCTCAACTATGAAAAAAGTTATTAAGCATTAAAGTTGACTGTTTTGCAGGTTATGAAGGATAACAAACAACGATATTTGTAAACAAACATATTTTATTCCTTTTCTCTCTCTCTTTTTTGGATCTTTTACATTTATTAAGCAATACATGATATGCGTTTCCACTCGCTCAAGAAGATATAAGAAAACTCTAGCCAATCCAACTCGCAATTAATAGAATTACATTAATTTAAGCGACTCTAGTCTATCCAACTCGCTAAAATTAATAGGATTCTATTAATTTTTCCGAGTACGAAACCAATCCCTTTTTCTTTGTCAGGAACATCGCGAACTAATTGTAAAGGCTCATTTTTTCTCACTAACATAAGCAGAGCTTTTTCATAAACAAAAGCTAATTCACTGTTGAAGGTTACTTTACTCCCAGCAAGAACCAATGCAATGGTGAGTCAGCATGAACACCCTCCATCGATGTAGAATACATCGGGGCAGCGCTCATGGGAGTAGCTATCGTAGCATCGCAGAATGAATCCTCACCATGAACGTACCCTAAGGGTCCAGAGGAGGGGGAGAATAGCTTCGTAACTAGGGCCCGGCCAGGTAGAGAGATCGCCGTACTACAGGGTCGGTTAGCCCGCACTACCCCTAGTAAGCTAAGGGTCGAGAGGAGGGGGAGAATAGCTTCGTAACTAGAGCCTGGCCAGGTAGAGAAATCGCCGTACTACAGGGTCGGTCAGCCCGCACTACCCCTAGTAAGCTAAGGGTCGAGAGGAGGGGGAGAATAGCTTCGTAACTAGGGCCCGGCCAGGTAGAGAGATCGCCGTACTACAGGGTCGGTCAGCCCGCACTACCCCTAGTAAGCTAAGGGTTAAGCACGTCGAGTGGAGGGGGAGAATAGCTTCGTAACTAGAGCCTGGCCAGGTAGAGAGATGGCCGTACTACAGGGTCGGTAAGCCCGCACTACCCCTAGTAAGCTAAGGATTAAGCACGTCGAGTGGAGGGGAGAATAGCTTCGTAACTAGGGCCCGGCCAGGTAGAGAGATCGCCGTACTACAGGGTCGGTCAGCCCGCACTACCCCCTAGTAAGCTAAGGGTCGAGAGGAGGGGGAGAATAGCTTCGTAACTAGGGCCCGGCCAGGTAGAGAGATCGCCGTACTACAGGATCGGTCAGCCCGCACTACCCCTAGTAAGCTAAGGGTCGAGAGGAGGGGGAGAATAGCTTCGTAACTAGGGCCCGGCCAGGTAGAGAGATCGCCGTACTACAGGGTCGGTCAGCCCGCACTACCCCTAGTAAGCTAAGGGTACGTTCATGGTGAGGATTCATTCTGCGATGCTACGATAGCTACTCCGATGAGCGCTGCCCCGATGTAAAACAAACACATGTATTAAGGTGGGAGTGTTCATAGTGAGGATCCTTACTTCCGATGCTATTCTCGCACCCGCGCAGTGACCGCAGGGAAGAACAAATATTTTGTTTTCTCCTCACAGTGAGGCGGGAAGCCGGGATGTGGGCCTGACTGTGATTGGTTCCTTCAAAAGGACTGTAGTGCGCAGGTCACCTACCCTCTCTCATTACTTCATCTTGTGTGATTATTCTTTTTTGGTTATTTCGTTGTCGAGATGAAAGAAAATTGGGTCTTTTTGCGAAGACCACATCCAGTTACTTTTGAAGTAGCAGTAGTGATTTATAACAGTTACTCGTACTCGCTGATAAGCTTACTGATTAGCTTAAAGGTTCTTTGCTGGTTATCTATTACTACTTGACTCGTTATCTACGGTTATAATTCATATTAGATAATGGCATGTAATATTTATTAGTAAAAAGGTTAATATGATCAAAATAAATTCTCTCAACTATGAAATAAGTTATTAAGCATTAAAGTTGACTGTTTTGCAGGTTATGAAGGATAACAAACAACGATATTTGTAAACAAACATATTGTATTCCTTTTCTCTCTCTCTTCTTTGGATCTTTTACATTTATTAAGCATTACATGATGCGTTTCCGCTCGCTACGCTACGCTCCACTCGCTCAAGAAGATATAAGAAAACTCTAGCCAATCCAACTCGCAATTAATAGAATTATATTAATTTAAGCGACTCTAGTCTATCCAACTCCCTAAAATTAATAGGATTCCATTAATTGTTCCGAGTAAGAAACCAATCCCTTTTTCTTTGTCAGGAACATCGCGAACTAATTGTAAAGGCTCATTTTTTCTCACTAACATAAGCAGAGCTTTTTCATAAACAAAAGCTAATTCACTGTTGAAGGTTACTTTACTCCCAGCAAGAACCAATGCAATGGTGAGTCAGCATGAACACCCTCCATCGATGTAGAATACATCGGGGCAGCGCTCATGGGAGTAGCTATCGTAGCATCGCAGAATGAATCCTCACCATGAACGTACCCTAAGGGTCGAGAGGAGGGGGAGAATAGCTTCGTAACTAGGGCCCGGCCAGGTAGAGAGATCGCCGTACTACAGGGTCGGTCAGCCCGCACTACCCCTAGTAAGCTAAGGGTCGAGAGGAGGGGGAGAATAGCTTCGTAACTAGAGCCTGGCCAGGTAGAGAAATCGCCGTACTACAGGGTCGGTCAGCCCGCACTACCCCTAGTAAGCTAAGGGTTGAGAGGAGGGGGAGAATAGCTTCGTAACTAGGGCCCGGCCAGGTAGAGAGATAGCCGTACTACAGGGTCGGTCAGCCCGCACTACCCCTAGTAAGCTAAGGGTCGAGAGGAGGGGGAGAATAGCTTCGTAACTAGGGCCCGGCCAGGTAGAGAGATCGCCGTACTACAGGGTCGGTCAGCACGCACTACCCCTAGTAAGCTAAGGGTCGAGAGGAGGGGGAGAATAGCTTCGTAACTAGGGCCCGGCCAGGTAGAGAGATCGCCGTACTACAGGGTCGGTCAGCCCGCACTACCCCTAGTAAGCTAAGGGTCGAGAGGAGGGGGAGAATAGCTTCGTAACTAGGGCCCGGCCAGGTAGAGAGATCGCCGTACTACAGGGTCGGTCAGCACGCACTACCCCTAGTAAGCTAAGGGTTGAGAGGAGGGGGAGAATAGCTTCGTAACTAGGGCCCGGCCAGGTAGAGAGATCGCCGTACTACAGGGTCGGTCAGCCCGCACTACCCCTAGTAAGCTAAGGGTTGAGAGGAGGGGGAGAATAGCTTCGTAACTAGGGCCCGGCCAGGTAGAGAGATCGCCGTACTACTGGGTCGGTCAGCCCGCACTACCCCTAGTAAGCTAAGGGTCGAGAGGAGGGGGAGAATAGCTTCGTAACTAGGGCCCGGCCAGGTAGAGAGATCGCCGCACACAGGGTCGGTCAGCCCGCACTACCCCTAGTAAGCTAAGGGTCGAGAGGAGGGGGAGAATAGCTTCGTAACTAGAGCTTGGCCAGGTAGAGAGATCGCCGTACTACAGGGTCGGTCAGCCCGCACTACCCCTAGTAAGCTAAGGGTCGAGAGGAGGGGGAGAATAGCTTCGTAACTAGAGCCTGGCCAGGTAGAGAGATCGCCGTACTACAGGGTCGGTCAGCCCGCACTACCCCTAGTAAGCTAAGGGTCGAGAGGAGGGGGAGAAAAGCTTCGTAACTAGGGCCCGGCCAGGTAGAGAGATCGCCGTACTACAGGGTCGGTCAGCCCGCACTACCCCTAGTAAGCTAAGGGTTGAGAGGAGGTGGAGAATAGCTTCGTAACTAGGGCCCGGCCAGGTAGAGAGATCGCCGTACTACAGGGTCGGTCAGCCCGCACTACCCCTAGTAAGCTAAGGGTCGATAGGAGGGGGAGAAAAGCTTCGTAACTAGGGCCCGGCCAGGTAGAGAGATCGCCGTACTACAGGGTCGGTCAGCCCGCACTACCCCTAGTAAGCTAAGGGTCGAGAGGAGGGGGAGAATAGCTTCGTAACTAGAGCCTGGCCAGGTAGAGAGATCGCCGTACTACAGGGTCGGTCAGCCCGCACTACCCCTAGTAAGCTAAGGGTTGAGAGGAGGGGGAGAATAGCTTCGTAACTAGGGCCCGGCCAGGTAGAGAGATCGCCGTACTACAGGGTCGGTCAGCCCGCACTACCCCTAGTAAGCTAAGGGTTGAGAGGAGGGGGAGAATAGCTTCGTAACTAGGGCCCGGCCAGGTAGAGAGATCGCCGTACTACAGGGTCGGTCAGCCCGCACTACCCCTAGTAAGCTAAGGGTTGAGAGGAGGGGGAGAATAGCTTCGTAACTAGGGCCCGGCCAGGTCGAGAGATCGCCGTACTACAGGGTCGGTCAGCCCGCACTACCCCTAGTAAGCTAAGGGTCGAGAGGAGGGGGAGAATAGCTTCGTAACTAGGGCCCGGGCAGGTAGAGAGATCGCCGCACACAGGGTCGGTCAGCACGCACTACCCCTAGTAAGCTAAGGGTCGAGGGGAGCGGGAGAAAAGCTTCGTAACTAGGGCCCGGCCAGGTAGAGAGATCGCCGTACTACAGGGTCGGTCAGCCCGCACTACCCCTAGTAAGCTAAGGGTTGAGAGGAGGGGGAGAATAGCTTCGTAACTAGGGCCCGGCCAGGTAGAGAGATCGCCGTACTACAGGGTCGGTTAGCCCGCACTACCCCTAGTAAGCTAAGGGTCGAGAGGAGGGGGAGAAAAGCTTCGTAACTAGGGCCCGGCCAGGTAGAGAGATCGCCGTACTACAGGGTCGGTCAGCCCGCACTACCCCTAGTAAGCTAAGGGTTGAGAGGAGGTGGAGAATAGCTTCGTAACTAGGGCCCGGCCAGGTAGAGAGATCGCCGTACTACAGGGTCGGTCAGCACGCACTACCCCTAGTAAGCTAAGGGTCGAGAGGAGGGGGAGAATAACTTCGTAACTAGGGCCCGGCCAGGTAGAGAGATCGCCGTACTACAGGGTCGGTCAGCCCGCACTACCCCTAGTAAGCTAAGGGTCGAGAGGAGGGGGAGAATAGCTTCGTAACTAGGGCCCGGCCAGGTAGAGAGATCGCCGTACTACTGGGTCGGTCAGCCCGCACTACCCCTAGTAAGCTAAGGGTTGAGAGGAGGGGGAGAATAGCTTCGTAACTAGGGCCCGGCCAGGTAGAGAGATCGCCGCACACAGGGTCGGTCAGCCCGCACTACCCCTAGTAAGCTAAGGGTCGAGAGGAGGGGGAGAATAGCTTCGTAACTAGGGCCCGGCCAGGTAGAGAGATCGCCGCACACAGGGTCGGTCAGCCCGCACTACCCCTAGTAAGCTAAGGGTCGAGAGGAGGGGGAGAATAGCTTCGTAACTAGAGCCTGGCCAGGTAGAGAGATCGCCGTACTACAGGGTCGGTCAGCCCGCACTACCCCTAGTAAGCTAAGGGTCGAGAGGAGGGGAAGAGAAGCTTCGTAACTAGGGCCCGGCCAGGAAGAGAGATCGCCGTACTACAGGGTCGGTCAGCCCGCACTACCCCTAGTAAGCTAAGGGTTGAGAGGAGGTGGAGAATAGCTTCGTAACTAGGGCCCGGCCAGGTAGAGAGATCGCCGTACTACAGGGTCGGTCAGCCCGCACTACCCCTAGTAAGCTAAGGGTCGAGAGGAGGGGGAGAAAAGCTTCGTAACTAGGGCCCGGCCAAGTAGAGAGATCGCCGTACTACAGGGTCGGTCAGGCCGCACTACCCCTAGTAAGCTAAGGGTCGAGAGGAGGGGGAGAATAGCTTCGTAACTAGAGCCTGGCCAGGTAGAGAGATCGCCGTACTACAGGGTCGGTCAGCCCGCACTACCCCTAGTAAGCTAAGGGTTGAGAGGAGGGGGAGAATAGCTTCGTAACTAGGGCCCGGCCAGGTAGAGAGATCGCCGTACTACAGGGTCGGTCAGCCCGCACTGCCCCTAGTAAGCTAAGGGTTGAGAGGAGGGGGAGAATAGCTTCGTAACTAGGGCCCGGCCAGGTAGAGAGATCGCCGTACTACAGGGTCGGTCAGCACGCACTACCCCTAGTAAGCTAAGGGTTGAGAGGAGGGGGAGAATAGCTTCGTAACTAGGGCCCGGCCAGGTAGAGAGATCGCCGTACTACAGGGTCGGTCAGCCCGCACTACCCCTAGTAAGCTAAGGGTTGAGAGGAGGGGGAGAATAGCTTCGTAACTAGGGCCCGGCCAGGTAGAGAGATAGCCGTACTACAGGGTCGGTCAGCCCGCACTACCCCTAGTAAGCTAAGGGTCGAGAGGAGGGGGAGAATAGATTCGTAACTAGGGCCCGGCCAGGTAGAGAGATCGCCGTACTACAGGGTCGGTCAGCACGCACTACCCCTAGTAAGCTAAGGGTCGAGAGGAGGGGGAGAATAGCTTCGTAACTAGGGCCCGGCCAGGTAGAGAAATCGCCGTACTACAGGGTCGGTCAGCCCGCACTACCCCTAGTAAGCTAAGGGTCGAGAGGAGGGGGAGAATAGCTTCGTAACTAGGGCCCGGCCAGGTAGAGAGATCGCCGTACTACAGGGTCGGTCAGCACGCACTACCCCTAGTAAGCTAAGGGTTGAGAGGAGGGGGAGAATAGCTTCGTAACTAGGGCCCGGCCAGGTAGAGAGATCGCCGTACTACAGGGTCGGTCAGCCCGCACTACCCCTAGTAAGCTAAGGGTTGAGAGGAGGGGGAGAATAGCTTCGTAACTAGGGCCCGGCCAGGTAGAGAGATCGCCGTACTACTGGGTCGGTCAGCCCGCACTACCCCTAGTAAGCTAAGGGTCGAGAGGAGGGGGAGAATAGCTTCGTAACTAGGGCCCGGCCAGGTAGAGAGATCGCCGCACACAGGGTCGGTCAGCCCGCACTACCCCTAGTAAGCTAAGGGACGAGAGGAGGGGGAGAATAGCTTCGTAACTAGAGCTTGGCCAGGTAGAGAGATCGCCGTACTACAGGGTCGGTCAGCCCGCACTACCCCTAGTAAGCTAAGGGTCGAGAGGAGGGGGAGAATAGCTTCGTAACTAGAGCCTGGCCAGGTAGAGAGATCGCCGTACTACAGGGTCGGTCAGCCCGCACTACCCCTAGTTTGCTAAGGGTCGAGAGGAGGGGGAGAAAAGCTTCGTAACTAGGGCCCGGCCAGGTAGAGAGATCGCCGTACTACAGGGTCGGTCAGCCCGCACTACCCCTAGTAAGCTAAGGGTTGAGAGGAGGTGGAGAATAGCTTCGTAACTAGGGCCCGGCCAGGTAGAGAGATCGCCGTACTACAGGGTCGGTCAGCCCGCACTACCCCTAGTAAGCTAAGGGTCGAGAGGAGGGGGAGAATAGCTTCGTAACTAGGGCCCGGCCAGGTAGAGAGATCGCCGTACTACAGGGTCGGTCAGCCCGCACTACCCCTAGTAAGCTAAGGGTTGAGAGGAGGGGGAGAATAGCTTCGTAACTAGGGCCCGGCCAGGTAGAGAGATCGCCGTACTACAGGGTCGGTCAGCCCGCACTACCCCTAGTAAGCTAAGGGTCGAGAGGAGGGGGAGAAAAGCTTCGTAACTAGGGCCCGGCCAGGTAGAGAGATCGCCGTACTACAGGGTCGGTCAGCGCGCACTACCCCTAGTAAGCTAAGGGTCGAGAGGAGGGGGAGAATAGCTTCGTAACTAGGGCCCGGCCAGGTAGAGAGATCGCCGTACTACTGGGTCGGTCAGCCCGCACTACCCCTAGTAAGCTAAGGGTTGAGAGGAGGGGGAGAATAGCTTCGTAACTAGGGCCCGGCCAGGTAGAGAGATCGCCGCACACAGGGTCGGTCAGCCCGCACTACCCCTAGTAAGCTAAGGGTCGAGAGGAGGGGGAGAATAGCTTCGTAACTAGGGCCCGGCCAGGTAGAGAGATCGCCGCACACAGGGTCGGTCAGCCCGCACTACCCCTAGTAAGCTAAGGGTCGAGAGGAGGGGGAGAATAGCTTCGTAACTAGAGCCTGGCCAGGTAGAGAGATCGCCGTACTACAGGGTCGGTCAGCCCGCACTACCCCTAGTAAGCTAAGGGTCGAGAGGAGGGGGAGAAAAGCTTCGTAACTAGGGCCCGGCCAGGAAGAGAGATCGCCGTACTACAGGGTCGGTCAGCCCGCACTACCCCTAGTAAGCTAAGGGTTGAGAGGAGGTGGAGAATAGCTTCGTAACTAGGGCCCGGCCAGGTAGAGAGATCGCCGTACTACAGGGTCGGTCAGCCCGCACTACCCCTAGTAAGCTAAGGGTCGAGAGGAGGGGGAGAAAAGCTTCGTAACTAGGGCCCGGCCAGGTAGAGAGATCGCCGTACTACAGGGTCGGTCAGGCCGCACTACCCCTAGTAAGCTAAGGGTCGAGAGGAGGGGGAGAATAGCTTCGTAACTAGAGCCTGGCCAGGTAGAGAGATCGCCGTACTACAGGGTCGGTCAGCCCGCACTACCCCTAGTAAGCTAAGGGTTGAGAGGAGGGGGAGAATAGCTTCGTAACTAGGGCCCGGCCAGGTAGAGAGATCGCCGTACTACAGGGTCGGTCAGCCCGTACTGCCCCTAGTAAGCTAAGGGTTGAGAGGAGGGGGAGAATAGCTTCGTAACTAGGGCCCGGCCAGGTAGAGAGATCGCCGTACTACAGGGTCGGTCAGCACGCACTACCCCTAGTAAGCTAAGGGTTGAGAGGAGGGGGAGAATAGCTTCGTAACTAGGGCCCGGCCAGGTAGAGAGATCGCCGTACTACAGGGTCGGTCAGCCCGCACTACCCCTAGTAAGCTAAGGGTCGAGAGGAGGGGGAGAATAGCTTCGTAACTAGGGCCCGGGCAGGTAGAGAGATCGCCGCACACAGGGTCGGTCAGCACGCACTACCCCTAGTAAGCTAAGGGTCGAGAGGAGGGGGAGAAAAGCTTCGTAACTAGGGCCCGGCCAAGTAGAGAGATCGCCATACTACAGGGTCGGTCAGCCCGCACTACCCCTAGTAAGCTAAGGGTTGAGAGGAGGGGGAGAATAGCTTCGTAACTAGGGCCCGGCCAGGTAGAGAGATCGCCGTACTACAGGGTCGGTCAGCCCGCACTACCCCTAGTAAGCTAAGGGTTGAGAGGAGGGGGAGAATAGCTTCGTAACTAGGGCCCGGCCAGGTAGAGAGATCGCCGTTCTACAGGGTTGGTCAGCCCGCACTACCCCTAGTAAGCTAAGGGTCGAGAGGAGGGGGAGAATAGCTTCGTAACTAGAGCCTGGCCAGGTAGAGAGATCGCCGTACTACAGGGTCGGTCAGCCCGCACTACCCCTAGTAAGCTAAGGGTTGAGAGGAGGGGGAGAATAGCTTCGTAACTAGGGCCCGGCCAGGTAGAGAGATCGCCGCACACAGGGTCGGTCAGCCTGCACTACCCCTAGTAAGCTAAGGGCCGAGAGGAGGGGGAGAATAGCTTCGTAACTAGAGCCTGGCCAGGTAGAGAGATCGCTCAGCCCGCACTACCCCTAGGAAGCTAATGGTTGAGAGGGGGGGGGGAGAATAGCTTCGTAACTAGGGCCCGGCCAGGTAGAGAGATCGCCGTACTACAGGGTCGGTCAGCCCGCACTACCCCTAGTAAGCTAAGGGTTGAGAGGAGGGGGAGAATAGCTTCGTAACTAGGGCCCGGCCAGGTAGAGAGATCGCCGTACTACAGGGTCGGTCAGCCCGCACTGCCCCTAGTAAGCTAAGGGTTGAGAGGAGGGGTAGAATAGCTTCGTAACTAGGGCCCGGCCAGGTAGATAGATCGCCGTACTACAGGGTCGGTCAGCCCGCACTACCCCTAGTAAGCTAAGGGTCGAGAGGAGGGGGAGAAAAGCTTCGTAACTAGGGCCCGGCCAGTTAGAGAGATCGCCGCACACAGGGTCGGTCAGCCCGCACTACCCCTAGTAAGCTAAGGGTCGGTCAGCCCGCACTACCCGTCCTAAGCTAAGGGTTAACGAACTTGACCTTTCAAATTAGACGATTTAGAGATTTTAGTACCAAATTTCATCAAAATTGGACCATTTATGACCCGAGGAGAGCGCGAACAGACAAATATTCTCGTTCCCTAGGGGTTCTGAAACGTAAAATTTTCAAGTCGGCACTTCCGGATTGCGTCATGAGGTGAACCTTATAAGCGGGTTTCCTCGCTATCGAGGGAGGGAGGAACCGCACTAAAAGTAAAGGTCTAGGCTTGGGCTAGGAGAATACTATATAGAAGTTTCAAAGTGTCAAAAATATATATATACACATATACAAATTTTAATGGGGGTCCTTTTTGGTCTCTACTTAGTAGGATCGATAGAGATTTGAAGACATTTCTAAAAAAATCCGTCCATGAGTACAACCTCAATAGCTAATTTCTTCGGATGAAAATGCTAAAACTTA
This sequence comes from Gonocerus acuteangulatus, assembly GCA_946811695.1. Taxonomy (NCBI): domain Eukaryota; kingdom Metazoa; phylum Arthropoda; class Insecta; order Hemiptera; family Coreidae; genus Gonocerus; species Gonocerus acuteangulatus. The sequence continues at coordinate 80,491,522 of OX328129.1, read as the reverse complement.
GCTAAAAAAAAAAAGTAGCCATCGGTTTCAGTATGATCACGAAGTTTTCTGGTCGCAGAGGTGTGTAAACAATTAAAGATACTTATTAAATCAGGTTTTATATGCGCCAAATATTTGCACAATGTCTATTCCAAAAAATTCTTAAAAGATTAAAGAAAAATCCCGTTCTGAAAATAAAATGAAAAACTCTTTTTAATAGCCAGGTTATGAAAATAGAAATGTTTAGATAAAATGTTTCGGATGATAATCTTTTCATCCTAAATACTCTTGATACAATGCTAATCCCAAGAGTCTAATACCTTAGTTTATCAGACGCCGAAAGATACAGTATTTCATTCTTTAGTTTACATCTTGCTGTTTCTTTGTGAATGTAGTCATCATTTTGGAGATGTATTTTTTTATGTTATGAAACTTAAGGTGGAATAGAGCAATTCCCATTTTTAGAAGAAAGTATATTGTCTTTTCTAATAGCTCAGAATAAACAAGGGCAAATTTATGACATTCAGAGAGTTAGAGAGGGTTTATTCTGCTACTGATAAGGAGAGATAAGATTCTATTGTGTTCCTTTTCTCTGCAAGAAGACGAGGTGTGAAGGTGTGCTCTGCAGGTCCGGAGTAACAGCAATGGTTAAAGAACGCGATGGAAAGAGCAGAAAAAGGAAGACATTGAACAAATTGAGCCAGTACCTTCCGATTATAGAATGGGTTAGGAACTATTCCAAAGAGGATGCAATGTCTGACTGTATTGCTGGTATCACGCTGGGCCTGACTATGATACCTCAGAGCATAGCTTATGCCTCTTTGGCGGGACTCACTCCACAGGTGAGCTACCAATTATATCATTTATGTTGTATGGTGTTACTTACTACCTCTATGGTGTTGTAGATCGCCGTTCTTACCCTTGGACTGTAAATCTAATGGGTCAAGAAGTTTTTGGACGGTTAATAAAAAACGGAAATTTACCTAAATAACGAGTAAAGAAGAAGTAATGAGGTAGTGATTACAAGACTGTGAATTGGACATAGGCTTTTAACAGACTCATATATCTTACAAAACATAACAGTGCATCATTTCAGACAAATGAGAAAAACACTTTTGAACCAAAACGTGAAAAACGTCCAACTCGCAGGAACTGCATCATCCCTTTTAGCGCGGTTCCCTTTTATGTCGTGTATCATTTGGGAAACATTGGAGAAACATTTAAAATCTTGTTTTGATATTTCGTGAAAAATGTAATCACTCTCTGCAAAATCATTTCCACATTTTTGTGCCACAATGCACTGAAAACTGGCAGTAGCCAAGTCGAAAGAACTTGCACCCGCTATTAAAACAAAAAAGTAATACAAACATTATTTACTTATCTTATTTTAAGGAAGAAATTACAAATAAAATAACCAACAAACAATAGGGGAAAAAGACCGTCACGCAGGAGCTGCATAACTAAGCACTTTCCTCAGAATTTGGGTAGTGTAGGCTACATTACTGAATAATTTGCTGTAAATAACCTATATAAATAAAATAAAAACGTGAATAGTTCTGCTCATAAAATTGGCCTATTTTAGAATTTTTATACATACTTATGCAAGTATTCTTGTCAGACAACTTTGATATTCACGTAACATAAACAACATAATTGTTTATAAGCACCGTAATTATTAGAGGGAATCGAAATAACTGGAATAGAAAAAAATTGGCATATTTAAAGATATTAGGAAAATTAACAGTTTTTTTTTTTTAATTTCTCAACAGTTTACTTTTCTTGACAAGAGCTCTCTCATGGGCCTCCCCCATGAGGCGATTGGATTCTCAAGCGCGGAGGTGGTGGGTTCGAGTCCCATCATCCGCAGGAATTTTTCTCATTTTGGGGCTCGTTGCGAATAATCCCCACTGCATGTCGGCGCTAAGGGCTTAGATGTCGCTGCGCCGTCTACAAGAATATAAGAAATATAATACAAATAAAAATAAAATAATAAATAAATAAATAAGATAAAGCGCACTTTTGTAAATAACCGATTCATTTAGATGTCAACCTCATAAGTGGGTTTCCTCTATATGTATGGAGGGAGAAAACGCGCTAAAAGCTAGCTCATTGTTACCACTCTTCAAAATTTGCATAAAATAAAACTTTGTCATGAAAATGGCAATTATCGTATGTATGCGTCAGTCAGAGCAGAATGTTTACGAAAGGTTCAAAATGTGTTCTTCATGTATGTGTGTATGTAGAAACAGTTTCAGAAAATAATGATTTTTATCTTGTAATATAATAAAATTATTTATTTTAATTGCATTTTTGACATGGAATTTTCATATGAAAAAAAAAATGTAACGGAAGTGACGTCCTCGGTCACGAGATCGGAAATTGAATTTGGCGGGAAATATTAGCGGAATTTGGTCGGAACAGTAATCTGGCGGGAATTATCTTTTAATCATTGCGGAGTATTACTGAAATACAAGTGTAATAAATTAAAACGAGGCTAGGTGGCCGTGCGTGTTAAGGTGTGAGCACTTAACACTCTTTGCCAAGGCTTTTCTTTGGAAACAAGAAAAGGAATCAGCCCTATCCTGGCTAGAAAAGGGTGGTAACCTATAGATAACCCGTCCTAAAATTCGTAGTTATTAACAATGGAATTTGAAATGAATAGGTATCTGCAATAATATACAATTTATGACAATAAATTAACAGTGGTCTCGCAGTGGTCCTGTGGCTAACGCTTTAGATTCATAAGCGGGAGATGGTGGGTTCGGGTCCCACCGGCGGCAGGAATTTCCTCATCCCACGGCTTGTTGGGAAAATTCCTCGCTGCACCCTGGATGTCGGCGCTAATGGCCTAGACTTAGATGCACCGTAAAAAAAAAAATACATAAAAAAATAAATAAATTAATAACCGGTTTTTATTTACTTTCCAAATTACAACCACTATTTATGTCCTAAAGAACCAAATCAATATTGTGTGTCTATTCCATCATGATGATGAAATGTATTTCCACCGTCGACTAACCACCATGGCGCACATAGATAGAGTGAAACGTAGCGAGATTCTGGTGGAAGCTTTGCTTATAAATGGGCCGTAAATCCATTCATTAAGTTGATTGGTCTATAAACCAACCTTCGCTTCTATTTTAGCTAGATTAGTGCTGTTGCAATATCCAGTGATATTTTCATCTTTAACTTGTATTGGTATGCTCGTGCGTCGTTTGCCTTCCAAATAGCGCGGTCCTTCGATCCCTCCATAGAGTGAAACCCCGCTTACGAAGTTGGCCGCAATCCGGAAAGGCCGTCTAGAAAAATTCACGCTTCAGAAACCATACATCTCGAAAATAACAGTAGTTCACATTTGTTTTATATATATATATATATATATATATATATATATATATATATATATATATATATGTTTTTCTGTTTGTTCCCTTATACAAATCCACACCGGTTGACCGATTTTGACCAAACATGGAACACTGGTAGGTCTTCATCCGAGAAGTCTCGTAGACAAGGTCAAAATCGTCTACCAGCTGTCTGTCTTTATGTTTGTTCCGGTTACAAATCCACACGGTATGACCGATTTTGAACAAATTTGGCACACAGGTAGGTCTTGATTCGGGGAGACTCATAGGCTAGACTTCATCAGGGCTGTAACACAGCTAGGACAGAGTTAATATAAACATATACATATACATATGTATATACACATATATATATATACATATATATATATATATATAATATATATATATATATATATATATATATATATATACACATAGCTAGGGAGCTTCAACATCATTGGTCCGCCGATACTGGGGCTAGAGAGGAGAAAAGGCGCCTAGATCGAGAAAAATGTCATTCCCTTAGCTACCACCGAGGAAGAAGTGAGAAGGAGTACCACCGCTGGAGAAAAATGCCGTTCCATCCAAAAATACTATCCCACTGACGAAAAATAACATCAAACATATATATATATATATATATATATATATATATATATATATATATATATATATATATGTATAAACATAAACAAAAAAACTCTTTTACCTATAAAAATGTTGTTTTATTAAGATACCAGGACCAAACACTAACAATTTCTACTTTCGAACTTGCTGATAGATTATCTAGACTGTGAAAGCAAACTCGGCTGTCAACAATGATATAATGAGTCCACAGGCAACACGGAGAATGTGAGATTGTATCGATAACAGAACAACAATTACTTGAAACCCTAAGTCTGGCTGTGAACATAGATCAAGGAATATTGACAAAACCACAATATTTTTTTGCGCTTAATGGATGGTCATACCTAATGCATAGTTTACACAAGCTTAGCACTTGTCAACTAAGCATATTGCACTAGTATTTCTGAAGTGAAAATGTGTCACTCTTGTCTGTGTAGGGGGAATAGCCCTCTCGTGTAGAAGCTCTGAAGCTAGGTACATACAGTTTCGATGGTTCATAAAGAGATATTTACCATGTCTTTCATAGTCAGAACTGAAAAACACCGATTTTTGAGTTGTGTCACTTTAGAAATACTAGTGCGATATACTCTGGTCTAGTTAAGGAACTATGTGAAGAGAATAGCATTAAGACAGGAAGAGTGACACAAGTGCCCTCTGGTGTAGAAGCTCTGAAGCTAGGTACATACAGTTTCGATGGTTCATAAAGAGATATTTACCATGTCTTTCATAGTCAGAACTGAAAATGTGTCACTCTTGCCTATGAATGCCTATGTAGATGGAATAGCATTAAGACAGGAAGAGTGACACAAGTACCCTCTGGTGTAGAAGCTCTGAAGCTAGGTACATACAGTTTTGATTGTTCATAAAGAGATATTTACCATGTCTTTCATAGTCAGAACTGAAAAACACCGATTTTTGAGATTTGTAGATATAATAGTGAAAACAAGGTATTTTTTTGTGGTAAGTGATTATTATTAGTAAACACGGCAAGTACATGAGAATAAGAAATGATTATATTTACTATGCGACAAGTGTATGTCATAAGTAACAAACAGCCAGACAGGTGTTTAGTGACTAGTTATTGGACGGACCGTACTGAACAAACGTTTCTACCTACCAGATGTAAAGGACACCATGTCCATTTTTTTTATTAAATTTACTTAGCAACATGTTACTTAACAACATGGATTTTTCGATCCATATAATGGTATAGGACACTATGACCTGTTCCTATAAATAACGAAGATAAGACAGTGAAAAATAAAATCATGTCCGTTTTTATTCGAGGTAAAAGACACTGTGTGGAGAATTGGGTTTTTTTCACTATGATCAATACTTACAATTACCTATCAAGGCCAATAACAATGTGAAACATTTTCTTTAAACTGTTTCTATAAGTAACGAAGAAACAAATGTTAATAGTTCACAGTTATGAAAAATTGGTTCTCCTCAACAATTACAAGTACGTGACATGGTGTACTTTACCTCCGGGATACAGATATAATCTCTTTGGTCCTTTCACCTTAACCTCTTTGGTCCTATCCCCTTAACCTCTTTGGTTCATCCGCCTTAACCTCTTTGGTTCATCCGCCTTAACCTCTTTGGTTCTTCCACCTTAACCTCTCTTTGTTCATCCACCTCATCCTCTTTGGTTCTTCTACCTTATCCTTTTTGGTTCTTTTACCTTAACCTCTTTGTTGCTTCCACCTTAACCTCTTTGGTTCTTCCAACTTAACCTCATTGGTTCTTCCACCTCAACCTCCTTGGTTCTTTCACATTAAGCTCTTTGGTCCTTTCCTCTTAACCTCATTGGTTCCTCTACATTAACCACTTTCTTGCTTTCAACTTAAGCTCTTTGTTGCTATCACCTTAACCTCAGTGGTCCTTTCCTCTTAACCTCTTTGGTTCCTCCACCTTAATCTCTCTTGTTCATCCACCTTAACCTCATTGGTCCCTTCCTCTTAACCTCTTTGGTTCTTCGACCTTAACCTCTTTGGTTCTTCATTTTTTCAGGACGGTTTGAATTCCGCATTCATCGGCTGCTTCATCTACGCCTTCTTTGGAACCATCAAGGAGGTCGTGATCGGCCCTTCATCTCTCATGGCTCTCCTCACATACGAATACACTCACAATCTCTCATCAGATTTCGTCGTGCTTCTCTGCTTCTTGTGCGGAGTCGTAGAGTTCCTCATGGGCTTCATGCATTTAGGCAAGTTATAATTTTTATATTCTCAGTATAATTTATCATGTTCTACGAACGCCTTCAATTGTTTGAATTCCTATAAACCAAGTTTTGTGGCGTAAAAATGTAAAACTGCGGCCACTATCGTGTTAACAGACAAATTTATATAGACTATGTTGATGCGTTGATGCGCCGTTAAAAAAAAAAATAGACTATGTGCGGGTCGCCATTGAAATTCTGTTTAAACCTTTAGAGATAAATAAATAATTTATTTCCATTAACCCACAGATGAGTGGAAATAGGAACGTCAAGGCATTTAAAGATTTTAACAATAAATAAAATATCTGAATGAAACAATTTTACAATAAGCCATTGCAATACAATATATTAAATAAAACAAGTAACAAACATTTTGTGCAATGAGTGCGCCAGGAGTTATTTGGTGGGAAAAAAATTCGTTTACTGTATAAAATGGATGTAATTCTTTCATTTCTTAGAAAACAACTGCTTATCCTCCTCCTTCAATTCCTTGGGTAATTGGTTGTATAAAGTTGCTGTCATGTACGCAAGCCCGTTTTAAAAAAATGTACTTTGCTTGCCCAGTGCAATTAGATTACGTTGACTTATGGCATAGGAGTGAATATCCCCATGTTTTCTATATAATGTGAGATGTTTTATAGTAATCGCAAAGGACCAAAGTTGTAGCACTCATTGAGACCTTACACATGCGTTATTTGGATATTCCAAGAACACTTCCTCAATTGCTACGTTCACAAAAAAAAAACAAAAAACAAAAAAAAAAACGTTCTAATATTTGATTTGTTTTAGAGCAATATAAGTTTTTAAATAAATCATTATGAAATGAGGAAGTGTTAATTTCCTTAGTTCCTCGGAATACGAAATCCAGATAATCCCATCATTAGGCAAAACATGCCACCATATCATTCTCAATATATTTTGTTAATACGGATTTGGTGTGTTTTGGTTCATATGTCTGATCCATTATTGGCACTAAACCCTAATAATTCAGATATTTTTTTTTTGGTGCATCTACTGCTGAAGTCATTAGCACAATCGTTATTGGTTTTGTTTTATGGTTGGTGGGTTAGAATTCCTTAAACCTAAAATTACCTTATACTATACTACGTCATATTTACTATTTACACAAAAAAAAAAAAAAAAAAGGTGTGATCATAATTGTTGTTAATATGAAAACGTTAATATCCTTTAGATAATCGTTTAGCCTTTTTAACAAATACTGGATCAACCATTAAAAGAACCTAAACCTAGACAAGTAATATTTACAAGTACTCAATCAAAAAATAAATATTCTCACGCACACAAAACTCACTCAGACAATAAATTACATTCACTCTAGTGAAACATATAAATTAATGAAAGAAATATATGCACAAATTGTCAAGATTCAACTATATCATAATTGTTGTTTTTTCCTTATATTTGGCAGAAAACGTTAATATCCTTTAGATAATCGATTAGCCTTTTCACAGATGGCTCTGTCCTACTCAAGATATCACTCAGGGTATTTGGTAAATGGTGCCGCCGCCTTACCTCCTCGAGCCGTGGGCACTCCACCAAGATGTGCATTACATCGAGGAGGGCACCACATCGCTCGCAATGGGGCCGGCGTCGACCCACGAGATGATATCCATGAGTAAGACGTGTGTGGCCGATTCTCAAACGGGTTAAAACTACGTCTTCGCGTCTTTTCTTGTTATTTGTAGGGCTCTTGACCACTACAGAGCTCTCGACATTTTTAATAAATAGCTCTTTATTATTAAAATCCTCCTGCCATTTATTATTCATGAGGTGTTTTATGTAGCACTTCGCATCTTTTGTATGAAGAGGAGAGGCGGGATCAGCTGACATTTCAGCAGCCCGCCTCGCCAATTCATCCGCTTTCTCGTTGCCCTCAATGCCCGTATGTCCTGGTATCCAGAGGAACGAAACAATCGTTCCTCTAAAGTACAAGGCAGCCAATACATTGAGGACCTCTTATAGAAGTGAGTCCCTCGTAAATTTATTTTGAACTGCAAGCAGGGAACTATATGAATCTGTACAAACCAATATGCTTGTATCGAGAGCTCCGTAATGTTCAAGAGCTGTTTTTATAGCTTGTAGTTCCGCTCTATATATGTTCGTATGTGGATTCAGAGGAATAGCAAGGTTTTTCTCGCCGTCAATAAAGATTCCACATCCCGTACCAGTATCCATTTTTGAGCCATCTGTGAAGACAATTAGGTGATCTGGGAATCTATCAATAATTTCTTTATATATTTCCTTGTATATAATGGGTGCCGTGTTGGATTTACAGAACCGTGTCAGTGAGAGGTCTATGTTTATATCTGGGAGAACCCATGGAGCTGCGACCGGAGGCCGTTCAGATATTGTTTTATCTTATTTAAATAACTATACGAAGATTATTTTTACAACGCAATTTATTATTGTTTATATAATAGGTACATATCGTACTAGTATTCCTAAAGTGACACAACTCAAAAATCAATTCAATTAATAATTTTTCATTTATGACCTGGTAAATATCTCTTTATCAACCATCAACACTGTATGTAGCTAGCTAAAGAGCTTGTACCTACACCAGAGGGCACTAGTGTCACTCTTCCTGTCTTAATGCTATTCCATCTACATAGGCAAGAGTGACACATTTTCAGTTCAGTTTTATTTTGAGTTGTAATAAATGGACATAATAATATTATTTTGAGTTGTGTCACTTTAGAAGTACTAGTGCGATATGTGTAAGAGGTAGTTCTTAATATAATTTTATTTTCCAGGATTCTTGGTAGAGCTGATTTCAGCTCCTGTAGTTTCTGGATTCACCACAGCTACCTCCTTGATTATTGTAGTATCTCAGCTTAAGAGCCTCTTTGGATTGAGTTTTAAATCCAACGGAATTGTTGATAACATAAAGAAGCTCTATGTGAACTTTAATAAGCTCAGGATTGGTGATACGTTCTTGGGCATCGCTTGTATAATATGCCTTCTCTCATTAAGGGTATGTAACATTTTCTTCGTTTTATTGATATTTAAGTAAAACTGTTGTAAATATAATCAGCATGTTTTGTGGCATCTTTCCGTTTTATACACGAGAGACATCTTAAATATGTATGTGCGTATGTAGACTATCACCGAAGCTGATGGTAGAACTTGATCTGTAAAATTGGTAGACAATTTCCGGCTCACATCTCCATTTTGAATTTGACAGAAACAAGTTACAAAAATATAAAATTTAATTACTACGGTTTTAATAGAAGCATAACTAGGTTGGGCGAACCTTCCAGGGACAAAAGGTGAAGGAAGAGTCGGGATTTAAAGGTTTGTAACGGCGGACAGACAGAGGTAAGGGCGAGGTGCTACGGGTCATCAAAAGAATTTTCGCTTAGGATACTGTATATTTCTTTTTGTCGCCTAAGATATTGCTTCGCTTTGATATTTCATTTTACATTTTTCAGGAAAGATTACTTTTAAACATTTAAATGTTTCTACTCTAAGCTTTCTAAATGACACTAGAGATAATAACTGTAAGGCGCTAAGATAATGCAGTTCCTACGAGTTGGACTTCCGTGGAATAAAGCTGTATGGTGGAAAGGAAAATAGAGATCGAATGTTACGGGAGTGAACAGAGGATTTAACTTTAAGGAGTTGAAAAATATAAGGTCTTCGGGATTGAATTACTTGGTAAAGGACTGAGCCAAGGAAGTACTGGTGCTGATAAACAGGGAATAGCCAATTTAGCTCCTGGTAGAACTGCGATATAACGGAGTCTTTTTCATGCCTCTTTGGAGGTAATGGTGACGTCATTAGGGTGGAGGTTATAAAAAACAGGCGCTCATCTTAATATTATTTACTTATAATATTAATTAAACACAAAATATGTACATCTGGCATTCCTCTAATAAATAATGATCATCTAATAAAATATTAATTACACGCTAACTTAGTAACTACTATATACATGCTATAACCTAACTTATACTACATACACTTTACTGCAAAACATGATAATTCGTTGAAAACTAATTTATCCGGTTTCAAGCAGCTCCAGGCACAAGAATAGAGCTACGACCAAGCAAGTATAAGCTAGTGTCTGCAAGTAACAAGTCTGAAAGGATAAATTTACGACATATTTGGTTTTAAAAAAAATATTAAAGACAAAAAAAAAAAAAAGAATAGAGTTTCCAACTAAAATTTCCGAAACAACTATTATGTGTGCTTATTCCTTACGAAAGTTGTTTATTATGCATTGGTTAGGTATATACGTAGCGAATAGAAAATTATGAAGTTACCTTAATTGTTTTAGCATTTTTACATTGATGTAAAACTAACCTAACAAAATGAGCGAAAAAACACCAGGCAAAAATAGTAGCACGAAAAATACTGAATTAAATAATTCAATTCTTGAAGACAATCGGATTCCTTGTACAGTTTGTGGAAAACTCTATAAAAATATTGAAATTCACGTTAGTAGAGCTCACCCGGATATTCACCGGGAAAACATAACTTCTCGTCATCGAAAAAGCAACGAACGGGTTCAAATTCTTGAAAATAAAGAAATCTCTAGGCAGGTTGAAGAAAAATGTCAGGAAATCCTTGACTGGGAGGAAAAATTTAATGAATTTCTCAAGGTTAGGAATGATGAAACTTTCAATAACCTTATTAAAGATTTTTTCTATTATTTAAAAAAATAATAGAATTTGTAAAGGCCCTTTGCACCCAGCAGTAAAATACTATAGACGCAGGAAAGAGAATAACAAATTCTTGCCAAAATATACTCACAAGAACGGAGATAACCCAGGCGTTAGAAGAAAAGAGTCCAATAGAAGACGACAAGTATACAACTACGAGGTAGCTCAACACTACTATCATTATAGAAGGAGGAAAGTAGTGAATCAAATCCTCAACTTAGAGGACAATAAACAATGCCGAGTTAACCTCGATCAAGTTCAAGCACATTTCTCGGATTTGTTCTCTACTGAAAATAGCATAACATTGGACCACTATTTAGAAATTCCTGCTAGTGACACGGATCCAGAATTCTCCTCTGAACTTACTGACGAAGACATAATGAATGTGATGAAACGTATGTCCCCTGACACTTCACCAGGACCAGATGGGATTCCACTGAAGATTATTAAGGAGTTGAAATGCTCGAAAATCCTGAGTTCAATAGGTACTTATATGCTAAGATGGTGTGTTGTTCCTCATCTCCTCTCAGTAGCAAGAACAATCCTATTGTTCAAAGGAGCCGATAAAGACAATCTATCGAACTGGAGGCCCATCACCATATTCCCAATAGTTAGGAGGATTATAGAAATGGCTTTAACATCCAAATTAGAAAAGTATGTATCTTTATCAAAAAATCAAAGAGGATTTGTTCCAGGACCGGGTACATTCATTAACTCCTCTATTCTCAACGGTTGCTTACAAGATGCAAAACTAAACAAAAAGAATTGCTTCGTTTTATGTTTAGACATCTCGAAGGCTTTCGACAACGTTGGACACGCACACATAGAAAAGTCCTTGTACTCTTATCCCATCCCTAATAACCTACAAAAGCTAATTCTGATGCTTTTAAAAAACAATAAAACGAACATTTATGTGGACAAAGATATTCGTACGAAGGACATCGAAATAAACCGTGGTGTTCCTCAAGGTTGCCCTCTTTCGCCTCTCATCTTCAATTTAGCTATAAATGAATTACTAAGAGAATTAGAGGAAAAAGAAGTAACATACGAGTATGGCTATAAAATAAACGAAGACCTTAGACCTATTGGTTCATTGGCCTTTGCAGATGACTTAGTTCTAATCGCAAATGGTTTTGAAGCCGGAAAGCACATTTTAAATATGACAAGAAATTTCCTTTGCATGATTGGAATGAAGTTAAACATAGATAAATGCGTAGGAATTAATATCATAAAAGGAGAAATGGTAGATGGGTTGCTCAAATTGATTGATGGGACAGAACTAAAATGTATCTCCAAGACTGAAAATTTAAAATATCTTGGCTTTCAGGATGAGATAAAGCTGAACTCACAAGACGTCATTGCCAGATTAAAAAATAAAATAGACAAACTGACAAGCAGCTATTTACTCAAGCCTGACTAGAAACTGACAATAATTAATCAGTATATTTGGCCAACTCTCATCTACCCTCTCCAATGTGCACCTCTTAAGGATCTTAAGTCTGCCTTTCTGGAGGATGTTGACAAAATGATAAGAAGTTCGATCAAGGAAATCCTATCTCTGCCAACTGATTGTCCCGTCGAAATGCTCTATGCTCCTCGAAATAAACGAGGGTTAGGCCTAATAAGAGCAAAGTGGGAAGCATTTCTTCAGCATGCCAACATAGCCCATAAGTTACTTGAGAACAATAACGAAGTCATCTTAAGTACTCGTAAACTCGAAGCAGAGATCAGGGAATGTGGGGAAAAGCTGGGTTTAGATGATCTCAGGAATGTTAGGAATACGAGGCACATCCTGAGAGAAAATAGTTTCGACAAATGGGCTTCACTTCCTTCAAAAGGCAAAGGCGTAATCCTTTTCTCACAGTTCAAGAAAGGAAACTCCTGGATGTCCTCAAAATCAGGATTTTCAAGTAGTGTGTGGTCCACGGCTATCAAACTAAATTGTAATTCGATCCCCGTACGAACTCTTCCTGGTAGGAGCTCAGGATTCCGTTGCAGAGCCTGCAACGAGCCCGAAACCCTTCCGCACATCCTGGGTGCCTGCCGGAAGACTGAGTTGATGAGGATTAACAGGCACCATAAAATTCGTACAATCATAGCCGAAGTGTTCAGATCGAAAGAAGGGTTAGAAGTGTTCGAAGAGGTTCACTGTGTCGCCGATCAAGGTTCAAATCGAAGGGCCGACATAGTGATAATTAACCAGAAAACATCTTCAGGCACAATATTAGACCCGACAATTCGGTTCGAATTAGATGTGGAGCAACCAAAGGCAGTCGATATGGAGAAAAGAAAAATTTACGAAAATTGTATCCCATATTTTCAAGAAAAATATAAGGTTCAAAAGTGGGATGTAATAGGACTTATGTTTGGAGCTCACGGCACCATCACGGAATTTATCCAAAAATTTGCCAGAAAATTCCAAATCAAACAAGAAGTCCTACTACGAATCAGCAGAACTATCCTGAAGGACACAATTCAGATGGTGAATTACCACCTTTACGGCTGAGAAGAAGGATGTTAAAAACGAAAAATAATTTTTAAATGTATTAAATAAAATAAACAGACTACTGAGGCGGTAACGACTAAAGCATGCCTTCTTACTCAACGAATAATAAAGATAAAGAAGAATTAATAATAATAAATAAAAATTATTATTATTTTTTTAAATCATTGCCTATTATTGGTTTTCGAAGAATGCTGTGGCCCAAAGTGGTCAGTTACCTTTCAGAATGGTCTCTCTCTATACAACAATTATGACTAAGGCTACTTGCGCATATCCATCACTAAAAGTTATTTAAGTTTATTTAAATTTTAACGTCCATTTATTATTAACTACGAATTTTAGGACGGGTTATCTATAGGTTACCACCCTTTTCTAGCCAGGATAGGGGTGATGCCTTTTCTTTTTTCGAAAGAAAAGCCACCGCCCCTAGTGGGAATCGAACCCACGACCTTTGGCACGGATTGTTAAGAGCTCACGCCTTAACCCTCACGGCTACCGGGTCTTCACTAATAGTTATTACATCTAGGTATGGCCATACTGATAGTTTCTCTAGAACATAAACACATCTGGAGAACTAACACATGCGAAGGGTCCTATAGTCTCTCAGAGTTAGATAACCTCTCTAGGCGGGAACCTTCCAAGATACAGTAACAACCTGAGTTTACCATAGAGGTAGCACTTGTAGGCACAGTTATTAATTAACTTATGACGGACCGCCACATTTTTCAACAACCAGAACTTAATTGTTAAGATTTAACTGGATTTTCAAAGAAGATAACTGTTCGCAGCCATCTGCTTGGAACGGCCTGGGTTATAGAAATGAACGTAATTGAGGTAATTTTGACACTAGTTATTTAACTGGTATTTAATAAAGATAGTTGATATTAATGACGCGATATAACCTTTGGGAAACCACAACTATAAATAGAAACAAAAGATAACTTTGCTTCTTAGAAATGGAGTTTGAAATAGTTTTATTTCCTGCGTAATCCCGCTAAGACTTTTATCTGTAAGGATAGTTGTAAATCATTTTGTTTGGTTTTCTAAAAATCACTGTTTTGCTACAGTTTAGAATAAACACGATTCCCGCGTTCTCAGGCAATTTATTACCCGCCATTTTGGCTGTCAAATTCCTTCTCTTAAATCAATTCTATCCTTACTGTTGTTTGTTTTGCTTAGGAAAATACCTCACCTCTGGGGTTTATATTTATTATTAAATATACGTAGTATTGTTAGATATTTTTGTTAGTTTACGTTTTATTTGTGTTAACAGTTTTATTAGAGTTCTTAGGTATATATGACATAATGTTAACTAACCACATGGAGTTGATAAGAAGACTATACCCCGTTCAGCTAGATTGAAAAGTTCAAGTCCCCTAGGGCAAAATTCCTCGGAGGGTTAAGCCATTTGCATTACCGTTTCAATGATCAACACACTACGTAAAACTTAATAAAAACTGATTATGTCTCGTTTAGTACCAACGAAGGCTTTGAGAGGCCAGACAAGGGAGATAGTATGCAATGTTTATCAATAATTAGCCAAAGCTAGGGCTCAAAACAATTTAAATTATAAGGGTGCCCATACCCAGTGAGGAATATCGCAAGAATTGGACTGCGCCGTCCAAATATTCAGATATTCCTCACCGTGTATGAGACATCCTTGATTCCAGAGTTGAACTGTACAGTCCATCGAAGTAGAATGATAAACCAATATATTGAGTGTACAGTCCAATGAGGCCGGGACAATGCAGGCCTGATGTGTATGGACAAGAGGATATTTGCTTCACATACAGTGGGTCTGCTATAACTAGACTGTGCAGTCCCAGCCTTGAGGTTTATTAACTTATCGTGTGTCTGCTAGATCCGTTCAGTCCGAACCTTGAGGCCAAACCTTGAAGTTGCCTGTTCAAAAAGATGTTTCGTTGGAAGGAAGACGGCGTTCCCTTCATTCCAGGTGCAGAAAATTGGTAAAAATTCTCTCTGTTATAACCTTATCACTAAAAGGTTTGCAACGTCTTAGCGCGGTTCTTAACTCCCTCCATAGGGAGAAACCCCGTTTATGAGGTTGACCTCAAGGCATTCCGGAAGTGCCGTAACCCTTACGTTTTTGCGTTAATAGGCTTCCAGGTATACATTTCATAAAAAAATAAATACAAGGAATCTAATGACACCATTTTTAAGGCCATATCTATAATTGTTGTCGAGAAAAACAGAAAAAATAGGTTTTTCTCGTTATTTTCTGATATATTCTTATATATCTAGAAATTGGTTGGGAAATGGTAGTAATTGTAAAGCATCTATTCGAAAGCTTTTAAGCTTCCTGCAAAAACCGTTAATATGATGGAGCGATCTCATTCGGAGAAACACCGATTTTTTCCGAAAAATGGCCTAATGTCCGCTTAGGATACTGTGAGTTTCCTGTTGTGGCACCTAAGATCCTCTCAACAGAAATCTCAATCTTTTCACTTTGAGATTTTATTTCACCTTTTTTTAACATTTGTTTACATTTTTCAAGAAAGATTAAGAAAAAACATTAACTCTTTCCATCCTAAGCTTTCCAAATAACACTAGGCTAGAACGGGAAAAACGCTGAGATGAAGGAGTTCCTGCGAGGTGGACTTTTGTACCTTTCGGCACGCCCTAGTCCGAAATGCGAATGTATTTCTCTGCCGAATCCTATCTATGCCTTGACTTTTTCTAACCTCTTCGACTGACTGTTTGCATTTCGGTATTGAATATTCTAATTTTTTATTTTCTTTTTAGAAGCTAAAAGACATAAAAATTCCTGAAAAAGTCCCACACAGAGGTGTGATAAAGAAAGCTCTGTGGTTTGTGTCAACTGGTCGAAATGCTTTGATAGTGCTGCTCTCAGCGGCCTTGGCCTATCACTACAAGGAAAGCGGTGGAGCAGTTCCTTTTCTCACAACCAGTAAGATATTTTTTTTTAAATATAATTTCAATAGAATACTGAATACCTTTGGTTTGACGCAGACATCCGCAGATCTCTAATTACTAGTAAAATTAATTTTACGGGACATAGCTCGTTAGAGGCTTGTAGCAAGACTGAATTTATTAATTTGTTCATTTTTAGCACTTTCCACCGAAGGAAAGTAGCTATTGAGGTTGCACTCATGACGGAATTTTTGAAAACTTTCTTCGAATCTTTATCCATCCTACCTAGTAGACACCGAAAATGATATATATATATATATATATATATATATATATATATATATATATATATATATATATATATATATAGTTATATATGTGTCCGTTAACACGATACCGGCCAGAGTTTTTGTTTCTTCCCCTCGAAACTTGGTATGTAGTATACCCCAATCAAACGATTGAACGAGTTCGTTAACCAACAAAATCAGTCCATCCGGAGAGGGGGTTTACTCCGGAGCCAAAGTAGCTATTTGCCCAGTCGTAATTTTTGTTATATTTCAACGAAACTCGGTATTCGTTCTGGCCAACTAAAGAGAAAAATGTGTTGTAAAAATAAACTAAATCGGTTCATTATGAGGGGGGGGGGGGGTTCACACCGGACCCAAATTACTAATTTGCTCATTTTAACTCCTACTGGGAATCGAACCCATATTCCTAAGCAAGGAGTGTTCGTGCCACGGTTTTCAGGTATCTCGTTTGTATTGAGGCACGCAGAACCTTCTTAACGTATACCCCCCCCCCCTCCGGGTATTGGCCAGCCTTCCCACCTGTTCAACCAACATTTGCACCCTGAGAAAGTGTCTTTCCTCATGGTCTAACTATACCAAAGTGGTTCTGCGTCCATCCGAGCACAACATGAATAACTTTTTATACAAATAAATGTTTGATGCGCACTCTACATTTCTTTATAATATTTGTTCACAGGAAAGGCAGACACATCCATTCCTTCAGTGAGACTTCCACCGCTATCGACAACATTCAACAACAAGACTTACAATTTTCCCGAGATGGTGTCAGAACTAGGTACTGGGTACATTGTGATCCCCGTCATTGCAGTTCTTGCAAATGTTGCAATTGCTAAAGCATTTGGTTAGTATTGCCTTTGGTAAATGCAATATATATATATATATATATATATATATATATATATATATATATATATATATATATATATATATATATATATACACACACACCGTAGTATACGTCTAAGGATACACGTACATTGGACCCGCTTTTCTCCCGATCAGAGCCGATCCGATATCAGCTGACTGACAGCGGCTGACGTGAGTACCTACATTGGCTCCTCTACATCTTCAGATAGAACGCTAATTTTTGCGCCTATGAACAACAAATGATATGCAGAAGTATCCCCTAAAGTTATGGCATCTCAATGCGGGACACTCTGTATAAAATAATTTCCGCTAAAATCAACGATTATTGAGATATTTTAAAAATAACAAAAAAAAAAAGTAATACGTTTTTGTCGTTTTTTGGCTGTCAAAAGTTCTCCCTGAGTCGGTCATGTTGGATAACTTGTTTTTGTTTTTTTTTAAATTTATACTAATGTGTACGAATTTAAAAAAAAATAAAATCTTCTACCCCCACCTTTTGCAAGGTACAATGTATTATTTGACTATACTAATCCTATTTCGGAAGCATTCCACCATCTGAGGAGGCACCCGCTTGGGATTCAGACAAACCTCACAGACAGCCCTTCAGTAAATGAGTCGACTTTTAAACCACCTCTGATCCATTGGCGCGCAAATTACCGCTTCATTACTGTCGTTTACTGAGCTTATGTCTCACAAAAACTGCTGTGGATTTTCAGTAAACGGTGCAGTGGACGCCACTCAAGAGATGCTCACGCTGTCCCTGTGCAACATGGCTGGATCTATGGTGCAGTCAATGCCAACAACTGGGGCATTCACACGCAGTGCTGTTGCCAGTGCCAGTGGGATCAGAACTCCACTAGCAGGATTTTACTCTGGTAAGATTCAAGAAGTTGAATTTGTAGCAAAGATCTAACAGTATATATATACTGTACTTTTTTCCAATAATGTATTTTAAATAGGCAGAAGGTCATAAATTAAAAAAAACTTCCACTTTACATCAATATTCTATTTCTTGCTGCTCTACATGATTCAATTCACTACAAGACTCTTCAGGAGCAGCGTACCTATATACATTTCAGTTGAGCCTCAAGTTGGGCCACGTCTAAACTATTAAAATAAAGATGGCCGCTGCCGAACAGCTGATTAAATCGATTTTAATCCTGACACTATCGATTTTAAACAGCTGTGTGACAGCGGCCATCTTTATTTTATTTTATTAATTTAGACGGTGAAGGTCGTCCTAAGTTGAGGCTCAATTCTTCTGAAGAGGCGTCTAGTGACAAGAAACAAGTAGAGCACCGAATAAAACAATATTGATGAAACGTTATATTTATAATATAGATACATTTATATATTTGTTCCGTTCAGTAAATAATTTTCTAATACATTTATTTTTCCTTTTAGCTGGCCTCACATTGATGGCTCTCAGTTTCCTCGGGTCCTACTTCCATTACATACCGAAGGCTACTTTAGCTGCAGTTTTGATTGCCGCTGTGATCTTCTTGGTTGATTGGGAAATCGTGAAAGATCTTTGGAAGAAAAGCTGTTAGTGTTTTCGTTTTGTTTTTCTCAACTAACTAGCTATCAGGGATTTTAACATTGTCTATGAGTTAAATACTCGTATATATTAATTTATACTCAATATTCAAACCACTTATTTTTCGTCTGTTTTTAGCTCCCTCCCTCCTTAGGGAGGAACCCCGCTTATGACGTTGACCTCATACAAAAGGTTGGAAACAATCCAAAAGTGCCGATTAAAAAATTCCACGTTTTAGAACATGTGAATCCCAAATGATCGGTATATGTGTATATACATCTGTTTATATATCACATGATTCCGCCCTTTCAGCGATCTGCTCTTTAACTATATATCTGTGAAACTCTTCTAGCTACTCCGCTATTATATTTGTTAATTTCTTCTTATTTTTATTTTATGCATTATTGTACCAAAGATCCTGTATATATATATATATATATATATATATATATATATATATATACATGCACATATTTATTTATACACAAATTTGAACCACTGATCTATGGGTTCTGAAACATGAATGTTCCTACTCGACACTTCCGGATTGCGTCATGAGGTCAACCTCATAAGCGGGTTTCTTCCCTATGGAGGGAGGGAGAAACCGCTCTAAAGCCGTATTTATAAGTTTTACGTTTTCGCGTAAAAAGTTAACCAGTGTAGTTGTAATAATGTAAATTAAAATAATTTTTCTTCTTTCAGGGCTTGACCTGTTCACGGTTTTTTTCACTCTGATTGCATGTATGGTGTTTGGTGTCGAAGTAGGACTTCTGTTTGGTGTAATTGTAGGCCTCGTTAGCTTAATATACAAGTGGGCAAGGCCTCAAATACTGGTACAAATCAAAAAGGTAATTAAAATTTATAATTATTATTTTGAATTTAAGAGGTCGGGGTAAAATAGTGCCAAGAAATATTTTTTAACAAACCTTAAATGCTGCTATATGTTGGATATTATGTGGAACTATCAGTCTATGATGCAAATGCTACTAAAATATGACTACAAGCTCTGTATGCTACTTAATCTTGTTGCTACTAACCATTTCAACTGATTGTCCCACATAATGTCCAACATATAGCAGCTACAGTTAAGTTTTAGCACTTTCCTCCGAAGGAAAGTAGCTATTGAGGTTGCACTCATGACGGAATTTTTCAAAAATTTCTCCAAATCATTATCGATCCTACCTAGTAGACACCGAAAATGACCCCCGTTAAAATTTATATATATCTATATATATATATGCACATATATATATATATATATATATATATATATATATATATGTCACGAAACTTGGTATATAGCATTCAATTAGCAAACGATTGAACGAGTTCGTTAACCACCAAAATCGGTCCACCGGAAGGGGATGTTTACCCCGAACCCAAAACACTAATTTGACCATGCCAGCCGTAATATTTGTTATATTTCAAAGAAACTTGGTATTCGTAGTGGTAATCTAGAGAGAAAAGTGAGATATAAAAATAAACTAAATCGGTTCATTAGGAGGGGGGGGGGGGGTTTACTCCGGACCCACATTACCAATTCGCCACTAACAGCCGTAATTTTTGGTATATTTCGACGAAACTCAGTATTCGTAATGGTAATCTACAGAGGAAAATGGGCTGTAAAAATAAACTAAATCGGTTCATTAGGAGGGGGGGGGGGTTTACTCCGGACCCAAATTACTAATATACTCATACCGGTCGTAATTTCTGCTGTATTGTATCGAAACACGGTATACGTCGTGGGTAACTCATGAGAAAGAAGTGTTGTAAAAATGAGCTAAATCGGTCAATCGGGAAGGGGGGTTTACTCTGTACTATATTTCAATAGAATAGCCCGCCAGACGTAGGTTCGCAAGGCCGCCGCAAGGAGCGCTTTCTACCACTAGAGGGACTATATCCTGTTCCTGCGTCAGATCAAAATACCAGCCATAATATTTGTTATATTTTAACGAAACTCTGTATTCGTTAAGTTCAACTGAAGAGAAATTTTTTTTATAAAAATAAACTAAGTCATTTGACTAGAAGGGGGGGGGGGGTTACTCCGGACAGAAATTACTAATTTCCTTATACCGGTCGTAATTTCTGTTGTATTGTTACCAAACTCTGTATACATCCTGGGTATCTAATAAGAAAAAAGTGATATGAAAATGAACTAAATCGGTCTATCGAAAAGGGGTTCTTCCGCCAAACGTAGGTTCGCAAAACTCATCAACATCAATAGATCAAAATGTGAAACTTTGTGTATTTATTACGTAGTATAGTACTCCGCATACACAAAACCCTGGAAAGAAATTAATTACAAAATTAATAATTGAAACAGCTGCTCATAATACATGCTACATGCATAGGTTATTTTAAGCAAATTATTCAGGAATGCACTTGACCCTACCCAATTCTGAGGAAAGTGCTTAGTTATGCAGCTCCTGCATGAGGGACTTTTCTTTTAGAGTTCTGAACATATGTGGAACAAAACAACTTAATAAATAGGCAATACTCAAACATTTTCGTCTATTGATCTTTTTCAATAATAAAAGCTTCTCCATAAAATCAAATAAAGGAGGAAAGGCATACAGCGCACCTAGTGTCAGAAGTTAGAACCCTGCAACCCACAAAGTCATAACAAAACAGAGGCGCTCTTAGCAGCAGATATGCCAACGAACTTTTTAGCGGGCAAAGACTATTCAAGCATAGTACAAAGTAACCCCCCCCCCTTCCGAAGGATCGATTCAGTTCTTTTTTACAACATATATACACATAACAATATATATATATATATATATATATATATATATATATATATATATATAAATTTAACGGGAGTCATTTTCGGTGTCTGGTAGGTAGAAACGATAAAGATTTGAAGACATTTTTTTAAAAAATCTCTGGGCTCAACAACTAATCACACGTAAACTAGGGCTAACTCAAGGAACATGGAAGCTCTCTACTTGTGTAAAATAAAAATAGAACATATGTTTTTCTTGACTAATTATAATACTAAGAGAAATAAAAGCAATCTATTTTCAGACTCCTACAGGTAACATTGTCGTAGTAACCCCAGAAGGAGGTTTCTATTTCCCAGCTGTGGACTATGTATCAGTAGTAGTTCAAAAAGCTGCCCAAAAGGAAGGCAAAGGTAGAGATCCGGTTTATATCGACTGCACCAGGTTCACGGGCAGTGATTTCACAGTTACAAAGGTAAATACATATTAAAACTCGCTAGTCCTCAACTCCCTAAAAAAAAAAAGGTGGATTTTTTTTTCATTTTTTCCTAGTTTGTATAGTTGTAACTATAGAAAGAGAGAGATATAACTTGTCACTTGGCTGTGGACGGATAGGGGAAGGTGGAGGCGCCTCGGTTCCTTTTACAAAGCTCCATGATACCGTGATTTATATAAGTTACTAATCTAGGTAAAAATGAAGTTTCACGCCCTCAAAACCGATTTCTTTCAAATTTTGTACAATAACTTATTTTGATGCATTAAACACGAATACGTTAGAAAAAAAAAAAAAAAAAAAAAAAAAAAAAAAAAAAAAAAAAAAAACCTTCGCATTTAACTAGGAAAGAAGTTATTAAACACTAAAGTTCACTGTTATGCAGGTTATGAGAGCTAATGTTAACAACTAAATTACTGACGACTTTAAGGCATACATGCTATGCGTTTCCGCTCGCTACGCTCGCTCAAGAAGATAACAAAACCCCAGTCAATCCAACTCGCTAAAATTAATAGAATTCTAATAGAATATAATGTTAAGCACTAAAGTTCACTGTTAGGAAGGTTATAAAACTAGGCGTCAACAGCGTATTTGTAAACACGCGGATGCTCATTGGGAAACAGAGAACTCTCATTTGAAATGTTCAGAAACCATTTATTCAAAAATATTGTTAATTTTAAGGGCATCCCCACCCGTCGTCATCTGTCGCTTAAGGGCATACGTGCTATGCGTTTCCGCTTGCTACGCTCGCTCAAGAAGATAACAAAACCCCAGTCAATCCAACTCGCTAAAATTAATAGAATTCTATTAATTATTCTATTAACTTTAGTGCTTAATAACTTCTTTCCTAGTTAAATGCGAAGGTTTTTTTTTTTTAGCGTATTCGTGTTTAGTGCATCAAAATACGTTATTGTACAAAATCTGAAAGAAATCGGTTTTGAGGGCGTGAAACTTCATTTTTACCCGAATCTATATTAATAAAACGCATGTGTTATATGCTAGTGATTAATTTAATGAACATAAAATAAACATATCCTCATCAAATAATTATGGCTCCGGGGCCCAGAGCTCTTTAATATTTGACATAATTGTAATTGACAATTTTTAATATTACAAATCCATCTACATCTTCCTTTCAAATGGCTCATCTTCATATGATGTCCGTTTCTGCATGCTCTCTCTTGATGTAAAAGTCCCTTTTCTTGATATATTTTTAAAGCAATTGTTTCATCATTATTAATTTATAAACACAAACAGAATACATTCATTTTAAAAATAATACTGAGAGAAATCACACATGTTTTCGATTGAACGTTATAATCACAGAATACCATAAGGTTATAACAGTAACCGTCCCTCTAAATAAAAATCACGGTATGGAGCTTTGTAAAAAAGACCCGGCGCCTCTAGCCAATGATAGCCTTGCTACCTTGCCACTCCTCCCTCTCCTAGTCCCGTGCCTAGGTAGAGCAGGGATTGGAAGGGTTGTAGAACCGGCAACGTCGAGCCCCCTCTACGCTTTCCCCGAGTGACAAGTTATATTTCTCCTAGTATAGTTTAATTTAGAGAATCTATATGTACTGTGAATATATATCTATAAGTAATGTATTATTTATTTATACCTATATGAAATCTATAATTTATTTATACCTGTATGGATAGTAATCAATAAAGTTGTCGATGTAAAATTTCTTTCTATAGTCTGTTCAGATAGACGGAAAAGTTCAACTACGCATGCGCAAAATTTTGTGGAAAATATTCCCCCCGGTTCCACCATTTGTAAATTCCCGTTTCAAGGAACAACACTATACGTGAAACATTATGAAAACTGATTATGTCTCGTTTATGACTAGGGAAGGCTTTGAGAGGGCAGATATGGGATATAGTGTTTCATGTTTACTAAAAATTAGCCGAAGCTAAGACTAGAAACGTTTTAAGCATCCTAGTGATAAGGTTATAACAGAGAGAATTGTTACCGCCAATTTCTTGCACGGGGAATATAGGCCACGCCCTTTCCCTCCAATTAAACAATATATTTGAACAGGCTATTGCTTAAATTATTTTTATCCTTAGCTTTGGCTAAGTATTGATAAATATTAATCGCTATCTCCCTGGCCGAACGAGATATAATCAGTTTTTATTGAGTTTAAAGTAGCATGTTCTTCATTGTAATAGAAATACAAATGGCGGAACCGTGGGGAATATTTACTTTAGAATTTCACGCATGCGGGATTAGAACTATTTTATCTATATGAACGGGCTATAGTCTTATATAGTTTTTAATTTATGTATGTTGGTGTATACAATATACATATATATAATTTCTGTTTCAGGGGATTAAATCCTTGAAAACATCATTTGATAAAAGAGGACAAAAACTCCATTTCGTTAACGTACCATCTAACTGCTACACATTATGGACAGGAACGGGCTGCAAAAAGGAATTGTTTTCAACTCTTAATAATGGTGTGGAAAGATTTGGTAAATATTCCATTATTATTTTAATTGATAATTTTGTAGAATAATTAATTAAAAGCGATTAGGAAATGAAGCATGAGGAAGGTAAGATAAGAATTGGCTGGAAACTTGGTATATAGACCAACTAACTTTGTATCCCCCAAGCATACAATTGAACGAGTTGGGTAACCAGCAAAATCGGTCAATCTGGAGGGACCCAAAGTGGTTATTTGACACTATTGGCCGTAATTTTTTGTTATTGCAATGAAACTCTGTATTCGTTTTGGTCATCATATATTGAGTTAAATAAGATATGATCAAAATTAACGCTGTCATAATTTTGTACAGCTTATTATTGCTCGGACTTTACCATAAAAAAAAAAATACAAAACCGATTAAAAAGTTAGGTAAACAGAGACAAATACACGTTGAAAAGCATAAAACTAACCAATTTGAAGATTTAAGCACTTACCTCTTCGATTGACATCGCCCCACCGAACATTACAACAGAATCTTATTGTAGAGAATTTAGTAACCTTTCGAATAGCCGCCTTCCACTTACTACGAGTTCCCAACCGTTTTCGAGATATTTTAGAAAATATACTGAGATCCGAAAACTTTGTATCACCATTCATACAATTTTTTTTTCCATATACTTCGTTTTTGAATAACCAGACAGAAAATTAGTTTTGAAATGTATTTCTATCAATTTTTCTGGTAAATGGCTACAGAACTCGCTTAAAAAATGGTTTCATTCGTTTTCCTAAGGAATCTTTTTTAAGGAATCTTTCGCACAAAGTTCGCTCCAAAAACCATGTTCCAGTAAACGGATTCAACTGGTTAATGAACTTGACCTTTTAAATGAGAAGAAAGATTTTTGTACCAAATGTTATCAAAATCGAATCATTTTTGAGCCGATGAGGAACTTCTTAATAATTCAAACCCCCCTAAAAGTACTTAAACGTTTGAATATAAAAATAAAAAACCTTTCTTAGCGAGTGTTTACACTCTAAACGTATTGTCCGTGCAAAATTTCAAATTTTTGTTTCAAGTGGTTCGGGATATTATTACCTCGGATGGGCCATCACCAGGGCGTAAACTCTATGAGGGACAAAATCACATTTTATTTCTAGTAATTCAAGGACTGCCACCATAGTGGAAATTAACCTCAATTAAAAATAATACTATGAAATAGATAATGTAAGGTAACAGCTGTTCTGTTATCGTCCTAGCAACGCTTGCTGCCTTTGCTTGCCTGCTCTAACCAACTAAAACTTTAAACTCCTCTAAAAATACTTAAAAATTGGAATATCAAAAAATCCTGCAAAATGTGTCTATGCAAAATTTTCTGTCGAGGGGTTTGGGCTGGGGGATGATAGGTCAGTGAGTGAGTGAGTCAGTGAGTGAGTGAGTGAGTGAGTCAGTGAGTGGTATTTGACAAATATATAGTAGATTTTTTTTTTTTTTTTTTTTTTTTTTTTTTTTAACGGCGCATCTACATCTTGGCCATTAGCGCCTATATAGTAGATATACAAAATTTTGCGGCGGGTGTTAAGTCATTTCTCGCTAACTAGAAATAATGGAGGCTTTTTCCTGTTGCTATTTCCTTAAGTTCGAGACTCACCAGCAAGAGATACGATTTTTGTGATCGGCAAATAAAGTTTCCTAAAATATTTTGAATCCAGCCTGGGGTGATGGATCATGACCAATTTTTCATTTTAGCTCTTGGACTACGTTTAAGCAGCTTCATTTAAAAATATAAGGTTTTATTATAGTCCGAGAGCTGGTAACGCACGTTTCCACGATGTTTTTTATGCTGCACCTTGAAATTTTGCTATAGTGCAGCTCTTGGGTAGATAAGAAGGTAAGTATGTATTGGCTAGGCTTACCGTGGTCAAGAAAAATATGGCTGGCTCAAGAAAAGTGTTCTATAAATTTTGTGGGGTTTAATTATCACCAAGCATGAAAATAAACGTTGCCTATGATAGGCTGAAAATGTACAGCTATACAAGATCACCCGCCCAAGACGAGTGCGCACAGAACAACCACAACTGGTCTGATGATATGGTTACACGCATCGTATTGCAGCCTATCATAGGCAACATTTATTTTCATCTAAGGGGTTAGTTCCGCCAGTAAATATACATTTATTTTCATGTTTTTTTGATAATTAAACCCCACAAAAAGTGTGCCCTTTTGTAATTATTTTCAATTATGTTTATTGAAGACGGTGTTTAAATCGCAGCGTGAATAAAACACTTCATTTAATATTAAAAAAAAAACAAAAACAATTCGGGATTTTTGTTTTATACATGTTAACCCCTTTGAAAGTATCTGCCTTATTTATTATTTATTTTTTTGGATATATCAATGGCGCTGGTCAAAAAAATGGTACTTCTTTTCCTCATGTAATATTTTATTATTGGCTTGCCCTACATGTTTCTTGGCCTTCATGCCACCTCTCCAGGGGCCATTAAATCCCCATGTGTGGTCAGCTCGCACCCATATTATAGGAATAGATTATTTATTATTCATTGTAAAATTGTCTTAATTTTAAATTAAAGATTGTTGGCTTCTGAATGAAACAACTTTCTTGGGCCAACCATATTTCTTGCCCCTTTCCCCAATGCGCAGTACCTACCTGGTGTTCCAAAACAAGTAAGTCTAGCCAACACATATTTACCTTCTTATCTACTAAGACACAATTTCAAGATGCTAAAAAAACTTCATGAAACGTCTGTTACCAGCTCTCCAACTATTACACTATATTTTTTTGTTATTTAAAAACACTAAGTAAATCATAGCTCATTATGATGACATTATTTTTAATTGCAGAAGGAAATGCTAATGTGCTGAGTATCCAAGAAGAAAACGATAAAGCCGAACAAGAAGAATTACTGAAAAAAGAGGCTGAGGATTGTCTGGCCTGAAATAGAAGAACCTTGTTCAACCATTTTCTTCTCTTATTTTCAACAATGTTCCTACAATTATACGTTTTATGTACAATAACTACAAATATTTATTTAACTATTGACCGAACTTGTATCTAAATAAATATATATTTTTTGTAAAAACGTTTTTCTTACCTGCCATTTTTAGCGCATTTGCCAACTCCGCATAATTAGGGAATCTGCTCAAGAATTCAAAAAGAAATATCAACTTTTCATATTTCATACATCACGAAAATACCTGTCGTCCAATTTGTGTTTCTTGTATATTTACACCCCAGATGTGATGGGTCTGCCTCGGATTCTGGAGGTCTCTCCCCCCCCCCAAACTGGGTTGGGCCCAGTCTCCTCCGCTGGCCATCACTAACGGAAAACTACAAATATCATACAATATTACAAAGAATACTATTTCAAGCTCACACGGTAAACAGACACATCACCATCCACCGGCTACCTGGCGTATCAATGAATTGGCTAATTCCTATGGTCCGGCACGGCAGGGGTTTTAAGGCAAACTTGGAAAGTGTGCCTCTTCAGAATCAGTTCAATTCTGTGAAATCCCCACCACAACAACCCCGCGGTGTTCGACGGGATTGTAGATAAATTCCCTGGTAACCCTCTCTCCGATCGAATACCTACTTGTTGCTAGTTCAGTTTATAGCTGTATAATTCTGTGTGATATTTTATTTGAGTAATTTTACATTAAATATGTACTAGTCTTGTATTCTACATTTCGTTTAATTTTCACCTCTATACAATTTTTAGCGCGGTTACTCCCTATCTCCATAGGGAGAACCCGCTTATGAGATTGACCTCATGTCGCAATCCGGAAGTGCCGACTAGAAACTTTCACTTGTATATATATATATATACATATATATACACATATATATATATATATATATATATATATATATATACATATATATATATATATATATATATATATATATATATATATGTATATATTTATATATATGCTTGTCTGTTCGCGCTCTAGCAAGCTCAAAAATGGTCCGATTTTAACGAAATTTAGTATAAAAATCTGTCGTCTAATTTGAAAGGTCAAGTTCGTTAACCAGCAGAATCCACCCACTAGAAGATAGTGTTTGGGACGAAATTCGCGCAAAAAAAATCGTAACGCTTACGTTTTTGAGTTTACATGCTTGCAGGTACTTGTTTTATACGTTTCTTGACATAAGAAAACGAATGAATTCATTTTTAAGGCGATATCTGTAACCGTTTTTGAGAAAAGTGGAATCAATGTTTTTGTAAGTCATTATATTGTTGTGAGTACTTAAAATCGCGGGATTCAATTGAAATATTTTCTACAACTTGGAAATTAATCCCAACTAAGATGTTTAAATTTTGGTTATATTTGGAGTTAAGGAAGTATGCGAAAAAAATTATTTTATTAATAGACATGAAAAGTTTTCGGATCTTCATTCATTTTTCGTAAATATCTCGATAACGGTTAGGAAATCGTGCTAAGTGGAAGGTGACCATTCCAAATTCTCTACAAAAAAGGTTCTGAAGCAATATTCGATGGGGCAACGTCAATCAGAGATATAAGCGCTTAAAACTTAAAAAGTGTTTGTTTTGTTGTTTTGAAAGGGTTTTTCTCTTTGTTTATCTCACTTTTTAAATGGTTGTTTTTTGTTTTAAATTGCATTTATCAGTAAAATTAGTATAGTTGTAAAATAAGCCAAGAAACTGTGAAAGGTATTAGTAATAATAAGTCTGGAGTGGCAGTGGTAATCAAGATGGCTGTGGCTAATCATGATGACGTAATTTGTTTTGAATTCTCCTGTCTTATAAACCTTCCTCATAGCCTCCAACTGAAGTTATCGTTATTTCTTATTTTATAGAAAGATTTAACCCACGACAGAATGGAATTTTATTCGCCATGAAGCACATATTTACAGTTGGTTATAACAGTATAACGAATTTGCTAGTAAAACAAGATACTTAAAATGACACCGAATTTTTGGTTGTTTATAATAGAGCCTTTTCAACAGTAGTCAAAGAGTAAGTACGTTTTCAGTACATAATTGTATTGACTTATACAGATTAAGAATTATCCGCTTCTGTGTAAGTTGGCTACTGTCAGTTTCCTGTGATTTGTGATGTTAATCTATTCCATCTCTTCGATATGTAACCGCGCTAAGATGACGCATTTCCTGCGAGTCGGACTTTTTTATTTCTACAAGCATCCGATAATCCTTTATGCTTCAAGTCCCGAACGTGCCGGATTAAAAGAAGTTTACTGTATGACGTAATATTAATAATTATCCATTGTTTTAGTACAATTATTAATTATGTTAACTAATATTATAATTTCACAATGTTAATGTGTAATGTTAATAAACATAACATAATACATGTATAATTATTCATAACCTATATTACGTAAAATGTGTATAATTACAGAATACGATGATTCAAGAAGAACAATAAGGTCCGAAACTTCGCAATAAGAATTATATATAAAAAAAGTCCGACTCGCAGGAACTGCCTCATCTTAGCGCGGTTCCGTTCTTATCCCAAGTCTAATTTCGAAAGATTAAAATAGAAGCAGTTATTATTTTGTTGAGAGGAGATCGTTGACCGTTGATGATGCAAGGTAGGGATTGTCCGGGTTCGGTCACTGCTACTTAATAATACATACCCCATATGTGTATGTATGTGGTCATATATATGTACATATGTGTGCGTGTATATGTGTATGTGTTAGACATGCGCGCCGCGCCGGCGCCGCTACGCCACGCCGGGTTTTAATGACGCCGCCGCCGCCGAGCCTATTCAGTCGGCGCGCCGAGGGGAGGAAATCTACTAGTGTACTGCATGGTGACCGGCCGGCGCCGCTACGCCACGCCAGGTTTTAATGACGCCGCCGCCGCCGAGACTATTCAGTCGGCGCGCCGAGGGGAGGAAATCTACTAGTGTACTGCATGGTGACCGGCCGGCGCCATTTTGTGCTTACCTTCTGATCGATTAAACGCTTGTGTGTTGTGATCGTTGATTGGAAAATGACAAAGCTTGTATCAGAAAAGCCTAAAATAAAATAATTTTATATAAACATACTCGACGATATAAAACTAAAAATACGTCCGACTCTCAGGAACTGCTTCATCTTAGCGCGGTTCCGTTCTTAGCCCTAGTGCTATTTGTAAAGGAATAAATACAGTTTATGGATAGGGTTTGATCTTTCTTTAAAAATATAAGAGAGAAAACTTTATTTAAAACAAAATAAAATGGGCTCCCCAATTAAATTGGGTTGCTAGGTATACAGCGTGCTTATCATCCGTTCGGAAATAGGGTAAATTTTCAGGCTGAAGATGTAAGGATTTCGAAATAAGTAATAGAGAATAAAGAAGATGAAGACGAAGATAGTGATGGATGAGAAGGAATGTCCAAATCTCAAACAAAAGGAAGTTTAAGAAGCCACAACAGGAAACTGACAGTATCCTAGGACTCCTCGACAACACAACGTTCGCCCCGTGAAAACACTATTATCATTAAGTGTCTCATTTTCTTGCCTTATAGACTAATTTTTATAATTTTTTTTTTTTTTTTTTTTTTTTTTTTTTTTTTTTTTTTTTTACGGCGCATCGACGTCTAGGCCATTAGCGCCGACATCCAGGGTGCAGAAAGGAATGTTCCCAACGAGCCGTGGGATGAGAACATTCCTGCCGCCGCGGCGGCACCGGTGGGGATCGAACCCACGATGTACCCAAAC
The DNA here is from genome assembly GCA_946811695.1 of Gonocerus acuteangulatus. NCBI lineage: Eukaryota > Metazoa > Arthropoda > Insecta > Hemiptera > Coreidae > Gonocerus > Gonocerus acuteangulatus. The sequence goes on along the minus strand of OX328129.1, from coordinate 80,460,196 downwards.
CGAAAATGAGTTACATAAACATTTGTTCCACTATCAAAAACTGTTCGCTTTAAAAACGGTTTCATTCGTTTTCGTATGTTAAGGAATATATTATGCGAGTATCTGCAAGCATATAAACCCGTAGACATAAGCGTTACGATTTTTTTCGCGGGAAGTTCTCGCCAACACCACTCGGAGGACGGATTCTACTGGTTAACGAACTTGACGTTTCAAATTAGACGATTTTTGTACCAAAGATCTTCAAAATCTGACCATCAGCCACCATGTCTATTTCTGAGCCTGTGAAATAGCGGACAAATATATTTATATATATATATATATATATATATATATATATATATATATATATATATATACATATATATATATATATGTATATATATATATATTGTGATTAAAATGTTAACATCTCCCTTGGGGGTTAAATAAAAATAGCCCACGCCGCGCGCGCCGCCGCCGCCGGCCATTTTAGTCCAGCGCGCCGCCGCCGGAAAATTCAGCCTCGGCGCGCATGTCTAGTATGTGTATATGCATATATATAAATATATATATATATATTATATGTATATATATATATATATATATTATATGTATATATATATATATATATATATATATATATATATATATATATATATATATGTTAGGTATATTTACATAGATATGTGCATATATTAGTGTTAAATATGTCCTACTTGTATTTACAGCCCTGATGAAGGCTTGAAGTTCAAGCCGAAACGTCGGCACAATAAAACCATTTTTACGATAAAAGTAGCAGTGACCGAACCCCGACAGTTATTGTTTTGGTTCCAACAGTCTTGAAAGGTAGGATTTACAATCTTACCTGGAAGGGTCGGCATCACTAGAAACATTCCCGCTAGTTACAAGGTCTTGGAATCTTGGAACTCTATATTTCTAACAATAAATTGTTTTTGTTATTTTACTAAACCTGTTTTATTTTCGAATACATTATCCAACTATAAGCAATTAAAAAATAACAAGGAATAAAAAGCAGACAAAAAGAACAGTTCGAATAAGCGAAATCAATTACTTTAAAGCTTTAAGCTCTTATTTCTCCGATTGTCATCGCCTAATCAAAACTTTCATTAGAACCTTTTATGTAGAGCATTTAATAAGCTTTCTAATGGTATTCTTCCGTTTACCAAGATTTTCAACCGTTTTCGAGATATTAATGAAAGTTCCCAAAATTTACATTATTTCTAGCAACAGAAAATTGGTCTCATTTTTCATATCCTGTTTTACACACAAAATTTTCCCAACATAAGAATTTACAAAAATAAAAAGCAATAAAAAACAAAGGGAAAGAGACAAAAATTACAAAAAGAACGACAAAAACCCGTTCTTAAGAACAAAACAGACGTATTTGAAGTTTTAAGCACTTATTTCTCCGATTGACATAACCTAATCAAAAATAGTTTTAGAATATTTTTTGTAGAGAATTTAGAAAGCATTCAAATAGTTTCTATCCACTTACCACGATTTCCCAACCGTGTTCGAGATATTAATGAAAGTATACGAAGTTCCCAAAACTTTTCTTGTCTGTTCATAAAATATTTTATTCTAACCCTTCCTTAACTCCAAACGTAACAAAACTTTCAACATATTAGTTTTAATGAAAGTAGAACATGCAGATAATGTTTCAACTGAATCCCGTAATTCTAAGTACCCAAACCAAAAACGGTATTCAAAAATTATTTTTCCAATTTTCTCAAAAACGGTTAAAGCTATCGCCTTGAAAATGGTTCCATTCGTTTTCCTAGCCCAAGAAGCCTATAAAAAGAGTACTTACAAGCTTATGAACTCAAAAACGTAAGCGTTACGATTTTTTTTGCGCGAATTTCGCCCCAAATGCCATCTTCCAGTGGGCGGATTTTGCTGGTTAACGAACTTGACCTTTCAAATTGGACGACGGATTTTTGTACCAAATTTCATCAAATTCGGACCATCAGGGAAGCCAGAAATGAGCGAACAGACAAATATATATATATATATATATATATATATATATATATATATATATATATATATAAATATATACATATATATATATATACAAATTTGAACTACCATCATTTTCGGTTTCCAGAGGTTCTGAAACGCAAAATTTTCTAGTCGGCACTTCCGGATTGTTTCATTGTATCAACCCTATAAGCGGGGTTCCTCCCTATGAGGGAGGGAGGAACCGCGCTAACAATTTGGAAGGTTTTAGCCATCTTATTTAAGTTACATGAAGTCTGTCATGCAGGAGCTGCATAACTAAGCACTTTCCTCAGAATTGGGTAGTGTCGAGTGCATTCCTGAATAATTTGGTTAAAATAACCCATACAAAAAAAAAAAAATAAAATAAAATAACATAAGGTTTTCTTGAAGCTCGCGAACTAAAACGGAGATCCTGATAAGTTCATTAAGAACTTTTTAGGACGTCGAAGCCAGTTTTTGATCGCTTATTAGAACTAGTAGATCCACTGTTGAAACGTGAAACTGAAGCAATAGGAAACCGATTTAACAAATTTCATCAGTGTGCACCGGGCCTTAGAGTAAGTGAATAAAGATTATAGAAATGGTTGGATGTCCAACATTGGAGCTGTGGGGGAAAATGGGTCTGCAGACTCTGCGTCTGAGTAATGCCAGGTGGTGAGAGAGTGGATCCAAAACCTACTTCGAATGACGAAAGAGCAGATCGATTTTCTACTGCGGTTAGTGTCCACTAACAACACAAACTCCGACACCAACATGCGAAGCTCTCCATGTTAAAATCAAACTGGAAGTTATATTTCGCTACTTGGCAACTTTCAAAAAACGTTTTTAATAAAGTATGAAATAAACGCGCTCTCTATACAAACAGTTGTCTCGTTTTATGAATACCCAAATTCATTAAAAACTGAATACATATAATTAAAATTCCTCCGTGCCAAAGGTCGTGGGTTCGATTCCCACTAGGGGCGGTGGCTTTTCTTTCGAAAAAAGAAAAGGCATCACCCATATCCTGGCTAGAAAAGGGTGGTAACCTCTAGATAACCCGTCCTAAAATTCCTAGTTAATAATAAATGGACGTTAAAATTTAAATAAATAATTAAAATTCAAAATTACTTACCAAATATGTTCTTGTTTGACGTTGCTGGACAAATGGGCGAATGAAGGAGTTTATCGACTCAAACTAAAAGAATTTTGGAACGTAAACGTCGGTCTCACGAATTTCTGACCTTTCACTATCAGCTTTCTTTGTTCGGCTCTGACAATACGAAGTTCGTAGATTCTTGAATTCGGCGTTGACTTGATTTGGTCCAAATTCTTTAATTTTCATCGCTTTGCAAATCCAAGTCCCGGTCTTTATATTTTTTGCAAGTTGGATCGTATAAAATGCTATTACCAAGTTGAAAACTCGTTTCATTGCCATCCCTTTTTTATACCACTCTAAGTCAAATTCAACCTTTTCCAGGTCAAATTCAACTTTTCAAATCAGATTCAACATTTTCTATTCCAAAGTGCAACTCAAAGTCAATAGGAAAAGGTTGAATTTCAAATGGAAAAAGTTGAGTTTGAAATGGAAAAGGTTGAACTTTACTTGGATATGTAGTAGACTGTCCTAATGTATAATCATAGTTATTTGTCAATTTAATGGCCTTGGTGTAAAAATTCACTTTTCATCTTCGCCTTTTTTTAAGACTACACTTCATCCTCCGTCACTAAAATCGTCTGTTCGATTCTCACTGGCGATGGTAGCTTTTTATTAGAAAAACAAAAGGAATAATATCTCTCCTGGCTTGAACAGGGGGTAAATCTGAAGGAGAGCGTCCTCAGCTACGATTTTCTTCAAAGTTTGCACTATAACGTATTTTGATGCACTAAACACGAATCCGTTGAAAAAAAATCCCGCTTTCAACTAGGAAAGAAGTTATTTAAAAAAAAAGTTCACTGTTATGAAGGTTAGGGAAGATTGCCTAGGACGACTTTTGGGCATAGAATTCTTTTCATTTCTGCGAGTTGGATTGACTAGGGGTTTTGATGTTTTCTTGAGCGAGCGGAAACGCATAGCACGTATGCCCAAAAGCGACAGTTTACGACCAAGTCAGCTACCACAGGTGAGTGAATTTCAATTACACTTCGTGATTAAGGACTATTGCGCATGCGCGTGTTTACATATAAGCTGTTTACCCCGTCTTTTATAACCGCCATAACAGTGAACTTTTTTTTTTAATAACTTCTTTCCTAGTTGAGAGCGGGATTTTTTTTTCAACGGATTCGTGTTTAGTGCATCAAAATACGTTATAGTGCAAACTTTGAAGAAAATCGTAGCTGAGGACGCTCTCCTTCAGTTTTACCGAACAGGGTGGTAACCTGGTGGTAAAAATCTGTGTTAAATATAATTGGACGTTTTATGTATCATGTATCATGAAAATTGTTCACAGTCCCCTTTTAAAGTGTTATTTATGGCCAAAGAGGTCTATCTTGTAGATCTCTCGCTTGGCCAAAGAGGCTCCAGAAAATCGACTTTCCGCAATGCCTAACAGCTTAAACAGCTGTTTAGGTTCATAAGGTGCATCCGTGGAAACAAGCACTGAGCAGGTCTAAGTTTATAGTAATGTCACGCATAAAAAATATTGTAAGAAAATGTTTCTTTTAAATTACTTCTTGAATATCCCTCATTCCGTATGCACCCTTCGCATAATCACAATTTGTGGAGAGCTTATAATGGCCTAACCTTTCCAAACATTCTCTAACTGCTTTGTCATTATTTCATTCATTTTGAAATTTCCTTGTATTCAGATATGAGCCTTGTAAGATGCACTTCTCTTATTATGTCTGTATTATGTGTTCACTTTGAGGAAATATGACTTATTCCTTTTCACTAATTTTAGGTGCTAAGAATTCAGTCTTCAGAAGGGACTAAAAGAATTAATGTTTTACCTGATGATAATATAGTAGCGCTTTATGAAAAGGTATTCATCAGCAACTGTCATTCTTATTATTTCATATTCATTTTCTTTGTGTACAATATATCTTCTTTTTCTTAAAGGTTCGAGAATCTTTTTCATTAAGCGGTTTCACATTCAGCCTATGCCGATCTCGTAGTATTAAGGATGAATTAGCATCTACACGGTCCAAGACTGTCTTGAGCTCTGGACTAAAACATGGAGATATCCTGTACCTTTTGCCACATGAAGGAACACAACTGTGGCCCGCAGTAGAAAATCAAAGCTCTTTACCGCTGAATACTTCTAATAATAGTACTCCGTCAACTTCTCAGAGTACTCCTTCAGGTTTGTACTTCATACTACTCTAATTATTTACATTATTAGCAAAAAAATCATTTTTGAATTAATGCACCATGCTACATACTTCTGAATTTAAAATTATTTATTGTTATCCAGGGAACTTAAATATGAATATAAAACTCCAAATAATTTTCTAAACCCTAAAAAATGAAAGTAACCTTGCTCAATGGATTCTATTACATAAATGAGGATTTGTTTCATCATCTTGTTAAAATGTTTGTTTCTCTATTATAGTTCCCTTTTTAGGTTAGATTGAATTCTTGTGAATAATATAAATTAACAATAACCATACAGGAATAAGAACATTTACTGGAATGCATAAGTAAAAGCAGGTGTTTTATAATGGTTAATCTGGATAACCAAGGATAAGGGTTAAGGATTTGTGCAGTTCCTTTTAAAAAATATATTAATGATTTTCAATAAGTTTGTTAATTAATATAAAGCTGTATTCTGGAGATTTGTGAAATTAATTCATGAAATTAGTCTTTTTATTATTATTTATAATGATATTTAAATATTCCTAAAGTGCTATATTATTTACTTGGAAGTTTATTTATAAATAAAAGGCCAGTTCTATTTATAATTTGTAGATAAATGTGGATATTATATAACTGGTTGCACTATTCTTCACCTAATAAAATGTAAAGATTCTTTTTTTCTGTTATAAATTTCATTTTATTAATTCTGCTCGATGAATTTCTCCATTTATTCAGAGAAGTAATCTCAACTTTCTATTTCGATATGTCGAGTCTATCTTAGTTGAATTTGCCTCCTCAAATCTTAGCTAATTTGGTACTGCCGGAAATAATGTTTTTGCTAGATAAAAACTATTCATGTTTATTATCGCAATGGTGAGTTTTTTTTTTTTTTTTTTTTTGTTTTAATTGTGATTAGTAAAAATTAAATATCTATATAATTGTTCCCTACTTACCTACTGATAATAAAGAAATTAGAAACTGCCAGGAAAAATTACTACAGATTTTTTTTTTTTTTAAATTTGTTTTTATAAAAATAATAATAAATATTTATTAAAGCAGGTCAATATCTAATGGATCTAGTGTTAGATAGATTTTGTAGGTATTCTTACACAATTACATTGAAACCAACTCATGTCAATTTATAAAGAAAATATTTTTTTTTTTTTAACCCTTACGCCCGAACACTCATAGTCCCCCCCCCATATTCAGTTGAATTGTTCAAACATTCGTTATTAATCCACACTAACATTTTTAAATTTTGGTAACATTTGGAGTAAAGCAAATTATACAACAAAAAATTATCTACAGACCGCAGCATTGGCATTTTCATGTACTTGAATATCTCAAAGGTAATTGCAAAAGCATCGTAAGTGAAAGGTAACCATTTGAAAGCCAAATACATTTTATATATATATATATATATATATATATATATATATATATATATATATATATATATATATATATATATATAAAAAATGAGCAAAATCTCACAAAAGTGTTTGTTCCAACTATGGACCAATTTTTTCATTTTCCCACTTTTTTTGTTTTTTCAAATGAGGCTGTCAAGATTATGGCTTAAAATTAATTAAAGAATTAGAATGATTTTTTTTTTTTTTTTTTTTTGTGCTTCTGTGTGTATTTATAATAGCCAATGCCTTGAGAACTAGTTGTCGCCGAAAAGAAGAAGGAGGGAGTGAAATAAATCCACTATTTACCAACACTAGCGCTTTACAGACATATTAGAATAATTTTTGGGCCCAAAACCTTCTTTTATTTTAGATTTTGCTCGAGCAGGGATCCATGTTTGCATAAGTAAATCCTCCCAATGATGTCTCATGTCATTCTGTTGTCAACTCAATCGACAAGGGCCTGCACATGGAGCTGAATTGTTTTCATTGGAAAATGTGTCGTTACACATGACATTTCATTTTAAAAAAATTTTAACCAAAACGAGTAACACCTTAATCCTTACGAGACAGCAACCCACAAGACCTTTGGTGCCCGTGAAACAGAGCCTGTTTCACTCTCCTGCTTCCACAAGATGGCTTTACAATAGCTGAGCCTCCACTGTCTGCCCATCTCTTCTCATTTCTCATAATATACTTTCATTATTTCTTTCTTTAATAAGTTGTCGTTACCATTTTCTCATTCTCGGCTTCGGAGCAGTGTACAGCAGGCTTAAAAACTTTATTTTTTAAACTTCGTTTTTTTTTTTTAATCAATTTTTGACATTATTTTTTTAAAATAATTTCAAGTAAAATATCTCGGCGTTGGTATAATATCTACGGAACATGATCTCTATGTATTCGTGAACTGCTAAAGCAGAAATAAAGCCCTTGAGAAGGACATGAACCAAATACATTTTTATGAATTCTAGTGGATACAAGAGAGTCTAGAGCTTACAAAACTTACCACCAGATATCGTAAAAAGCTGTCACAACAGTGGCTTTCAGTCCCAAAGTGAAGAAATGGCCTTGTCATGAAAGTGGCTTTAAGTCCTTGGGGCATGCCTGCCCATTGTCATGAAAGCGGCTATCTGGCTTGATTGAATTCATGATCAACAGTTAGCAATTTCATGAGCTTTATGGAAAAATAAAATTTGATTTATCCCTAAAATTACTTATTAATTGCCTTTCTTGTAGAAAACAAACATAAAATTACAGTCAAATGATTTAGTTAAATTTAGTTTGTTTATGATTTTGTGACACAGGTGAACCAGTGAACGACCTACGCGATGCAATCAATTCAAACTCCCATTCTGCACTCAACTCCAACTCTACTCCTGTTGTGGGAGATGAAGTCGATCAGATACTCGCAGCAATTGATGGGAAAGTGCTCAGGAAGAAAGATGAGAAGTTGTAAGTTTCTCCATAACCATTTCTAATGGAATAAGTTTTGAAAGGTATACATTCTCTATAAAAACTATTTGGAATTTTTAAAAAAGTGAGTATTGCAGGATCTGCGTCAAATTAGCGTCTTTCCATATAATTCTTATGCCTGGTGTGATTTAGAAAGCTTAGAATTTAAATTTTGTCTTGAATGGAATGAAACCAATACTTCTGAAACATCAAGCACAATTTTTCCAGTTTAGACTTAAGTGGTCCTTTCAATATATATATATATATATATATATATATATATATATATATATATATATATATATATATATGTGTATATATTTGTCTATTCGCTCTCCCACAGACTCAAAAATGGGACTGATTTGGCAAAATTTGGTGCAAAAATACTTCGTCTAAGTTCAAAGGTCAAGTTTGTTAACCAGCAGAATCCGTTTCCCAAATACTGTTATACGGGCAAAATTCATGCGGAAAAAAAAATGTTGTGCTTACGAATTTTAGTTTCTAAGCTTCCAGTTACACTTTTTAGAGATCTTCTAATGTTGGTAAATGAATGAGATCATTTTCAAGGTGTTAGCTGCAACTGTTTTCGAAAAAAGTTCATACAACTCATTTTTCAAACTAATTTTCGGTTTGGGTACTTAGATCGTTGCTTTTAGAAAAGTTTGCTGAGGTGACCTGTAATGATTTCAATCATTACCTTAAGATCAATCTTCAACATCCAGCCAGCTTCCTTCCCGATCCTTTTTGGGAAATTATCGTTGGGATCTTTAACCCTTTCCTTACTAAAGACTTGTACAGCAGTCGAGGCGCGCCGTGCTCCTGGAACGAAGGACTTGTACAGCTGTCCGACCCTCCTCTTTCGTTTACTGGCTCCCTACGGCTGGCTTTTCCAGGTGTTAGACCTTGGGGCTATTAAGCAAGGACTGAGGGAAGCTTTAGCTATTTCTTTCATCAATAGTTGGCGGAAAAATTAACTATTTGTGTCGAAAGAGCTACGGATTATGAATACCTGGGTCGGGCTTGTAACAATTAACATCGCAATGTTAATTGTAATCGCAATGTTAGATCCAACTCTATCCAAATCGAAAAGGAGGATGGACTATAAAAAATATTTCTTGGAGCATCTAATTATATAATTGAACCTAAATATTTAGAGGTAAAAGAAAACGTAAATGAATAATAAAATGGAGTTTTCCTAGGATTAGGAATGTTAAGGGAGGAAATTATACGAAGGTTCTCACACACGTAGGGAGGAGGGGGAGAATAGCTTTGTAACTAGGGCCCGGCCAGGTACAGGGTCGGCCAGCCCGTACTACCCGCCGTAAGCTAAGGGTTAACCATTTTAGAGTGTCAATGGATAATAATTAAATATTATTTAAATTTATCTTGTTTATTTTTATTTGTAACCCTTATTTTATATCTTCATCGAGTGAAATGAAATAATATATCACTTTCTATGTATAATAATAAAAAGTAGCAGAAATGACAATAGAAAATGTTTTAAAATAAATTAGCTCGAGGGATTCCGCATTGATCCACTAGAGAAGGGCAGATTAGAGAAGCTATTTCACTTCTTGGCTAGTTTTATCTTTCTTAATGCATTTTTATGAGCCTACGCTTATTTTATAATAAGGAATAAACATTATACAGCCACCCTCCACTAGCAAGATAATGTGAACAAAACATCTGATTCTAATAGTTGGCTGGGAAGGAAGTAATTTCTTTCTGTAATATCCATTTATAAAGCCTCATACTCTGTTGTCATAGCTGTTGGTGGAGACAGTTCTCACTGCGATCCGGTCATCATGGTGTCCACTAACAGCTATGACAACAGTATGTTTACTTTCGGACCTAACCCTTTAGATTATTTACCTTATACTCTGCATTACTTATATGTATAATTTTTCAGATGCCGCCATGGAGTAAATGCATGCTGCGTTCACTGCTCTCCGATAGAACCATATGATGAAGCGTATTTAAGGGAACAAAATATTAAACACTTGTCTTTCCATGCATACTTGCGGAAATTAAAAGGCGGAGCTGATAGGTAAGGCGCTGAACTTGTACGTAAAGGTAATTTTAAGTTGAGCGAAGAGAACTGATGGCTGCCTATATTAAAATTAAAATTGTTGTGCTTATGGTTTTGTGTACTACTTCTCACTGAGGTGATGGATCTTATCTCTCAGATACAAGTATAAATAAATGTCTCTTATTTCACCGTTATTCTGGAAGCCTCCCTCGTTAATGTTTATTTTAAGAATAAGAAAATCAATTTTGTAAATTTATTCGAGCGGCCCTTGATGTGGTGTCGAATTAAAGAACAATATCTAAACGAGTACATTACAGTGCTGCTTTAAACTTGAGGACATCTCAGTACACTATAGAGTATACACTGGATCTCTGGTCATAGAGGCATTCACGCACCCTTAGGATTTGGCTGCTTCTCAAATTGTGCGATTTTATGGTGTTTTGGGCATTTTGGAAAAAATAAAAATAATCTCATGTAAATAAACCAACCATAGGTTATTGGATTTAGTAACCGTAAACACATATAAAAAAAGAGTGTTTTGACAAAATTTGTATGTCATTTATTTATTGCAGATATTTTATTATATTGGATCTCAGATATATATTGGAGGCCCGGTGGCCATGAGCGTTAAGGCGTGAGCACTTAACACTCCGTGCCAAAGGGTTGTGGGTTCGATTCCCACTAGGGGTGGTGGGTTTTCTTTAGAAAAAAGAAAAGGCATCAGCCCTATCCTGGCATGAAAAGGGTGGTAACCTATAGATAAGCCATCCTAAACTTTGTAGTTAATAATAAATGGACGTTAAAATTTAATAATAATTATTATAAAGATATATATTTAGTTTTAAGATTTTGTTGAAGTACCTTTTTTTCCACAGGGGTAAGTTCATAGTATTAGAAGATACTCAATGCCGAATAAAGACAGGTTGTAAAGACCATCCACCGTGGCCTAGAGGGATATGTTCAAAATGTCAACCATCAGCAATCACATTAAATAGGCAGGTATGTAGCATCAATTCTACCTTATGGCTTAGCATTTATCCTATTGTACAGTAATAATATTTTTTATTTATTTTTGTTTAAAGTCTCATTTGGTTCAATTTAATCACTTCAGAACACATAATGTACACAATCACTAATAAGACAAATGATTAACCCTTACCATATAGCGGGTGGTAGGGCTGGCAGGTGCAGTACGGCGATCTCTCTACCTGTCCGGGCCTCTGTTACAACGCTATTCTCTCTCTCCTCTCTACCTCCATGAACCCTTTCATATAATTTCAACTGTTTAAATTCCAAATTGTAGGAACGCTTTATTTTATTATTTATATACTTTTTCAGTTTAGCTCTGAATATTTATATTTAATTCTGTAATAATTTATTTAGCTTCTTTGATTAGTACCTATATCATAAAAAAATGTCATTTTCCGTGTTTAAAAATACAATACATAAAACAAAATTATTGGAGAATATAATTACAGAATTAAACCTAAATATTCAGAGCTAAACTGAAAAAGTATATAAATAATAAAATAAAGCTTTCCTACAATTTGAAATTTTAATGGAGGAAATTATATGAAAGGATTCACGCAGGTAGAGAGGAGGGCGAGAATAGCTTCGTATCAGGGGCCCGGACATGTAAACAGATAGAGATCACCGAACTGCAGAGTCAACCAGCCCCGTATGGTAACACCCACCGTTTGGTAAGGGTTAATACAGCTCATTGGGTTACTGGTTTAAGTAAAACTCTTGTCTACGAGTGGCATCAATGTTTTAAAATCAGAGAAATGTTTTGCCCCCATTTAAAATTATATAACTTCAGAATAAAAGGAGAATTGGTTGTTTTTATATTTTGTCATACATGTTTGTATTTTTTTAAATTTGTAATTATGGTGTCAATATGATGACTGCTGTCTGTAAGTAGGTCTGTAAGTTGGGTATGTCGAAGTTGGTTCTAAGGAGACAGTACTAAATGTAAACATAGGCTACATATTGTGGAGTATTTTTGAAATGTAATTGATTCAGTAAAGCTAAATTTATTACTCATTGGAATAAAGAATTAATTTATTGCCAAAGCTGTGCTTTATGTTAAAACAATGTTTGTTTTCATTTTATTTATTTTTATTTTTTGTAATATGTCATCTCTAAGGTTTCCAATTCTTCTTATTTCCAGGCTTATAGACATGTAGATAATGTGATGTTTGAAAATCCCGAAATTGTCGAAAGGTTCCTTGACTATTGGCGGACTTCAGGACACCAGAGGTTGGGCTATCTCTATGGGAAGTACGAAGTCCATTCTGATGTACCGTTAGGCATTCGTGCTACTGTAGCTGCAATTTATGAACCTCCTCAGGTTAGTTGGAATTATTTTTATTTATACCAGTTTTTGGTTTGTTTCCTCCCTCCCTCTAGGAAGGAAAATTCGCTTATGATGTTGACCCGACAACACAATCCTGATGTACTGATGAGAAATTTCATTTTTTCATAGATCACATCTATATATATAAAAAACACCTGTCTGTTTGTGGGTTTGTTCCTTATACAAATCCATACCGTTTCACCGAGTTTTACCAAACTTGGCACGCAGGTACTTCTTGATCCGGGAAGCCTCGTAGGCTAGGTCAAAAATGTCTACCAGCGGTCTGTCTGTATGTTTGTTCCTTATACAAATTCACACCGTTCGACCGATTTTGACCAAACTTGGCACACATGTAGGTCTTGATCCTGGGAGTGTCTTAGGCTAGGTTGAAATCGTCTAGGACTAACAATTCCGAGGTTACGGATTCGAAACTGTGAACCCGAACAGTTACAGAGTTGTGTTATTAGATTTTAATATTACTTATTTTCATTTATTTCTGATATGATCACAAAAATAAACATCACATTAGTTTTATTCATCGGTTCTTATTCCCTCTAAATTTCCAATTACATTATAGAATTGAGAGATAACCTCAGTTTTGAGAGTACTATTAGAACGGTAATTAAATTATACAACTTTTGTAAGATTTGGCAGTTTATAACCCTGTATATGTAGAAGTTTTAACTCCTATTATTTTTTCACAAGGTGTGTCAAATTATAACCTTTATAAGTCCATGTTGTGTAAATGGAACTGTAGGTCCCTTGAAGATGGACTTATCAATATTTGTCTGTATATACAGCTATAATTAGAACAGCTCATTTTTTTGTGATTCGTGTACATTTCTCATTGTCATCTCTGGATTCCATCATCAGATCGATATGATAAGCGGGTTTCCTCCCATTAAAGGGAGAAAGGGAACTTGCTGATAAAGGCACACACAAAAAAAAGTGCCTAATTTGTGTGATAATCTGGTGTTAAAAAAAAAAAAAAAAAAAAAAAAAAATGAATAAGTTATGTATACTGATACTGAATATTTGTAGGAAACATCGAGGGACAAAATAACACTTCTTCCTGATGAAAGGGAAGGTTTGGTTAATGAAATTGCTGGCCAACTGGGTTTAAAAAAAGTTGGATGGATTTTCACAGACTTGATTGCCGAGGACATGCAGAAAGGCACGGTATGTGAAGAATGTATACTAATTTAATATTATTACTGACAATATAGATTGTACTCTAATACGTAGTATAGTCCATAAGTTTCCGGCCTGTCCTGCTTTCCCTCCTTCAAACGTGCCGGGACCTGCACGCCTATGCAGGTCCATGCCTGCTCACTCCATACCCATCGCCCGCACTTCCTCAGTCTTGTCAGTCAGTGTCCAGCCTTGAAGGAAACTCCCCATTTTTACAATGTTCAAACTCGAGTACCGTGCGGTAATTCTTTTGTAAAGAGGGTCTTACTCCTGCGCAAATTAAAGAGCGCTTGGATTGTGTATACGGGCAGTCCTCCACCTCGTATTCCACAGTGAAAGAATGGGCAAAATTATTTAAGTTAGGGAGAGAAAGTCTAGAAGATGACCCACGTCCCGGTCGCCCATTGGAAGCTGTCACTTCTGAAACAATCCAACTTGTGGAATCTGAATTGCTGTCTGACCGGCGAATAAAAACCAAGGAAATAGCAGCGAGGTTAGGGCTTTCAAAAACAAGTGTATTGAGGATCATCAAAGAACATTTGCATATGAACAAGGTTAGTGCAAGATGGGTTCCAAAAATTCTTTCAGCTGCTCAAAAACAGGAACGAGTTCACTGCTGCAATAAATTTTTACACGAGTATAATGCCGACCCAAGGAATTTTTTGGACTCAATTGTAACTGGGGATGAGACAATGGTTCTATATTATGACCCACTCAGCAAAAGAGAGTCCATGGAATGGAGAAGACCAGGAGAAGCGCCTCCTTTAAAGGCATAAGTCACGCAGTCAACAAAAAAGGTAATGGCCACAATTGTTTGGGACTGTACGGGAATACTACTGATAGATGTTAAAGAAAGGAATACCACAATGAATAGTGAGTATTATGCAGCCCTACTTCACCGGTTACGAGACGCCATTAAAGAGAAGAGGCGAGGGAAGTTAAGCAGAGGTGTCCGCCTCCTTCACGACAATGCCTCTGTCTACACAGCATTGATTTCCAAGGCCGCTGTGAAGGACTGTGGATTCCAAGAAATCTCTCCTCCACCCTACAGCCCAGACTTGGCCCCTAGCGATTTCTACCTTTTCTCAAAGTTAAAATCTGACCTTCGTGGAAGGCGATTTAACACCGACGAAGAGCTCCAAGCAGCAGTGGAAGAACATTTTTTTAACAAAGAAGAAAATTATTTTTTTCATGGTATAGAAATGTTGCCAAAGTGTTGTATTAAGTGTGTTGAACTTAGAGGAGAATATATTGAAAAACTGTAAAACCAGTTTTTTTCTTTCACCTTTCCTTCTATCCCAGGCTGTAAACTTTTGGACCTTACCACGTATATATATAATTATTTTGCCTTGACTTCAATGATGATTAGCACAAAAAAATCTGTGATATTATCGATGTTTTTAGGTGCGGCATATTAGAAATATAGATACTCATTTCTTGTCAGCTCAAGAGTGTATAACCGCTGGATATTTACAGAATTTACATCCCAATCCTTGTTCATTCTCCACTACTGGATATTTCGGTTCTAAATTTACAACAGTTTGTGTCACAGGTAAGATAGAAATATATTTGAATTGGAAATTATATTTAGACGACTTTTTTCCACCTTCAGTTATTAATTTAATTGATGTTTTGATACATTCATTAACTTTACATCATTACAAAAACTTTTGGTATTTTTTTTTTTTTTTTATATCTTCATTTTTTAGAAAAATATAATCTGAGCCTGTTGGCTAAAATTAAAAAATGTGGAAAATGCTTTTAATGTGTACTTTGATTCAAGTACGATGTGAAAGTAATTGAAACTAAAGCTTTGGGATAATTATATGTTTTATTTAATTAGCTCAGTTAGCTTGTTCAATACAATCCATTGAAGTAACGAAAACAAGGGTCTGTAGCTGTAGTCCAAAGCTATCCTTCATGAAATTAACAAATCAACTATTTCCTGGTTTCTCAAGACCCTACTTGAAATCACATTATTACATTAATTTGTATAATAGAGAGTAGACATACCCACAGTGGCCAAATTACTACAATCAGGACCAGGGCTAACAGACATCACTGTTTTCTAGTTCAGACGCAACTGAATGTACAATTTAGACATTTTACATCAATTATTCTATTTATTGGTGAAATCTATTCAATTTTGTCAGAATAACGATCACATTTTCGGATGTTTCATTTGGTCACTATGCACTGTTTTAGCAGATTTTTCTGACGCTTTTTGTTAGTTTATCCCTATAATAAAAGCGTGTTCCAAGCTAAAAAAGAAATTTCCAGGCTGTTATTTGAAGCCGGTTCCTCTCGTTCTATTCATGGGTGTTTTACCAGTTAGGATACCTAGCTTCATATCACCATTCTAATTACTTCATCTAATGGATCTTATGCTACAGATAAATATTATTGTAAGGCCCCGTTTCCCTTTGTCTTTGTTAAGTGAATAAGGATGAGAGAAAAGGTTGGCTGTCCATCTCTAGAGATGTGAGAACCACAAATCCGCAAACGTTGGGTCTGGGTTTTTGGAACTGCACGTGGCTGATTCGTAAGATTCCCGGAAGATTTAAGACCTGACAAGAGTTTCTCGTCGATGTAATGTATTAGATTTGTAAGAATATAAAAATTTCATACAAGCAGTAGTAGTTTTTTTAATAGTAATTAAAACAGCTGGTTATAACAAAATATAAGGACATGACAATCCTCCCCACATGTTCAAAAGAGATATAAAATTAATAAAAAAATCAAAAGTCTCATTATTTTAACTGACACATATCACACAACTAAGACGGAGGAGAGAAAATTGTCCTCGGTTTTCTTGAGCGGACAGGGTACCGCCTGGGATTTGATTGTTGTGGACTGGACTTATCTCTTAAGTAATTTGGTTGTGTAACCTCTGGAGTGGATGGACCAGGTGTTGAAGGTCTGGGGTTATGCTGGATTGGACAGTCTACGGATGCTGGCGTATCCTGAGGAGACTTGAATGCAACTTCTTTTGATCCTGGCTGCTCTTCTATTACAACTGGAGAGGAAGATGCAGAGTCCTGAGACGAAGACCGAGCCACTGGAGAAGAGCTTTCAAATATACGAACATGCCTCTTCTTGCTAGTGGATGGCTGCTGTTGTTGGGCGTTTCTGGTTTCTTCATCAGTGTTACTGTCCAGACCTCGAGGAATGATCTGATCAACGTGCCTTTTAAATCGGTTTCCTTTGGAATCAATTTCATAATGTAGGTCTCCAAGGGTGGTAACAATAACACCAGGTATCCATTTATCTGTTTTATCGCTGTAGGATCGAAACATTACTGGATCTCCTGCTGAGAAAGCACGGAAGTTAGGAGAAAAGTTGTTCAACTGTTTTTCGATCATTCTGCTTGTAAGATCAGGTTTAACTAGGTCAATCCTGGATCGGACAATTCTTCCTAGGAACAGAAGAGATGGAGGTTGTCCTGTGGTTTGATGAGGTGATTTGTGGTATTGGAGGAGAAATTGGTTTATATAATGCTGGATATTGCAACTAGTTGCTCCAGAAGTTTGCAACATTCTTTTCAGAGTTTGAACTCCTCTTTCCGCTTGACCGTTTGTAGAAGGATGGTATATGGCAGTGGTACGATGATAACGCACACCTTGTTGCTTAAGGAAATCTTGAAAATATTGTGAACAAAATTGTGGGCCATTGTCCGAGACAACTATTTTAGGAACACCAAACTGGGCAAATACATGTTCGAGAATACTAGCAGTGGCTTGCGAGGTAGTTGAACTTGTGATGATGGGAGTCATCCACTTGGAGTAAGCATCAACAATGATCAAAATATTTTTGCCTAATGCTGAGAAATAGTCTATATGTATTCTTTCCCAGGGAGCATTGGGATATTCCCAGTGATGAGAACGGAACTGTGGAGGCATTTTTGAATTTTTCAGACATGCAGAGCATGATTTGGCCAGGGATTCGATGTCATGGTCAATGGATGGCCAGTAAATAAGAGAACGGGCCAAACCCTTCATTTTTACAACTCCTATATGGGCTAAATGGAGTTCTTCTAAGAGCATTGAGCGAAACCTTGGCGGAATGACAACTCTGTGACCAAGCATGAGACATCCATCGGATGCAGTATATTCAGCTTCTCTTCCTTTACAACCAACAGGCTTGAGGCTACTTGTACCTTCGGTGATTGCTGAGAGTAATGTAGACAGATGGGGATCTCGGCGGGTTTCCGCTGAAATTTCACGAGAAGTTAAGGGAATTTGTTGTATCTGGTGCTGTACAAATTTATCAAAATCATCAGCATGGCTTCCGGTCTGAAATGATGGAAGTTCATTCACTGAAGTTCTAAAAGATCGAGAAAGAAAGTCAGCATTACAGTTCTGATGACTAGGTTTGTACTTAATGTCGAAATTGAAATTTGCCAAGAAATTGGCGTAATTATTGCATCTGGAGAGTGTAAACTGAGGCAGATGCGACTCAGGAGCAAAAATGTGAGAGAGAGGTTTATTGTCCGTGTAGATGGTGAATTTGCGTGCGTAAAGATAATTGAAAAATCTTTTAACTCCCCACACAATGGCTAGAGCTTCTCGATCTATTTGAGGATATCGTTGCTCTGTAGCACTAAGAGCTTTACTAGCATATGAAATTGGTCGTTCTAATCCATCTGGCATAATGTGGGATAATACGCCACCTAGACCAACAGGGCTAGCATCTGTAGCAAGAATAAGAGGAAGCTTTGGGTCATAAGGTGTGAGAACTCTATCTGAAGTAAGCTCATTTTTCAGATAATTATATGATTTTTTAGCATCTTCAGTCCATTGGAATTTTGATGAAATAACCATTGCTCTTAGTGGTGCAGTAATAGTGCTTAAGTTAGGAATAAAAGAGTGGTAATAAGTTACTTTACCTAGGAATGTTCGCAATTCTTCAGGAGTGGAAGGTAAAGGAGAGTTTAGTACGGCTTCAACATGTTTCTTCTGGCAGTGTAGTCCTGCTGCATCAACTGTGTGTCCCAAGAAATCTATTTTATCTAGAAAAAAAGCACATTTGGATTTCCGAAGCTTTAGGTCGGCATCTTTGAGAGTAGTAAATGTTGTTTCAAGGGCCTGAATCATTCCGTTCACTGAAGAGGAATAAACAAGAATATCGTCAAAGAAACTTATGGCAAAATCAAGGTTCTTTAAGACGTGTTCTATTCGCCTTTGCCAAATGGCAGGAATGCTGGCAACACCATATTGGGCACGTAACGGTCTGATGAGTCCGTGGGTAGGAGTGTTGAGAGTCATAGCCTCGCAAAATTTTCCGCTGCATGGGAGGCTCATGAATGCATCTGTGATGTCTAATCGAGAAAATATTGTAGCTCCTTTTATTTTTTGAAATAGATCTTCCACACGAGGAATCGGGTATTCATCGACAATCAGTTGTGGATTTAATGTTGCTTTATAGTCACCTGTGATCCTCATTTTGCTACCTTTCATCACTATATGAGTAGGGGAGGCCCAATTAGAATTTTCTACTTGTTTGTAAAACCCTGAGTTAATTCTTTTATCTATCCCAGCAGCATATGTATCTCGCAAAGCATAGGGGACCTGCCTGGCACGGGCAAAGACTGGTTGGCAATTTTCCCTGAAGGTGACTTCAACTGGGGGGCCTACCAAGGTACCTGCTGTTTCCCTGAAGAGATCACTGAACTTTGAAAGCAATTTTCCCAAATGAACTTCAACATTTGTAGAAATAGAAGAAATTTTTAGAGGAGAAATTTGAAAGAATTCTTGGAATGTAAGTAGATCAGCAAAGCAACTAATCCATTCTCGACCAAAAATACTGTCTGTCTCCATAGGCGTGAGTTGTTGTTCATTTGGAGCAATTAGGTGCATAGTTTTATTGCTTACCATTGCACAAGCACCACCTGTATCAATTTCCATGTGAACAACTGCATTATTAATTGTGACAGGAACAATGAGAGGTGGAGGAGCATTAGATTCTTCTAGGCCAACCCGATACATGGAGTCTTCAAAAAAGGTGATCTTGGACTGAGAAATAATTTCAGGCTCAAGGTTTGTTTCTGAATTAGTTGAGTTGACTTCTTCATGTGTTTGGTGTGCTTTTGAAGTATGATGGTTTACTGCCTTAGAACTACGGCAAACTGACGCTATGTGTCCTTGCTTCTTGCACTTTTTACAGGATGAATTCTTAAAAGGGCAATTGTTACGCCAATGCCATTCACCACACCCCCAACAATTAGAAGGTTCACTAAGTTGAGCATTTTGGCGGGTAGAGGAAGAACTATGATTGCGAGAAAATCTTTGGTTACTCTTTGACCTAAATGGTGACAGAATTTTGAAATTTTATTTCAGCAGAGGCTGTTTTAGTAGCTTCTAAATTTTGAGCTATTTCAAGAGCATCAGCAAATTTAACAGGTTTTTTAATAACAATGGCATCACGGGTACCTTCATCAATCACACCATGGATGAATTGGACTATAAGGGAATAGTCCAAAAAGTCCTTAAAATCGCAATATCTGGCAGTAGCTTTTAAGCGCACTGCATAGTCAGCTACGGGCTCATTGAGGTTTTGAACAATTTGCCGGAATTTGATAGCTTCACTATATTTATTTTTAGTTCTTTTGAAATGCTCTGAAGAACTATCTCCTGGAATGTTTTCTTGTTAGGAGTAGCTGGAAATATCAGATCATTCAAGGTATTGTATAATTCATGTCCCATATTGACAATTAAATGATCTGTCCAATTAGCTTCTGGAACTCCAGTAAGCTGTAATCGCTTTTGAAATCGATCTAGATATGCAGGAACAGACTCAGTACCTGCCTGTTGGTAAGGATCAAAACTAAAATTGTGGTTACTTACAGTAGTAGTTGAGATGCTAGCAGTAAGTGTGGCTTGACTTTGAGCAAGTTGCCTTACAATCCCAGTTAATTGAGCTAGTTGAGCCTGAATATTAACAACAGAGTCTGGCATACTTGAAAATAATGTTTATCACTTGAAATGTCACAAAAAATATGTCTTGAGGAGGTTACAGTGCACTAATTTCATCTAGAATTCTCCTGGACTGCTGAAATAAACCCACTCGTCGCCAATTGTAATGTATTAGATTTGTAAGAATATAAAAATTTCATACAAGCAGTAGTAGTTTTTTTAATAGTAATTAAAACAGCTGGTTATAACAAAATATAAGGACATGACAGTCGACCCACCTGCTAAAGCAGGAGTGGGTTAAAAAGGGTATAAAAGGAGCTGGCTTACCTCCGACGGTTCAGAGTCCGCATCCGTTCCTGAGACTTCGGCCCAGATGCTGTTCAGAGGTAGGTCAGCTCCAAATACTCTCTTAATCTCCCCAAATGATCATATTTGATAACTCTATCTAGCTGTCTCTCTCCCTCACTCAACCTTTTCTCTCATCTTAGCGATGATTAATGATATTTATGATTGTAACAATAACCTGAGTATAAATTATAATATTGAAAGGAATTTCCGCTTCTCTAAAAATACTTCCCCATTATCTATTCCTTTAAATCCCGTCCTTGCTAATCAGTCCCTTACATTATACTATGCCATTTATCGGACGCCTGCAGAATAAGAGGAACTTGGTTCGAATATCAGCCTCTTCAGCTTTTTTTTCTAAAAAATAAAGAATTGAAAATTAAGTCATTGATGGTGTTTAATGAACATGTTTGTACTTCAAAATATTTCTACAAATAAAATAAAGGCTTGTCTGTAGATTGGATAGAATGAACCTATTTCATGATTTGTTTCACGCACCAAAGACACCAAATTCACTCTAACAAACATTTCTCTCTATTATTATACAATGTTGACCCTATTTTTCAATATATTTATATGTGGCAGAAGGTAAAATTAAAAAAAAAAAAAAAAAGTAAACATGGAATGGTTGGGATTCGGCTAAATAAACCTCAATATGATTTTGTTTTAAAAAATCTATATTTCGGACGTTTCGGCTACTCATTGGTAGCCTTTGTCAGCTAAAATGACAAAAAAAAAAGAAATTAATACAAAAACAAAAAAAATTATAATTGTGATAGGTACCAGAACTATAGATACAATTAACTTATAAAAGAACATATCGTCTTAAATTCTTAGAATGAGTAGAATGAAAAAGTAAATAGGTACAATAATTGATTTTAATAGTAATTAGTAACATTAATTGATTTTACAAAGAAATAAGAAACTACATACCAATGACAAATATAGTAGCTAATAGTAACATTAATAAATTTTACAAAGAAAATAAGATACTACATACCAATGGAAATGCCGAGCGGCAGAGGAAGACTAAGGTAGGCAATTAAGTAACCATTGTGAAAGTGTCTAAGGAAAAAGGAATCTACTGGGGTATATGTACCTGAGTACAGCAGGTGGTGGGAGAAATGTCGGTAAGGATCAAAAGGCATGTTTATGACAGGAAAGGAGAAAGAGGTGTTAATGGAAGGATACCCAAGGGGCATGGTAAAAATCTAGGTGGGAGGTCGGGAGAGTATTTGGAAAATATTAGCGTACATAGGAGAAATACCTTGTTGGTCAGTTTTGTAGTTTATATTGTTTTTGTTTAAGTTTATGTGTACACATTCCGAAATCTGTAGTCTTTTTTTGTTTCGTTGTGTAGAAAGAATTTTCGTGTCGTCGAAGTTAAAAGTGTGTTTTTGTGTAATGGCGTGTTTTGCAAGTGCAGATTTATCTGTTTCTTTATTAGTGATGGTTCGTTTATGTTGTGTAAGACGTGAGTGAATGTCATTTATGGTTTCTCCTATGTATACACCATTACAGGAAGGGGTTTTAACACCTCTTTCTCCTTTCCTGTCATAAACATGCCTTTTGATCCTTACCGACATTTCTCCCACCACCTGCTGTTTTCAGCTACATATACCCCAGTAGATTCCTTATCCTTAGACACTTTCACAATGGTTACTTAATTGCCTACCTTGGTCTTCCTCTGCTGCTCGGCATTTCCATTGGTATGTAGTATCTTATTTTCTTTGTAAAATTTATTAATGTTACTATTAGCTACTATATTTGTCATTGGTATGTAGTTTCTTATTTCTTTGTAAAATCAATTAATGTTACTAATTACTATTAAAATCAATTATTGTACCTATTTACTTTTTCATTCTACTCATTCTAAGAATTTAAGACGATATGTTCTTTTATAAGTTAATTGTATCTATAGTTCTGGTACCTATCACAATTATAATTTTTTTTGTTTTTGTATTAATTTCTTTTTTTTTTGTCATTTTAGCTGACAAAGGCTACCAATGAGTAGCCGAAATGTCCGAAATATAGATTTTTTAAAACAAAATCATATTGAGGTTTATTTAGCCGAATCCCAACCATTCCATCTTTACTTATCACCTCGACGGCTAACTATCTAATCATCATAAAAAAAACAAAAAAAAACTTCACTTCCTTCACTACTCCTTTAGACTGCTCTACATGTTTCTCTGTGACACCTCTTCAGGAGCACTTAAACTAATTTAATATATAATTACAGCCTACACCTCTGTGAACATTCCGCAGGTAGGGCCACGCCTGGACTGACTGATGAGTCTAGACGTCGCCCTATCTGCGGAAGGTTCTCAGAGGTGTAGGCTGTAATGGTATATTATATAAGTTTAAGTGCTCCTGAAGAGGCGTCACAGAGAAACATGTAGAGCAGACTAAAGGAGTAGTGAAGGAAGTGATATGTTTTGTTTTAATTTGTCCTTCTGCTACATATAAATATATTTCTCTATTGTAATGATTAATTATTTTAAAAAAATGATTGCACCTCGTTGGGTCGCCAATAACTGTTAAGATTAATTATTTTAATAAAAAGAATGAAACAATTGTAATTACTTTTATTATATGAATTTAACTTAATCTCAGGGATCAAAGTTCCGAGGGAATGAACGATATAATATTGATTCTTAGACAATTCCGAAATACAAAACAATATTAAAATACACACAAACAATAATAAAATAATCAACAACTACAAAAAAAACAATTTTTACCTCTAAATCAATCCGCTTCCAACAAGACTTCAATACACTCCGTACTCCTTGGAGGAGAGCTCCGCATTCGACCAACGCTGAGAATCAACTGACCACTGTAATTTACTGAGGACAGACCCCAGCTCCTCATTCCATGAATGCTGGGAATCGACTGACGCCATTCGAGCGGGAAACTTTGGCTTCCCTTTTTCCAACTTCCGCAGTTTGCCGGATTATATATAAAGATAATAATTATGTTTTTTGCAATACCAAATAATTAATTTATTGTTATCTGAATGTAAATTTAATATGGATATATTGTATACCAGTATTGTCCAAAAATATTATTAATTTTGATCGTATATAATACGATGTTATTTGTATATATGGTTTGTGATTTGCGCGGGCTTTTCAAAATATCGATGGTTATTTGAATTTAAAAATATTTTCAAGAATGTAATATATCATTACACTATATACATAAAAAAAAGTGTGTACAGTATAGGCACAGCCTTGGCTAATGATGGATCCTTGAATTTTGTCAGTATTTTTTGACTTGATAAAAAGGCTTTAAATGAAAGAAAAATATTGATTAGGACCAAATTTATCAACACTAGATTAATTTGATGGCTAACTATGCAACCTCTAATGAGTGAATGTAGACCGTGGCTAGGGAATGGATAGGAAGTACTGCCTAGTATTGATGAGTGTCCAGTTGGCTCAGTTTACTAAAGACATTAATTACCGTTTACTTGCCATCTCTACAATTTCTAAATAATTGATGGATGTTTGTGGAAGACAAGGAATGGAGAAAGCGTTATTTATCTTTCTTGTATTAGTAAAAATCAAATTTCCCGTCGACCTATATTTATCCTTCTCGTATTCAACCTCTCTAGCCATCCCCTGCCAACCGTGACAGATCAACTCTTACCCCCTCCCCCCACCATGTAACCTCACTCTTATTCCTAAGTTCGACCGGTGGATTCACTGGCAATCTTGTTGCAAAACTCAATCCTCTCATCGCTCCTGATCTTCTTTATTCTTTTTATCCTCGACATCTTCCAAAGACTCCCATATATCACTCTTAAACTTTGAGTTGAATTGGCTATTCCCTGTTTAACCCTTTCCATACCAAGAGAGGCGCATTGTAAAGAGTTCTCCTGTACAGGATACTCGCACTCAGTCTCGGCCCCCTGGATGGTATACTGTTACAACTCTTGCTCATAGTGCCTTGACTTCCAGCGATCTCCTCCCCGAATTAAAACTTGTCTTTTATAATTCTGATTTTTGTTTTGTTTACCATCATTATTCATTTTTATTTATGTTTAGTTGATTAAAATTTTAAGTTGAATAACTTTTTATAAAAGAATTTTCAAAAAAATAAATATACAAAAATCTAATTTGATAAGATGTTAAATGTTTTTTAAATATTACTATTGATATAAGAAGAGGGAATTTTTTTATTGAGAGGAAAAATTTGTTGTTAAAATATTTAATATGTGCTGTCTGTAACTATATTTCCGTTTCAAATATTGGAGGCAGAAGAACATTAAATATTTGAAGAAACCCAAAATTCACTTCAAATAACCTTGAAATGATTAAAAACAAGACACCTATGGGGCCGATGTGGAAGGGAGTTAGTTAGTAGCCGTCAGGTGGGACACACAGGTATCGGGAGGGCCCTGTCACCAGGTACCCTCGGTCATATGCTGGCTGCTGTCTCCATAGGGTTAAACATTTTCACAAAACATTCCTCATTGAGGTTAAAATGAAGAATGTTATTTATTTATTATGTTTTGTTTTTTTGCAGGAGACAGTAAAAATCAAGTCCACATGGAAGGCTATGGAGTTTCGAATCAGTGTATGTCATTAGTTCGAGATCAGTGCTTAGTGCCCACCAAAGATTCACCACAGCTGGGGTACGTCATGGAATCATCGGATAAACAGTATGTTCCAGATGTATATTATAAGGTAAGGTCTCATTTCATTTAGTATCATGTTCTTCCAAACAAGAATTTATTTTCAAATTATCTATTAAAAAAAAAAAAAAAAAAAAAAATCAATCTCGTAACAGGCCATGAGGGCCCTGAGGGGCAAATACTATAGAGGTATCTGATTCATGACCATACAGCACACTAGGGTGATAGTGTGGTCAGTACTATGCTCCGGCCGCCTGATTTTCCTCTTTACTGCTTCACTGCTAGGGTCATTAGCACAAAGGTACCCATTAATAGAATTATTAAAGGCTGGGTTGGCCTAGAGACGGTCAGGGAGGCCGAATTCAACCCACGAACGAAGGCATTAGAAGAAAACATCTTTAGTGCTTGCTCGGTATTTGAACTCAGGTCCTCCAGCATATGAGTCAAGTGCTCTACCACTGAGCTAACCTTGCTCCAAATTATGTAAAAGTATTTTCAATTTTTTTTTTTTTACAATGGGGGAAACCTAAAAGGTCTTGAGGAGGTCTGCCTTGTGCAAATCCTCCAGTGTGTGGGACTCTCACTCACCAAAACCCCTTATTTCTGGTATGATTCCCTCTTGGAAGAGCTGCTGCGGCCAATCTCCCAAATCTCCTTAGCATGGATGTATCGCAAGCCTTCATAATCAGATTCATTGTCCTGCCCATCAACATTCATCTCCATAGCAGCACCATCTGACTTCAGGACTTTATCCTTTCCCCAAGTGATGATGATTTACATGGCTTCTTTATCGAGCTACGAGACTCTTCATCAAAAGCTACGAGCAGACGTCAAACGGTGTGCTGGGCTCACGTATTCTATACTGAAGGAAATTTACTGGTGATCAGAGCCAGTAAATTCTTCAATTACTCACCAGCCAATGCTTCTTTGTAGTGGGAAATCCGCGGAGGCCAATTTTTATGCGTAATATAGAGCAATTTTTATTGCTCTCGGTGGTTTGGTTGAGTTATCGTAATGCTGACTTCTTCAATTAAACCTACGGCAGCCTTTGCCATAGTTATCTTTATTTCCTCCTCTGTGATAAAACTGTCCATATCTGTCTTAAGGCCAATTCACGCTAGACCGGGTCGGGTCCGGGCCGGGCCACGGCCGGGACAAGGTGAGGCTATCACACACGCATAAAACCCGGCCCGGCCCGGTGTAGCGTGAACGAGTCTATTGAAAATACTGGTGTGATTGTTTCAGCGTGTCCCGGCCGGGCCCCGGCCCGGACCAGACACGGTCTAGCGTGAATGGGCCTTTAATCTCGGGGTAGGCCATTGGTTTAAGACCTGGCATAGTTGCTGTCTCTCCAAGCACAGATTTCAAGGCATTCCATAAAGCACTTTTACTGCCCTAATTCTAAAATCACCACACCGGCATGGGTCTCGCGTATCTCCGGCACGTCTGTGGCTGACTCTGTGGGGTGAACACTTGTGCGAATGGACTTCAGGAAGTCTGCGTACGTTCATCCATCTTCCACTTTCGAAGAATGGCTCCATTTTAAGGTTTCTTTTTCCTCTGTCATTGCTTATTCACCGCATTCTCTGGAGCTGCCTTTCAGCTCTTTTCCTCGTTTAGCTCCTTCCCCTTCAGCTTCCACACGTTCTTGCGCTCCTCCAGAAATGGATTCCGGTCGAAGGGCTTTTCATCAGTGTATGCCTCCATTTTCTGCTCCACCGTACATCCTGACATGAGAGGGGATGTCATTACCGCTCTTTCCTGTAAGAAAGCATCAGATGTGTACTTCTTTTCTACTACAACCTGTTTGGTGGTATTTTTTTATGCTGGTATTTACCAGCGCATTGTGCAGCAAGGGGCGGGCCAGAATAACCAGGAACGGATGTACACTTGAGGACATATCCCCTACCCCAGTTCCCTGAAGCCTAGCCTCTGGTTTCTCAATTTCGATAAGACAGATAAACCGGGGCACAGCATGTTCTGATCACCGGTTTGGCTGCTTCCTGGTGAATTCCAACAGCCTGTACATTGGAAAACCGAGGCTCTCCATTCTGCCTTCCTACACCTGTGACTTAGGTTAGCGCACTCCCTTAACTCACCTTCAATCCTAAACTTTCCTAAGGATCCTAAAAAAGGTTTGGGGTCCATTGCACCCTAAATGCCATTTAACGATTAATTCTCTGAGCCAGGACATTACATTGGTTAACCCTTTCCGTACGGTGGACTGCTCCAGCAGTCGAGAGCGGTCGGGACCCACATACCGTGGACTTGTGTCGAAGTCGAAGCAAGACGGGACCCACGTACCGTGGACTTGTACAGCAGTCGAGAGCTCGGC
Source organism: Gonocerus acuteangulatus (assembly GCA_946811695.1). Classification (NCBI taxonomy): domain Eukaryota; kingdom Metazoa; phylum Arthropoda; class Insecta; order Hemiptera; family Coreidae; genus Gonocerus; species Gonocerus acuteangulatus. The sequence continues at coordinate 80,432,251 of OX328129.1, read as the reverse complement.
GTAGTATTCCTGCCTATTACTAGATGGCATTTGAATGAAGTTTTTGGTCGTTTTCAGTCTAATTACAACCTCTTGCCTTCTCCGCCCAGTTACCCTGTCAACCCTAGTCAAATTACCGTTTGTTTTTATACTTCTGTACATTCCTAACAACATTTATTTGCAAAATCAGTTAACTTTTAGTCCTGAAGTTAAGATCTTATATTCGTGTTTTGTTAAATTTAGAAAAACTGTTTTGCTTTTTATTGCGCGTCCTCCATTCATAAAAAAAAATATTTAATTAAAATGTTTAATATATTACATATTTAAATTAATAATTCATTATGATTTTGTAACTAAATTTTATACATAAAAAAAAAAACATTTATCTCTGCCGGTGTACAAAGTCACGGATCAAAAATGAAGATGGAAAATTTATTTGCCATAGTTATTGAGTATTTAATTCCCTTGCTTATTAATCATAAAAGAAAGGGCAAATGGTAACTGAAAAAAACCCTTCTTTTTTTACTCGTATATATAATATAGCTTTTTTATTATTTATTTTTAAAGAAGGTTATTCAACTTAAAATAATTATTTAAATGCCAAACTAATTCAGCATAAATAAAAATTAATAATCATTGTAAGCAAAATAAAAATCAAAATGATAAAAGACGAGTTTAAGTACGGCGAGGAGATCGCTGAAAGTCGAGGCGCTGTGAGCAAGAGTGGGAAAAGCATCCCGTACAGGGGGACCAGCGCCGGGTGCGAGTGTCCCGTACAGGAGAACACATCTCCTCACGGCTCATTGCGTACGGAAAGGGTTAATTGGAGCCAGCCTTTACATTGTTCACATAAGTTCAAGCTTCCAATAGTAATTTAACATAATATATTTTTTTTTTTAATTGGTGTATTTTGGAATCTTATATTATCATCATCATCATATCCGGTGCAACAACCCGTCACCAAGTCTGGGCCGCCTCTAAAAGCCTCCACCAGGTGGCTCGGTCCTCCGCAGCAGCTTTCCAGTTCCTAGCTCCCAGCAGGTCTCGTGCATCTGAGTTGAAGGCATCTTCCCATCTCACGTTTGGCCTGCCAACTCGCCGTTTTCCAAACATCCTATCGGTCAACATCTTTTTAGTTAATTCGCCATCCCCCATTCTTAGAACATGGCCAGCCCAGCGAAGCCTACCTATCTTAATGAATTTTGCAGCATCTATATCACCATAGAACCGATACAACTCTGCATTCTTCCGTCTCCTCCATGCCTTCCTATCTATAATGGGACCAAAGATCCTTCTTAATGTAGTTCTCTCAAAAGCCAAGATTCTTGAGTCGTCTGCTTTAGTTGTGGCCCAAGCTTCCGATCCATAAGTTAAAACTGGCCGAACCAACGTTTTATACAGATTGATCTTGGTCCCGCTAGAGAGGTATCGGCTTCTGAAGTGTCTGGAGAGCCCAAAGAAGCATCGGTTTGCCGCTGCAATTCTCCTGCTGATCTCCTGGGGATGTCATACATTGCGTTAACCTCAGATCCCAGGTATACAAAGCTGTCACCCTCTCAACCTTATACGGTCCAACTTCAAACTTTCTGAGGCCTGCTTCAATGCTTCCAACTCTTAAGTACTTTGTCTTCTCTTCATTGATACTGCTTTCTCGACTGCAAAATTAAAAAGGAGACATGCTAGGGCATCCCCTTGTCTCACCCCACTATTAGTTTTAAATGAGTCAGTTCCCACACGTACAGTGCAACATGAATTTTTCATTGACATCCTCACCAAACGGATCAGTTTTCCGGGGATATTCATCTCCTCGAGAGCCTGATAGAGTGCTGGCCTTGGGCCGCTGTCATACGCTGATTTGAAGTCCAGAAAGAGGTGATGCGTAACTATCTTGTGTTCTTAGCATTTCTTGAGCATCATCCAGGGATGCTCTCATTGAGATCAGGGAGAAGATCTGATCCGTGGTGGACCTTCCTCTTCTAAATCCCGCCTGGTACTTGCCAATCTCTCTCTCAGCATGGGGAACAAGCCTCTCATAGAGAACATTTGAGAGGACTTTATACGCGCAGGAAAGAAGGACTATTCCACGATAATTCCCGCAATCCATCTGATCTCCCTTTTTATGGAGAGAGTAGATTACTCCTCGATTCCATTCTTCGGGCATTTCTTCACTTTCCCAGATGGACATGATGAGGTTGTGGAGTTCCTTTAGTAGCCCTATTCCACCATAACGCAGAAGCTCTGCCTGAATTCCATCCTGGCCCAGTGATTTGTTGTTCTTTAGCTTATTTATTGCATCTTGAACTTCCTCATCATCGGGTGGCTCAACATCATTTAGAATGTCTTCAGCTTCTATTCCCACTATAGTATCTTGTGGTTCTTCTTTGTTAAGGGACGTGCTAAAGTAACTCCTCCCCCTATCCAGAATCTCATGCTTGTTTGTGAGGAGGTTCCCATCTTCATCCTTACAGCTTTTAACTCTTGGTTTAAAGACGGCTCTCCCCTCGTTAACTTTCTGAAAGAACAGGCGGCTCCCATGCACTGTCCGGTGAGATTCAATGTCCTCCATCTTCTTATTTTCCCATAGTCGCTTCTTCCTACGGTGGATTCTCTTTTCTCTTCTCCGCCTCTCCCCGTATTCTTCCTGAGCACGTCTAGTATTGTGCTGTATTACTCTCTTGTAAGCCTCGTTTTTTATGTTCGTGACTGCTTGACATTCATCATCAAACCATGGGGCTCTTCTTTCTCTTTCTTGGTAACCCAAAGTCTCCTGTGCTGCTTGCTTCACTGCTTCGGCTATTCCAGCCCAATGTTCACCTGTAGTTTCACCTCTGCCTCGTAATATCTCTGTGAGCTTAGCGTCTAGGCATTCCTGGTATGCTTTACATTGGTCAACATCCTTCAGTTTCGAGACATCATACCTTCGAGGAACCAAACCAGCAGTCATTCTTTTGGTGGATATTCGAGACCTAATCCTGGCAATGCTCATGTAATGGTCTGAGTCCACGTTCGCTCCTCTATAAGATCTCACTCCAATCAAGTCTGATCTATGGTGAGAGCCTATAAGGAAGTAAAAGTTAGTAGTTAAATTTGCCATTTATTTTTGTAGTTTTCTGAGAAATAAAACAATAAGTCAGAGATTTCATTGAAAACTATACAAATTTAAATGTTTGAAATGAGTCTGCTACGATTTTGAGCAGCATTCACACATTAATAAAATTGCTCAGACAATGCTTTCCTGTTTACTATAGCCTGTTCAGATAAATCCTGGAGATCAATTGGGCTTGCACAAACGTCTGCAGGAATATCTCCCGACAGGTCCGCCATTTGCCATTACTATTTCAATGAAGAACACACTACGTGAAACTCAATAAAAACTGATTATGTCTCGTTTAGGACTAGGGAAGGCTTTGAGAGGTCAGACGAGGGAGATAGTGTTTAATATTTATCAATACTTAGCCAAAGCTAAGGCTGAAAACATTTAAATTTCATAGTGATAAGATTATGACTGAGAGAATTTTTACCGCCAATTTTCTACCAGGAATACAGGCCACGCCCTTTTCCTTCCATCTAACCATTTATTTGAACAAGCAACGTTATAGTCTAAGGCTTGGTGCACACTGAAGAAACTGGTTTCATGAAACCTATTTCATTAAAGTGTGCACACGGAATACTGTTTTCCATCAGTTTCATGATTGATTCAGACAACGATGCCCTTTTGTTGTGGTGGTGGCTAAGAAATAAAACAAGTCCGACTCACAGAAACTGCATCATCTTAGCGCGGTTCCGTTCATATCCCTAGTGCTATTAGTAAAGGAATAGTAGCAGTTATTGGTAGGGTTTGATCATTCATGAAAATATAAAATGAAATCTCAAAGAGAAAATAGATTTAAGGCGCCACAACAGGAAACTGACAGTATCATGGCGACTTCCCCCATCTTCTTAACGTTCGCTCTTGGACACACTCTAACAATGTTGCACATTTTCTTACCTTGTTTTAGTCAATTACTCGTTTTACTGTTAAATGTAATTAAAATAAGCTACAACCAGTTAAAACGTCTCCTTGGAAGCCTATAAACGCTATGATTTATTTTGCCAATAAAACAGTGTTCCGGTCAGTAGATTCTGTTGGTTTAAGAACTTCACCTTTTAAATCAGACAAAGTATCTTAGTACCAAATTTTCTCAAATTTAGACCACTTTTGGGGCAGCTTCAGAGCGAACAGACAAATATATATATATATATATATATATATATATATATATATATATATATATATATATATATATATATATATATATATATATATATATGTTGTAGATCCTAAGTTGAAAACTAAGATGTTCTAGGTAGTTGGTAACAGCTTATTAAGTCTTCAATAGTTTTGTATTTAAAATACAAAACTATTGAAGACTTAATAAGCTGTTACCAACTACCTATATATATATATATATATATATATATATATATATATATATATATATATATATATAATTGGATAGTTTTTAGTAGGATTTTCCTCCCTAGGTGCAGCATAATTGCTAAAAGGATTGTTCTACATTAATTAGTTTAAAACTATTTTTTTTTATCATGTTTTTTTTCGTCCCTGCAAAGGGAAAGAACCCACTGTATGTAGCTGCCTCAAATATTGACTGATTTTAATGAAATTGGCTACAAAAATATTTTGTGTAGTTTTAAAGGTCAAGTTTGTTAAGCAGCAGAATCCGTCCACCAGAACAGATTTATGGGCGAAATTCGTGCACAAAAAATATTATCAATAACATTTTTGTAGTTCCTGAGAGTAGGACTTTTTGTTAATTATTGTAGAATAACCATGTCCCATATGGTCACTACTCACCGATGCAACAGATTTATGGCTCTGTAATAAAAGCATGTTTCGTGCTAAAATCTTGGTTTTCTTGAATATTTCACTCTAGTAAATATTTAACTTTCTTTCTTTACGTAGATAAATAAAAAGAACCATTTCCAAGGCGATATCTGTATTTCGTAGAAGGTAGAAAAATAATGTCTCTCCACTGTTTTTCAACAGTGGAGAGACTCACACCTGTTCGGAGAGGCTGTTAGCAGTACTACCGGTGGAGTAATAGATGCACTGACGATGAGAACCATGTTCTCGAAAAGCTTTTGCTAATAAATACTTTGAAAAACAGTGGAGAGACATTATTTTTCTACCTTCTACGAAATCGAGAACTCCACAAATAACGCTGCATACATCACAGCGATATCTGTAATCATTTTGAAGGAAACTGAATAAAACTAGTTTTCGGTTCGGGTACTTGGAAGAGGATTCAGTTGAAAATTTTAATAGATCTTTGACATTCATTAACACTAAGCTATATCAATTTTGGTCATGTTTGGAGTTGAGGAAGTATTGGGGGGGGATTATTTATAGACAAGAGCAGTATTAGGATTTTCAAATATTTTCTTAAATATCTCGTATACAGATAGGTAATCGTGGTAGCCATTCGAAAGCTTACTAAATTTTCTGCAAAAACTGTTTTGATGTGATTTTCGATGGGGGGGTCTCTTTCAAAGAAATCCTTGTTTAAAATTAGTTTCCCTGTCGTGTCGTTCTTTTGAACAGTTTTTTGTTTCTGTTTGTCTCAGTTTTTAATTGTTTTGTTTTTTTAAATTGAAATTAACAGCACTACAAGTATTTTATTAAAATATGGGTAGAAAATGAGAAAACACATATTTAATAGTGTTTTCCTTAATTGAAAGTCAAAAAGGCAGAGGGACTAATATCCACTTAGTATACTGTCTGTTTCCTGTTTTGGCGCCTAAAATCTTGTTTCTCTTTGAGATTTTGTTTGAGATCATATCAAACAAAACATTAACTGTTTCTAATCTGAGCTTTCCATTTCAAATTAGGGATACTAACAAAAACGTGCTGAGATGACTTTTCTTTTAAAGTGAGTACGAATGAAGTACTCTTTAGAATGCGCTTTTTTTTTCTTTTTTCTTTTTTTTTTTTTTTCTTTATTTTTTTACTGTAAATCAACCTACTTCAATAAATCTATTTAAAATATTCTGAAGAAAGTACAATGTTTCATTCTTCTCCGTTTCTCAGGAAAGTGATTGTTCATCTTCTATACTGTGTATTGTCTCCTGTGGTTCATGATTTTTTTAATAGCTTCCTTTCAGTGTAATTGCTTCAAGCCCTCGCTGTAGGGCATAAAATCCAGTAGATCTGCCTTTATTATCATTCTATTTCTTAATCTAGTATCTAAAAAAAAAAACATAAGTATCTTTTATACGTTATTAGATGGATAAGCTCGTATTTCACAATACTTAAGTATAAAAGAACCTAAATCTTACTCTTGCTGGACTCTATCGACATAGAATCAAACCTTGTAACTTTCTCAGTAGCCATAATATCCATCTAATAACGTATAAAAGTTAGTTCCTTTTTTTTTTTTTTTTTTTAGATACAAGGTTTTCATTCTAGAACATTGATATGCTCCTTAATGGACAACTGTATTATATATATATATATATATATATATATATATATATATATATATATATCATCAAAACTCAATATACATAGTCCAACTAAAGAAATGTGTTAGCTAAAAATAAGCAAAATTGGCCCATTAGAAGTGGCGTTTTACTCCAGGAACAAACTATTAATTTGACCATACTTGCCATTATAACCCCCAACAATGAGAATTACTTGTTTAAGGAAAAAAAAAAAAAAAAAAAAAAAAAAAATCCATTAGGAGTGAAGTTGCTCCAGAAGAAAACTTTTGTGGCAGCTGTTTATAGCGAATATAAAATAAGAAAATTATTGGTAATTGTGTTTATTTTGCATTGATATCGGTTGGTTAACAACACATCCCTCAGGAATTTTGTTTAAAATATACCTTTAGAATAATCTACTTAGTTATCCAGCGTAATGGGCTTGTTGCTATTACAAAATGAGTCCGTTTCCATATTCAATACTTTTGAGCTCATTCCAAAGAAATGTTTGAGGTTGCACTCTTGAAACCTTCATCATACAGCGTTTATTTTATGCAAAATAAACGCTTTCACACTAGAAGTAAAAGTTTAAATAACTCTATAAAAAAAAAAACTGTATCGAGCCGATCTGTTGATTAATACAGTAGCTAATCGAATTTTTGATCTTTCATTAAAAATTCAGTATGCACTTTTTGCAAAACATATGATTGGTAGAGTTCATTAACCTGCAAACTGTCATAACTTTAATTATATAGCAACAAATCTTGCTATTGTGAGGGTATAATTTTTTTTCTTTCGTCTGAGAAAAATATGTTATGAAAACCAGCAGAATATTACCAGTGGAAGTAGATATTTACCTGCAAGATTTTTTTTTTTAAATAACTGAGTTAGCGGGTTGCAGCAAATGAAAATAAATAACATAACATTCTCTATTTACAGTGGTTGCCTTTCTCAGGAATATAATGTTCATACCACTCCTGCAGGACAGACTATTCCTTCGTAGCAAAACTATGACAGGCAATATTAATCTTAAAAATGATATATTTGTCAGAGGCTTAAGGGAGGAGTTGACGATGGAAAGTATGTTGGCTGCGGCTCTCTCTCCTCCTATAGTGTGAAAGATATAACTTGTCGTAGCGTAGAGGGGGATGAGGGATCAACATTGCCATTTCTACAATGCTCCCAGCCCCTGTTGCCTGGAACTATGAACTGGAGAGGAAGGAGTGGCAACGCAGGAAAGCCGTCATTGACTAGAGGCGTTCCACAGCCAAGTTTCAATCTCGCCCGCTATAGATCATATTTAACTCGATGGTGGTCTTAACCAAAATTAGGGTTAAAATATTAAAAGTAGTTTGTTTAATGGGTTTTGTTGGGGCAAAAAATAAAAGGTAACCATTCCCCTTGATGTAAATTTTTATTAAGATTTCTGTTTTTATTAGCCAGTATTATTTTTATTTAAATCTTAACATCCGTTATCACATTAACTCAGAATTTTAGGACGGGACCCTTTCCTTGCCAGGGTAGGGCTGATTCCTTTTCTGTTTTTCTAAAGAAAATCCACCACCCCTAGTGGGAATTGAACCCACGGCCCTTCGCAGGGAGTATTAAGTGCTCACACCTTAACACTCACGGCCATCAGCCTCCGTATTATTTTTAACTACAGTCATATATTTTTTCAATTTTGGATTTCTGTCTTCTAGGGCTTTAGCTGTATCAGGTGGTATATTTTCCATCAAAATACCTATGGAAATATTAACCCTTTCTGTACGCAAAAAGCTGCAAGCAGATATGCTCTGCTGTACGAGATACTCGCACCCGGCTTTGGTCCTCCTGTACGGTATACTTTTCCCACGACTTTCAGCGATCTCCTCGCCGTAATAAAAATCATCTTTTATGATTTTGCTTTTTTGTTTCTTTTACAATGATTATTACTTTTTATTTATGTTGAATTAGTTTGGCGTTTGAATAATTAGTCTTAAGTTGAATAACTTTGTTTAAAAATAAGTTATATTATATACGAGTAAAAAAAAGAAGCTTTTTCTGTTTATCATTTGCTATTTATTTTATGAATAATAAAGGGAATTATATACTCAATAACTACGGAAAATAAGTTTCCCATCTTCCTTTTTGATCCGTGACTTTGTACAACGGCAGAGTTAAAAACTTATTTTTTATTTTTATGTAAAAAACATAATTACAAAAGGCCGTCACACAGGAGCTGCATAACTAAGCACTTTCCTCAGAACTGGGTAGGGTCGAGTTCATTTAACGAATTATTTAATTAAATATGAAATATATTAAACTTATCAATTAAAGGGGGCGAGGTTAGCTCAGTGGTAACACTTTCTAAATTTAACTAAACACGAATATAAGATCTTAACACTTAAGGACCAAAAGTAGATCTCGACTGCTGTACAAGTCCACGGTACATGGGTCCCGTCTTCCTTCGACTGCTGGAGTAGTCCACAGTGGAGAAAGGGTTAAAGAGAGCCAGAGCTTGTAGAAGCAGTCGATGATGAGCATAGAGTTGTCAGTTGCTCATAAGCTCTAGCTATCTCCTTCTAGATCACCCGGGCCGTGAGGGTTAAGGCGTGAGCACTTAACACTCCGTGCCAAAGGTCGTGGGTTCGATTCCCACTAGAGGTGGTGGCTTTTCTTTAAAAAAAAGAAAAGGCATCACCCCTATCCTGGCTAGAAAAGGGTGGTAACCTATAGATAACCCGTCCTAAAATTCTTAGTTAATAATAAACGGACGTTAAAATTAAAATAATCCTTCTAGATCATTCTTAACATGACGATGGTCGGTCGTAACCAAAATTAGGGATTAAACATTAAAGAGTACCAGAGCTTGTGGCAGCTAACGATGATGAGCACTGAGTCATCTCAATCTCTCAAGAGCATTCCTCCTCCTTCTCTTTGTCATGCATAGAGTTGAAAAAGGCATGGAATATTATTTATTTATTTTCTATCTTGGATAATAAACACGCTGAGCTTAGTCTTCTGACAGACCAGGAATTTGTTTTATGAGAATATTTTATTATAATGTCCAGGATTTATTTATTAAAATTTAATTAATTAAAAGTATAAAAATGATTAAACAGAAGGTTTAACTTTTATTCATAATGAATATGCACTTATTCTTGGGATAAAAATGTATAATCCAGTTTACAATTATGTTAAGATACTGTCTATGTACGGGCTAGCTTCAGCGAGAAGTTCACACATGTTGTAAGAGATGTTCAAGTCATTCCGTCTTATGCAGTCTGTTAGAATATGTTTTATTGTCAATTAAGTATTACATATTTCACAAGATGGTTTCTCTTCTCTTGTCTTGTCATCTCGTTTTCCTTAGACCTTCATGACCAGGTATCCAGTACAATGTTACATGTTTGTGTATTGCCTTTAGTATTTTTGAGAGTTCAGGATGAGAGGTGTATTTGTCCTGTAATGCTTGAAGTGAGCTCAGTGATTCCGTGTAAATAACAATGTCTCGTTGGTCTGAAGTTGGTACGTTCTCCAAGCCAATAACTATACCGTAGAGCTCAGCTGTAAACATTCTGCAGTAGTCATTCAGTTTTTTAATTATTATCTGATCTTCTGACCAGCTGCTGCTCCCACATCTTTATTGGACTTAAGACTCATCAGTGAAGGTAGAGAGTTTCTTAATGTTTTGGATGGCAAAAGTCTTCTACATTTCATTATAAATTAATTTGGATGTTGGGCTTAATTTAGGAAATTTTGAAAGGGTGATGTCCACATTATAATTGTTCAATAACCAAGGAGGGTAGAGGGTTGTACTGCGAGTCAGAATCTGTGTTTCGTCTAATTGTGATACATTGTCCTTCTCTATATTTTACACTGAAAGGTCTTTATGCTTGGGGTTTTGTTCTGTACAGGTCAGAGTATTTTTACAAATATTATACAAACCTTAAGTTACGACTCCATTCTGACAAACCCCCGCTACATGTTGCATAGTTTTCTTTCCAATTCTCTGCGACATGTTGCAGAGGTATTTAATGCAAAAATGAGGTAATACGTATGTGAAGATTAGACAAATTTTAGGTTAGGTTCTGTGGACACTAGCCAGGGTTGCATGTTTAAACTGTCTTTTGCACATGCGCGTGTTCCTGGCACAAGTCATGGGCACATGTTTTGTCGTGCAGTAATCTGGCACATGTGCCTCGACCTGTTGCTAATGGTCTCCATTCTGGGATTTGTGCCCGGCACATGTCGCAGAGCAGATTCGTAGTATTGGAAACGAGGCTTTATTGTCATTAAGAGGACTTACTGAGAGATACTCTGCTTCATATGCTTTTTCAAACTTTTCTCTTGTTTCTTTACTTGCTACTTGTGTGGGTAATTTAGGATTTCAAATAAATTAATTTCCTCTTTAAAACATTTAATTTGGGTCAAAACACAAAAGATATATAATATTATCCCGATTAAATTATATATCAGAATTTAAATATTTCACATTACAGCCAACTAAAATTATATTTTTCTCAAATATATGGATAACCTCAAATGTCATTTGTATTAAATCACATTATATATGCTTGATTTTAATGGTACTTACAAAACTAGTTCATTAACCATGCATGTTTATCTTATGTACTCATATACTTATGTCAATATATATTTGTGTATATATAATATATATATATTTTCTATTATAAGCTTAATATACTTGAGATATAATGAAAAAAATATTGGTTAATTTTAAATTTGGTATACATCAAAATAAAAATATGATAATTTGCTTGCAGGTACTTTAAGGCACAAACACCTTAAATTATTCTCTATGTTTGATATTTCAATAGAGAAAGTTTCACATTCTTTCTGGTTAATTCTTCTTATATATATATTATTTCCTCTCATAAATGTAGAAAGGTACGTTGGCTGTTTCTGACTAATGCTAAAAACCAACAATCGAAAACAAAAATACCGAAACAAAATTGGGGAAAAATCGTTGAATTTTTTTTTTTAAATATTTTTAAATTTTAAATATAACACGAAAAATATATTCGAAACTACCGCGAACCTTTTAGGCTTTTCACTAGAACCCTGACTAATAAACCATTAATATTCTCTTAGCTGGAGGAGAATGTAACGGCAGGATTTCGGGGATATAGAGGCTAAATCTATTTTAACCTAAACACGGAGATGATCCATCTTAAGATTGACTCATTATTAACTTTTATCACTTGAATAAATTTTACAATAATATAATAATTGTACATATTCATTTTTAATAATATATCCGACCTAAAGATGGAACAAACTACTGATATTGTAAAAACCTACAGCTATAAAACTGTAACATATAACAACATAAATCATCGTGATATCGATTAGATCAAAAAATAAACTATATTAAACAACTCGACAACTGGTTTCGCTCGAAAGTAACACGCTATATACCACTCTACAAATATTCATTTAAAAATATTCTCAATATTTTTTATTTCAAAAATACGTCATTTTTTCCGAATATACAATCCCGTTTAACGAAGGTTTTTCCTTAAAAATCACGTTTCGTTGTGCCCCAAATTCTTTTGTAGAGGGGAAACAGTGAAAACGAATCAAGTTACTTAATAAAAATTTGTACAGTTCGGTTCGAGGCCTGAGATCCTGCTACGGTTATAAAAATTATTACGACAAAACAGTTGGACTCTGTACAATGCACAAGACTAAACATTCGCCATACACAAATAATTAGAGACCCAATTTGATACATTTATTTATCTGTCATTTCTCTTTGATGTATCACGACTAGTCTTTGGATGCTATATTTCTTCTTCAAAATGACAAATGTAAAAAATTGATCCTCTTATACAAATAGCACGATTTAATCATCACTTTGAAGGGCCCTACCATTTTACAAACAAGCTAATAACTTTCACGACTGTTAAAGAAAATTTCCGCAATTACGATTCCGTTCCGTTTCGAGGTTTGTTCAGTCTTTTTTATTATTAACTTGTTGCCGGACATGGTGAAATATATTTATGGGGCAGATGCAAAATGATGATATTCGGAAATTCTTACAGTTTTCCACAATTAACTATAACTACTGTCTTTGTAGGTTTGCCAGTTTGATCGCTGAACGATGCTATCTTCTCTACAAGTTCTATACCTTCGACAACATGCCCAAAAATACCAGTAAACCCTCGCATTTCTTGTAAAATTACCCTAAACTGCGATCCGACCATTCCGAGATTATCGTGGCGTTTTTGGGTCCTCCTCATACCGACGGCTCCACGAACTGCAGGGAATTTCGTATCGTCCGGCATAAAATAGCCTTCCTCATATATCGACCTCCCACCACGACCGTTGTTAGACTCGAAGTCCCCAGTAATCACAGACTCGCCTTCCCAGCATTGAAAAACCGTACAACCTTTGTACGTTATTCCCATTTCTCCTGTTGCAAGGACTGCAAAATTTTTAGACATTTTCGGAGCGGCATCCGGCCTAGTTTCTATCACAATTCTTCCATGAGGCGTACCGTTGACTTCTATGTTAAAGAAAAATAACGGGTATGTATTCGACGGACGGACATTCAATGTGACAACCGGAGCTTGTTGGGATGGGACAACCAAACTCATATCGTACTGAGGCTTAATGTAGTCCACGTTACCGTTTTGTTGAATATGCTGTTGTTTGGAAACGATGTGCCTTGTATACAATTGAGACATGCAATAATTGGTTAAGAAAAGCAATGGATTGGGTTGAGTAACTTGATTCCTTGCAGAGACGGGAGAATCGACTGTATGAATCGTTGCTAGAGCCTGCTTTAATAGCGGGAAGTCAAAAACTACTGCAGAATTGCAGATAAGGTCGTCAAGTTGGCACTGGAAATACATATCTTGCACTTTAGCTTGTAAGCGTTGTTTTTCCATATTTAAACTCGCAAAAAGGGCCTGTGCTTCAGCCGGGTTTTCGAGTTGAGCTAATAAAATCCGTGCCTTTGTCAATAAATCCCTAGTTTCACCGATTTCTGGCATATGTGCCCATCCGTTTTGCAAGTCTGTTTCGATGTGCGTTTTAAGAGTCATGCAGGATTCGAGGACTTGGAGTAGAAATCCACGTTGTTGTGATATTAACCGTGATATATCTTGAAGTAGTTTAGTCACTGCCAACATTTCGATTTGAACCTGTAAAAGTAAATGTTTTAATACTTATTCTCTATATACTTTGAACCATACAAACATTTAACAATATTTAATCTTACGTCTGAAACAAGCTGTTCTTTGGCCTCTGCTTGAGATCTGATTTGATGAGAAGGGTGGTCAGCCGGTGTGGCACAAGCTCTGCAAATTGCATTGCTACACGTGTGGCACCAAAGTGCAAGTGGCATCCCATGCCTGTGACAATTTTCGCTAACGACAATCTGGAATTTATTATAATGCAACTGATCATTACTCTTGGTAATTGGATATCTAAATAAAAAAAGTAAAAATTTATGTTTTATGTACTTAAAACTTACTTTTCGCTCTTTTTCTTGTGGCTTGGACGGTGCAAGTTTCATACTAGTAAAATGAAGCGAAAGCTGCAATATAGGATTATATGTTGGCAATGTTTCTGGACCTTGTTCCGCCAACTCTGTCCTCTTCCAGCAGTTAATACAAAACACCTCTGCGCCCTATTAAAAAATCAGAAATTATTCCAATAATTTATCAATGTATAATGTACATTTTAAAATTTGTACATTATACTCATTCATGAACTGAGAAGCTTATTATATTCGTTAAGAAAATGTGTTTCTACAAAACACAGTATAAGCCACACCCTAATTAAAATATATACAAAAATTACTAATATTTTTGAAGTTTCTGTACTTATTTATAAATTAATGAAAAAATGATTGTTCTAACAAATAAAAGGCATTAATGGAAATTTGTCTTATAATATTAACTGTAAACGGACCAACCTTCATCATAGGATGTATGCAACTCAAACAAAAATAATGCTTGCATGAAAGGAGTTTTGGAATCTGGTCAGTGTCGTTAAACTTTTGCTTGCAATAGCCGCATATTGTCATTTCTTCCAATTCTTTTAGGGCCACTGCGTCCATCATCTGTTAATAATCAAATCATCTTCAATAAATAATCATTTAGAAAATATATCTATTACTTACTTCTTTAACATTAAAATTAAAAAAAAAAAAAAAAAAAAAGTATCCGAAGATATAATTTAAGTTATGCCAAAAATGTTTTAAAGTAGTTGTCTTATAGAATGGTTGTTTTATCTTTCAAATATCCAAATATAATTTTTTTCATTTAGTTTATATTTTGATTTTTTTTTATTAATTTGACTATTTTCCAATTTGATTATCTGGTGTTAATAGTTATGTATAGTGATTATATAGACTCTTTCTGTGACCTTATAATTTCAATTGAGATAAGACAGAGATTACTGTTAGGTTATATTGCACCTTGATTTTCAAGTCAGTTTGATGACATTTAAGTAAGCAAATATTGTTTATACTATTTAATTGGGAGGGAAACATGCTAGGCAAAGTGTTATGTTCCCCCACTTGAGCTTTGTTGACATCTTGAAAATTACACTGGAAAATGACATTTTCTTGACATATTTTGCTTATGGCACAACTGTTTAATCCATCCCACTCGCATTATAAACAAGAATTTATTTCGGAATTAACGACTATAACTTACTTTAGGATGGTTTCCTTTCAAATTGAGAAGAACGTTAGGGAAAGCAGAGTTGGTCGGAGTTGTACGTTGTACGGGGGGATTTCTGCTCGTCCTTTTATGAAGCGAAACAATCACATCTGTACCGGAACTAGGAGCCGCACTCAAGCACAGGCTAGGAAGAACACATTAATAAACTTGAAAACACTACTAAAAAGATGCGTTGTAGGTTGTAAGTGTTATGATCTAGCTATCTGTTGCCACATCATGTAGTGTTGGGAGGTCGAGTCAGGCAACCAGCATGGCGGCGGCTGGATGTTGTGTCGCTTGCCTCAAATCAAAATAGCCGTTACTAGCGCTCCTTACGGCCACTATACTAACTACACCTCCTCAATACTATCAGCTGTCTACTGTTTGTTTTGTTTACATTCACTAACTAGGCTCAGGGTGATTGACTTTATTTGGAAAATACATCTCTCCTTTATTTACAATCTCACCTGGACAGTGATTCATAAGAAATAGTTTTAAACCAATACATATTTTTTTATTCTCTTCTTGATTTCTTCAATTATTATTTGCTTGTATATCTCCCAAAAAAAACTAACGTTGAAAAAATATGCCAAGTTCCATGCCCCTCCCAAAAACAGTTTGCCTATGAAAGTTATGTTATCATAGTATGGGCCAAGGTTTTTGGCTCCTAATACCTTGTCAAGAACATAATAAAACCCTCTAACTTATTTGTGAAACTCCACCTTGGACAGTTTTCTTTAACACTATAACAATCGGATTTATAATAAAATGTTTGGCTATTCAATATTCAGGCCCTTGGGGGTAATGATTCAGGATTATTATAAACTCTTTGATGATTTAAAGCGATCGGGTTTGTATGAACTCTATGTAAGTTAACGAAAACTGGCCAAGTTGGAATGGCACAAATAAGTGAGAGGGTATTAATAGGTTCTTGACAAGATATTAAGAACCTAAAACTTGGCCCGATACTATATCATAAATTACGCACTCGGGGCCTTTTTGCGGACTTCCGCTCGAAAAGCTATTACAAACAACCAAAAATTGTTTCTAGTTTTACTATTCTTGTTCCACAGGAAAATTAATATTACCGATAAAATAAATTAAATAATAAAACTGAGGAAATCAAACACAAAGAACCGTTTAAAGCTACGAAACTAACACATTCAAAGATTTTAGCAACTATTGCTCCGATTGACATCATCCCATCGAAAATTACAGCAGAACCTTTTCTTGAAACTTTGTCTTTGTTTTTGTTTTTTTTTGTAAACTTTTGAATGGTTTTGTTCTACTTACCACGATTTCTCAACCATTTTCGACCTATCTCAGAAAAAATATAAATTTATCAAAAATGTTCTTGTCTGTTAATCATTCCCCCCCCCCTCAATAACTTCCTTAAATCCAAATGTAACCAAAATTTAAGTACCTTAGTTTAGATGAATTCCAAACATTTAGAAAATATGTCAATCTAATCTAACTATTATAACTATCAAAACTTAAAAATTAGTTTGAAAAACGAAAAGGTTTACTGATATCGCCTTCAAAATGGTTTCATTCGTTTCCCTGTGTTAGAGTCTGTAAAACCTAGGGCATATTTACTCGAAATCGTCAGCGTTGCGATTTTTCGGAGCGCGGATTTCGCTCCAAAACATGGGCGAATATAGGAAATAATGTCGGGGGGGGGGGAGCCCCCCTTTTATACGCCCATGCTCCAAAACCATCTTCTGGTGGATAGATTCTGCTGGTTTACAAACTTGACCTTTTAAATTAGGCGAAAGATTTTTGTACCAAATTTCATAAAAATCGGATCATTTTCAAGCATGTGAGAGAGCGAACAGGCAAAGCAGTATATATATATATATATATATATATATATATATATATATATATATATATATATATATATATATATATTGCCAACCTTAGATTTTTGTGATCTATGGGGTTTGAAACATTAAATTTTCTAGTTGTCACATCCAGATAGGGTCATAAGATCAATCTCAAAAGTGTGTCCCTCCCCTATGGATGGAGGGTGGGAACAGGCTAAAACAATTCAATAATCCTTTAGTGATCATACACATACAGGATGATAGAGTCAGGGAATATCCCAGCCAATGACGCAGGAGCTCCAGAACTAAGCACTTTCCTCACATGCTGCATTCCTCAATAGTTTGTTTAAAATTACCTTTTTAAATACAAGATAAACATGAATTGCCCCCTTTATATATATATATATATATATATATATATATATATATATATATATATATATATATATATATATATTAACTCTTTCCATGCCCCATGCGATGCCCGAATATTCTTGTAGGAGAATGTCATGCGCCAGAGGCAACGCTGTATCTGAATCTCGCAGCAGCTGTATCTCTTCATTGCAAGCCCTCTTTATCCTTGAACATTTACAGAATGCTCCAGGTGGAATGGGGGATAATTTATAGTTTAATATTTCAGCGTTAGTTGTGATGAGGATTCATTTCTCCCCTACTCGAGGCTGTATTTTACCCTCTCTTCATGGCTCTTCATCCCTCAGTTGTAGCTCGGCTTCAGTTCTCTCTGCTGTTCTTGTTCACTTTAGTTTTCAGTGTGTCTATTTGTTTTGTTTCATAGTCGAAATGAAATGTTAGATCGTAATCGAATGAGATTATGGGAAGACAAAGAGCTTATGAAAGTGTAATTTCGTCTGATTCAACGGTAGAAGTATCCGAAGAATTATCAGAAGAATTCAAGCTAGAAGACAAACCTGTACTCCATATAATTCCGCTATTGAAGGTCCAAAACCCTTATGAAAAAAGAGGATGGGAACCTCGAAAGGATAAAAATTAAATTCTAAGCAAAAAAAAAAAAAAAAAAAAAAAAATGCATAGTCACTCTAGGAGAGGGAGTTTGGTCCGCTTGTGGAGTGAGAAGGTAGTGGACACCCCCCCCCTCCCCGCCCTAAAGGGCATTACCCTCCCTAGCCCGCCACGCTTCGATAAGGTTAATAGGGGTCATTTCTTATATCTAGTAGGTAGAATTGATGAAGATTTGAAGGTGTTTTTAAAACTTCTTTCATGTGTGAAACCTTAATAGCTACTTCCTTTTGGAAAGTGCAAGAAAATCCACCAAACATACGTATATTTTTGGTTGACATATGAATATTTTAGACATACTGTATATTAAAACTTCTAGAAATTTGATCAAAGATGATAAAATATCAAATTACTGATATTTTTAAAATTTAATACTGAATTTTTATTAATAATGTGTTGATATATAATAAACAAGTGATAAATTTACTATTGGAGTATTATAATGCCGTTAAAATGTAGGATTTAAGTACTATTAGGGAAAGGTAGTAATAATCGACAAAAATATCATCACTTTTTTGTGTGTGTGAGTGTTTAGCGGCATATCAACAATTGAGCTATTAGCACCAGGCTATCTACAGATTGCAAACCTTTTTTAGAATGCCAACAGCACATGGGTTGGTCACCCATTCAGGTACTGGCCAGGTGCTCGCCCATTCAGGTGCTTAACATTGGTGGCCAACGGGAACTGGTGCATTCAACATGGCTATGGCCGTTGACATTCATCACTTTTATTTGAACCTTAATCATTTTCCATTTGATTTCAGGAAAAGGACAGTTATGGTAATGAAGTGAGCAAACTAGCCCGACCATTACCTGTCGAATATCTACTAGTCGATGTTCCAGTCTCTACGCCTCTAACACCTCTCTATACCTTCAGGTCAGATCCAACGAAGCAACCATTCCCTGTCGAAAATAGGTAATTATACTATTTCAAGAAATAATTTCATTACCTTCGAGGTATAATTGTATTATTTTTATAGAGATGAATATTTTAGTCTGCTCTAATTGAGGCTTCCATTAAAGAGATAAGAGGCAAGGTTAGCTCAGTGCTAGAGCTCTCGACTAATGAACTTGAGGACTCAAATTTCACACTAAAGATTTTTATCTTCTAGTGTCGTCGTTCGAGGGTTGGATTCGGAGTCCCAGATCGCCCAAGGCTCACACAGCCTTTAATTCATTAATTAATGAATGGGTACCTGCAAATCAGGCGACCAGATCATAGTACTGACAACACTATCTCCCTAGTGTGCTGTATGGTCATGAATCAGATACCTCTACAGTATCTGCCCCTTTGGGCCCTTGTGGCCTGTTACGGGACTGATTTTGATTAAAGAGATATAATCAGAAATAAACAAATTTCTCAACAATTGTTGTTAATTTTTTTTGGGGGGAGGGGACCTTACAAAGCTATATCTGTTGAGCTATTTCTGCAGGTAATAAATAAAAACTGTATTCGGTCATTAAGCGATCAATGTAAGTAACTTTGTAAGTCGTTGAAAAAGCTTGGAGTCTAGCGAGACATGAAACAGACTCTCCTAGGAGATAAATCCCGAGATTCCAATGATGATAGATTACATCAACAATTCAGCAGATTACTTCCGATCATCCGTCAGTCTGTTATGCTCTGGCTGAAATGGCTGCATTCAATGGATATGCTGAAGAAATTCAGATCCAAACCTGAAAGGAAACAACCACAAATGTTAAAAATAAATCCTGGTTATTTATAGAGAAGTTTCCTTAGGGATGATCCTTCTCCTCCTCAAATCCATTCCTCACTCCCCTAATCTATCTTCCAAATATCTCTATTACTTTGCACTTCAGAACTATAGTTTGAATTTGTCATTCTTAATGTCCTGCACTTCCCTTACATTATCTTTTACAGAACCTTCCCTATAGCGGGGGAGGAAATACGCTTATGACATTGACCTCATAATCCATAACCCGTATATTTGTATCAGTGGAGTCTCACTTATACGAAACATTCAGTTATACGAAGAAGTTTTCGTTCCCCGGCAAAACCATTTAATCCTGTGTAATGAATTATTCACTTGTGCAATATTAAGTTATAAGCAATATCCACTTTTACGAAAGCTAATTTGTTTCCCTGTTGTAAGTACTATTCAGTTATACGAAGAGACAACAGTTTTTCCACAAAGTGTTTACAGACTTACCCTCACCAGTCTCTCATTCACTCATCTCTGTTCTTCCTTCTAGTAGTGATTATAGTAATCCAGCCGTGTTCTATCCACTCTATCTTGTGTGATTTCCTTTGTTTCCGATCTAATAACACCGAACGTGCCAGTGATTCATCCCTCCTCCATTCTCTCGTTTTTAAGTTATCTATAAAGTAGTCGTTCTTGTAGCTGTGTTCTATTGCCCTTTCATTTTTTAAAATGAGTAAAAAACAAGAACAAAACTTTTACTTTGTACAAGTAATGTACAACATTATCTAACAATAAAATTGTATCTTTTTTATGAAGTTGTTTTATATTAAAATAACCACAAAACTTAGCATTATTCAGTTATACAAAATATTCACTTATAAGAAACATTTTCCGTGCCCCTCGCAT
Organism: Gonocerus acuteangulatus; assembly: GCA_946811695.1. Lineage (NCBI taxonomy): Eukaryota > Metazoa > Arthropoda > Insecta > Hemiptera > Coreidae > Gonocerus > Gonocerus acuteangulatus. Next base: position 80,411,680 of record OX328129.1, on the reverse strand, counting down.
TCGTATAAGTGAGACTCCACTGTATATGGTTGAGCACAGTGGTAGAACACTGTCTCATTCTTTAGGACCGATGAGTTGGAAACTTGGAACATTCACTAAACATTTTATGTCCTAGTTTGTGGGTCTGTGTTCGATTCCTAAACCATCCCTAAACATCAGGCATGCCCTTGATAAGGGCACTAACACTGTACATAGGTTTCAATATGAGTTTGATTTACATTAAGGGGCGGCTTTTCTTTCCAAAAAAAGGAATGGCGTCACCTCTATCCTGGATAGAAAAGAGTGGTGACCTATAGATAACCAGTATCAACAAACCTAACAAACTTAAGAGTTGTTTAAATTATTCTACGGCAATAATTTAACATTTATTTTTTATACTTTGTTTCAGACTTTTAGATAAACACATTCAAGACTTTAATGCATTTTCGAATTACATGAGGCAATTTTCCTCTGATCAATTTATTTTGGCAGTTAGCGATTTTCATGTTCTACTCTACATCGCTACCATGGAGATGCTCCCTATGAAGGTTTGATATTGCATTTGGTAAAATATTTTCTAAGTCAAAGCTTGTTTCTTCTTTCTTGTTTCTTGGAGAGTAAAGGGTTTATGGCTGAGAGAGGAGTTTACGAGTTGATAGATAGTACATGATGTGTTTACGTTGGACTCAAGGCTATCCAAGAACAAGGATTAATATTTAAGGTGTAATTTGAGATATCGTTCATTGGATGGTTTTCCAAGTTAAGGAATTGAATCTGGATATGATGTGACTACTATAGCCTGTTCAGATAAACCCAGGAGTTCAATTGCGCATGCGCAAGTGTCTTGGCAGGAATTTCTCCATGCACTCTCCCTTCTGTTCCGCCCTTTGCAAAGCCTTTTAATGATCGAACACTTGACATGAATCACTATAAAAACTGATTATGCCTCGTTTAAGACTAAGGAACGCTTTGAGAGGTTATATAAGGGAGATAGTGGTTAATATTTATCAATACTTAGCCAAAGCTTAGGCTGAAAATGTTTTAAATTTTATAGAGATAAGTTTATGACTGAGAGACCAGGAATATAGCCCCCCCCCACCTATTTGAACAGGCAACGCCATACTCTAAATTGTTTTGAGACTTTGCTTTGGCTAAGTATTGATAAACATTAAACACTATCTACCTTGTCTGACCTCTCAAAGCCTTCCCTGGTACTAAACGAGACATAATCAGTTTTTTTTAGTATTACATAGCGTGTTGTTCATTGAAATAGTAACGCAAATGGTGGACCCATCAGGAGTAATTCCCGCAGAATTTCGCACATCCGGGATTTGAACTATTCCTTCTAATTGAACGAGCTATAGTAATGGAGAGATAAATCACCACGGTTTGGTTACTAATAATTGCATATAGATTCAAAACTTATTGTAGTAACAATTAACTAAAGCCTTTTTAACTCACAGTTGCAATACAAGTAATTCATTTCAATTCCCAGTTAGAATTGTGATTAATTATTTTTGTTCTTACAATTAAAATTAATGAATTCTTATTTAATTCTACAAATAAAATGTTCCTCATTAGAATTGAGAGAAGAGTCTCTAATGTTGCAGAAGCTGGTACAGGGATGTAATATTTAATTTAATTGAACTGTCTGAAAAATCTGGGATTTTTTAGGGATTGAATAAAGATGAGGAAATGACGATCAAGTTTTTAAAAGCAATGCAATTACCCAGGATGGGGATTTTGTTAAAAAGTATTTGCTTTGCAATTAGAGGTAACCGGATTTCTAGCTGAAAAATAGGTACTTAGAGTATGAAGATTAAATAATAGATCAATTTATGTTGATTATTTGGAGATTAGATGGTGGTGTTTGTGAAAAGGGGCTGAGCGTCTAGAGGAACAAAGATAGAATTAGTAGGAAGCTTGTGGGGGAGGGGTTGGACTGGTTTATGAGATCAAAGGAATTATTAATAGATATTATGAAGGCTTCAAGCTTTCAGAGAATGGAGGAAGGAGGGTTCATCTCTGCTATGATATAGTTCTTAGGGGGATGGTTTATTTACAGAACTCTACAATATCAAAGGGGCGAGGGGAAGTTTGGCTTAGTGATGAAGCACTAGACTCATGTTTTGGAGGGCCGGAGATCGAAACTCGTAAATGCACTAAAGATTCTATCACAGATTCAGGGTCTCACACCATCCCTAGGCCCCCCAGCCTTTAATGGGTACCTTCAAAGGGGAACATTAGGTGGGGTAAAGCATAGTACTGACCATACTATCTCCCTAGTGTGCTGTATGGCCAAGAATCAGATGCCTCTACAGCAGGCTTCCTCAAATGGCAGGTCGCGAATGCTTTTTTCAGTCTCGAGAAAACATTCCGGTTTGATACAAAATTATAGTTTTCTATATCTGAAGATAAATATTGTAATATAAATCACTCTTAAGCTGATGGCAATGATGGGATCAGCTTATTCGTGCGAGTCTGCAATTTCTGAAATAAAAATAATTAAGTCAAAATATGACAATCAGTCTATATTGTTGGTCTCTAAACTGACGAACATGTCATTATGCTTGCAATTAGCACTCGGTAATTACGTGCAATTACCGATAATTATGGAAAGTATGCTGAGGACATTCAATGTCATGGTTCAACACACATAAAAACACTATAAAATTTTGGTGTCCATGGTTAAGTGTTGGAGAGAAAGGTTCTAACTAAGGAGGTTCTACTCTAAGGAGTTGTATAGTTATGCGGGGGGGGGGGGGGGGGGGGGGGGGGGGAAGTCGGTAAGGATGAAAGAAGGCTGTTAATGTTTTGGAACACCCAGATAACCATTATAGGGAGCTTGGGAACAAAACCAAATGGTGTTCAAGACAGCTTATGGAAAACGGTGGAGTAAATGTCTTCTTTGTCTGTTTTGTAATTAATGTTGTTCGGGAAACATATTTCTGAAAGTGTCCACATTAATTTAAACATGTTCACATTAATTCAAACCCTAAATATATTCTTCGGCCAATTACAAGTATATTTAGGAGTCTAAGAGTATGAAATGAAGAGATTGGAATTCATTACATCATAAGCCATGCTGCATGTTAACGCACTTCATTTTCATGTTATAAATTGTGATGCCTTTAACTTAAGCATGTCTCTAGCGTGGTTATTCTTCAGGAATATATCTCTGAAGAAGAACAATAAGCTACAAAACATCGTAGTAAGAATTAAATATAAACATTTGAAAGGTATTACCTAGGTAATCTTTTTAATTCTACACAAAAATATTTAAATTTTCAAGTCTTGAACTTTAAAATGAAGTTTTAATAGAATTAAATCCTAGTAAGTGCATGAATCTTTAGTGCCTAATATGGCCGTAACATTGTCTCCCTTCAAGTGAATATAACGCTACGCCACCTGAAGGGTTGGCTCCGTTGGATGACTCTTGACATGCTGCGTTATGGAGCCACAACATAGCGTTACGCAGCATTTCTAAGATAGTTATTTTTAGGGAACAGGAAGCCTTTCATTCACAACATAATATTTATTAAAGTAAAAGATATGAAAATTATTTAAGATTGTTGGAGGTGGATGGTAGAGGTTCAACAGAATGGCCAACAACCTCAATTTCATGCCTTTCGAGGGAACGCTGTGTCCTCGGTGCTCTGCCTATAGTTGCATGCCATATTGTCAGCTTTCCTGTTTACATCAGGTATCCTAGCTTTAGATAGAGCACTGCGGATCCAGCACTCTCTTGGAAGGCCTATGCCCTAATAAAGCTCATTCAAATGGAAGTTTGTGACCATTCTCTTAAACCTGATTTGAAAATGTATACAGTCCTGTGTAATAAACAGTGGTTTTGGGGTTTTTTTTCACTCCAGTCTTTTTAGCGACTGGTGGAGCTTGATTTCCTATGAATTTTCATCTGTTTTTCAACAGATCTCTTAGCTATTCTTCCTATGATTTCTGAACTAAGACTTCCGCTACTCTACACTTCTGAAAACTAGAACAGAAATTAAAAAAATAATAATCTAGGCGCACGGTAGATGGCCAGGCCAAGTTCCGGCCCAAGCATACTGTGTGTATATTACAGGCGGTCTTAGAGCCGATTTTTACCCTCTCATAACTTTCAACCAGGTAAAGATAAAGGTATGAAATTTTACACAGGTATTATACCACTAGATGTGAGTAAAACTGGAAATTTTCATAATTCTACATCGAATAGTTTCTGAGATATAAGCGATCGAAAATCGGGATTTATAGGACTCACTCACTCACTGACTCATCAAAATTATTAGGCACTTCCCATGATGCTAGAGACTTGAAATTTTGCATGAAGATAGATATGAAGACGTTATTAAAGGAAAAAATCGAAAAATCGCGAAAAGCTGTGTTTGAATCCGCTTCCGGGGCGGGGGGCGTGCCAGTTTTGTACTTCCTTCGGAAATCCGTCATTCCGTCCGAAACCCATGTTGTGGGGTATCAAATGAATTGTCTCGGTATGAAGAACCTATATTTGATGTTTTAAGAAACAATTAGACGCATATAGGCTTATATATAGTAAAAATCTTATACCAGCTGTCTGTCTGTATGTTTGTTCCTCTTACAAATACACACCGTTTGACCGATTTTGACAAAATTTGACACACATGTCGGTCTTTAGCCGGGTAGTGTCATAGGCTAGTCAAAATCGTCTATCAGCTGTCTGTCTGCATATTTGTTCCTTACACAAATTCACACCATTTCACCGATTTTGATCAAACTTGGCACACAGGTAGGCCTTGGTCCGGGGAATGCACTAGGCTAGGTAAAAAAGGTCTTTCAGCTGTCTGTCTGTATGTTTGTTCCTTATACAAATTCACACCGTTTGGCCTATTTTGACCAAACTTGGCACGCAGGTAGGTCTTGATACGGGAGTGTCATATTACCTATGACGTTTTCTACTTTTTGTTCCATCGAAATGCCATCATTCCTTCTGAAACCCATCATGTGGGGTATCAAATGAATCGTCTTGGTAAGGAGAACCTATATTTGATGTTTTAAAAAACATTTTGACGCATCTTAACAAAAACAGTTGTGACTTCTTTCTTAAATGTAGTAAATAAAGTCGTAGGGATTCACTGCATAATATACTTCAAAGCAGATACTAAGTTTTTCAAAGTCGAGCCATCTAAATTACAAAGTTTAGGATTACAAACCCAAAATGTATCGTCTTTGTTTCTTATATTTTTCTTGAAGGCCTTCTGCACTCTCCCTATTGTGATCTTTATCCTCGGGATAAGGTTCCTGTGTTTTACAGTGTAATAGTTTAGTTAAGAGAGCAATCAATTTGTCCTGTAGAGTTATGTCATCTGGAAGAGCTTCTAACTTTTCTAGTCTAGTGATTAGATGTATGTAGGTTGATAATTGGTATCAAATATTAAGCAGTAAGGAGAACCTTATGCAGAATCCAAAGACCCTGGTTTTATATGAAGTACAAAAGCCAGTAGGTATGCGGCAACTAAATTCTATTTAATACTTAGAAAAAAGTAATGGGACCCCAAAAAAAAAAACATAAATGTGAAATAGAGGCCAAGTTCCTGCCCCACAAAGAAACACTCCCTTCCTCAAAAATATCCCCTCCTAAAACCCCCCAAAAACGCCTTACCATTCTACACTCCAAAAAAGTAGTATGAGTTGGTGTATTAATTCAACCAAAAATATTTGCCAATACAAGAGATGATACAAGAAAGAAATGTCCAAGTTCATTACTTGGAAGACCTCATAGTTACTTACTAAGAACAGTAAAGACACTTCAACTGACCTTTAAAAACAACAATAAAAATACTTATATCCAGTTACTAAAATATCACTTTCCTCAACCAGGTATATTCTTAAACTTGGCAATGTTTTTTTTTTGTGCCGAAATTATCTTTAGAGAAAAACTAAACATTGCCAAGTTTAAGAATATACCTGGTTGAGGAAAGTGATATTTTAGTAACTGGATATAAGTATTTTTATTGTTGTTTTTAAAGGCCAGTTGAAGTGTCTTTACTGTTCTTAGTAAGTAACTATGAGGTCTTCCAAGTAATGAACTTGGACATTTATTTCTTGTATCATCTCTTGTATTGGCAAATATTTTTTGGTTGAATTAATACACCAACTCATACTACTTTTTTGGAGTGTAGAATGGTAAGGCGTTTTTGGGGGGTTTTAGGATGGGATATTTTTGAGGAAGGGAGTGTTTCTTTGTGGGGCAGGAACCTGGCCTCTATTTCACATTTATGTTTTTTTTTTTTGGATAAGGTTTAATGTGCATTCAAGCCCCTTATACTGAGGAACACAGATGAAAATTCATCAAACTCAACTGCTCTCACTCAGGTTTAAAGCCTTAGAAAATAAAAATAGTGTGGATTAATTTCTATTCTCTCATTTCAGGAGTATATAGGGCCTTTAATAAAGGCTATCAGAGAGCGAGACGAAGGAGCAGCGTCCGAATGGTCGAGGTCTGAGCATTGGGCTACAATTACAGAACTAGTAGCCGCATCACACGGAACTAACCAAGATGCTACTGCACAGGAATGGACTTGTCCTCATTGTACCTTCCTTAATCTCCCGCAACTCTCTGCATGCGACATGTGTTCTCTTCCGAGATAACCCACCTCTTTAGATTTTCTTCTTCCGCTCATTCAAAGAACAGGATTTATATCCCTCCTCCTGTATTTTTATTGTTAATAACAACAAATAAATAAAATTGGAAAAAAAAAAATAAAAAAAATTAAGATCTCTTTTCTAATTACGACAATTGATTTATTTCATATTTTGCTAAAACCCCGGATTACAAGTATGACTTTGTGATCTTAGTATTATCTTTAACTTTTAATATTAAAGTCAATATTTTTAGTTTTCAAGATATTTATTATTGCTCTGTTACATTAAAATCAGTAAATGTGTTTCCTTGGTTATAACCTCCATCAGATATTCGTACTGAATTTGACAAACTGTTTATTGGTATAGAATAAATGAGTTTACCAATTTTTTTTTTTTTTTTCAAATTATTCTCATTCGCACAAATTTTAGTTTCCTATTCAAAATTCTGGAAGTACATCTACTGATTAAAACGATTTAATGAATGTGTATTGATAAACTCATACATATTAAATATACATACATTCTCGTATTACAACAAAAAATTACTTGAATTGGTGAAAATTTCCTTCAGTGATAAACGCGCATGATTGCACGGATTTCTGTAAATATCATTGATGCCTCAATGTTATTTGTAATAATGAATATGTTAGTTGTTAAAACTTTTGTACTATTCAATTGGTCTTGTGATCAAATAAATTACATGTTACAACCAGTTTATTTTATTGAGCCCTTAGAACTTCCGGTGTTGAAATGACTAGTTTGTACGATGAAGTAGGTAGGAAAGTGGTTCAGTTTTAGATAAATTTATGTATTTTTCTTGTTTGTTTTTTTCCTTTGTAATGCGGGAACATTTCGAAAAGATTGTCTGCCATCTGGTCAAAAACTACCTGTGAAATTACAAAATTACGATGATCCAGTTTCTATTATTGTTAACCAGACTTAAAATCATGCGCAATGCTAGCTAACTTTTCCTCCGGTTTGAATTACATCACTACATCAAAATGTTTCTGTCCTCCAGATATTACTTCATTCTGGTATTTAATCTATAGTACATCTATATTTTAGTATATGTCCTGTTTAGAATGGGTTATGGCGATGAAAAAAGTCTAGGATTGAGATTTAAAAAAAAAAAATCAGCAAGAATTCCATACAATATACTCAATTTAAAATGATGCAGGAGCAGAAGATAATTGAAGCACATTCGTCTGCGAGGAAGAGACTACAATAATTATAAAATGCTTTACACCTTTGTATTTGTTACAACAAGCTAACCCTTTAAAAGTTGACGCATTTAGCCGGGGCGGGGCCCTACCCTGTATGACCAGCCAAGATCGGGCTCTCTCCTCTGCCACTTTTTCCAAAATATTTCTCATCCTCCTTTTCTCTATTTTTATCTAAATATTATAAATATCTAAAGAAAAACTAATAATGTTTTATTGAGAGAAGACCGTTGACCATTGATGATGCAATGGTTGTATTTGTCAGGTTTCTCTCATGGTATCTTAATAAAACTACATTTTTTATAAGAAAATGAGTATTATTTTTTGCCGATGTTTCGGCTTGAAATTGAAGCCTTCATCAGGGCTGTAAAACCAGGAGGACAGAATTAATACTAATATATATATAGAAGAAATTACAAAAAAAAAAGAAAAAAATTATACATGGAAGAGGGTGAATGATATATTTTGTAAGTGTTGGTTATAGCTAGAGCTTAAATTTGAGGTAGATTAATACAGATTTAAAACTTAAATGCGTAACATATAACAGATTTTATATTATAAAATTTATAAGTAGAGGATGGAAATAAGCTTACCAATGAGAAGAAGTATGCCTCACGGATATGTAATAATTTCTGAATTTGGTGGATCATGGTAAGTTCGAGAAAAAGAGCGGATGAGTTTTGACCTGGGGGATGGAGCGGATGAGTTTTGACTACCCATTAAGTTAAGGATGGTAGAAAAGGACAGAAGCCTGGAGAGAGGTGTCATAAAAGTGAGGCGATACTGGAAGGGAGGCATTTGTTTATTGGAGCCGGGCTGGGCTTTAAAAAGAATGTTCTAATAAATGGAAAATTTTGGACTAGGTAGTGGAGATGACTTCTTTATCAATTTTGTCATTAACTGGGTGTTTTTATTGGGGAATAAATATACATTCAGAGAGGAGCATTTTTAAATGTTGGATAATATCAAAATGCATGAAAAGTACTTGTTAAATACTTTTGGAATATGTAGAAAACACTTAAATCGTTTATTTCATAAACCCGTCAAGTGCACTTATTAAAATTGTGGGAAAACTAAAAAAAAACTTCCTAATTTCAAAATTAGAAATGTTTTCGGTTTGAGAAAACATCAGAGCGTTTCTCATTTTACTGAAAACATAAATAATGCATGGGGTTCATTTTGAAAATTAGGAAGTTATTTTAGTTTTCCCAACATTTAAAAAAGTGCACTTGACGGGTTTCTGAAATAAACGATTCACTTAACCTTTGGGGGTAAGTGCCACCCTTTTATAATGCCAACAGCACGTGGTCGGTCACCCATTCAGGTATTGGCCACGCCCAACGTTGCTTAACTTCGGTGATCTACGGGGTGCATTCAGCGTGGCTATGGCTGTTGGCTTGGGGGTATTGTATGGAGAAAATAAATAAGATGTAATATATACCACCTATATACATAGGTGGTTCTAGACAAACATTTCTGGGGGGCTAATTTAGCTTGGGCCGTGTAGAATCAAATTCTTATAACCAGGCACCTGGAAATCATTAAGGAAGAATTTGATAAACTAAGAATATACATTAATTAGAACTTATTACTATTAATTTGCCTATAAAAAAATATTTTTCTAACTTAAACAAAAAAGATTGTGAATTTTCATTCTGGGGGGGCTAAGTCCCCCTTAAGCCGTCACTGCCCTTATATGAATATGAATGTGGGTATTTCTTTTTCTTATCAGGAAAAATAATTTAGAACAATAGAAAAACATACTGCACATAGAAACCGAGGATCTTTTTTGTTACTACAAAATTGGGTGGTTATGTCGCAGAAACTGCTTATTGCGATTTTGGAAATTTAGGGAAGAAGTTGAAACTTTGATGAACAATAATGGTCATAGTATAAGTGAACCTTCGGACGATCAATGGCTTCTAGACTTATGTTTTGATATATATTTTGATTGTTGTAAAGTAAGAATATTTTGAATAATTTGTTGTTTTGTTTTGATATGTTCGGCCCACCTCAGTTTAGTACATTTTTAATTTGCCCACCAACCAATTTGGGTTTGGCACCATTTGTCTAGCCGGTCAAAGATACTCGGGCATAGCCTGTGGAGGGCGTCTAATCGGTCTGAAGAAACTCGGGCAAAGTTTTTAAGCGGTTAAGAAGCTACTTCTATTACCTCGATTTTGCTGGTTTTCATGTCACATCTGTCCCAAATGATGTAGCAGCACATATGAAGTGCACTTATTGCTCAGGGATTAAGTGCCATTTTACTATTTTTCAATGCAATTTAATCTATGTTCCTGTGCCAATGGCCTGATAAAAGATCCATGTGCTACTCCTGTTGGTTGTAGTTGGTACAGTATCTTTTAGAATGTGCTAGCTGTATGTCTGCACTGAGTGCTATCCTTTAGAAAATTAATGACAAATACTTGTAAACAATGTGACTTATTAGGTCAAAGTTAAATGACCCTGTCGAATCAGCAAAAGCAAAAAAGGAACTGGAGTTGCACCAGAGAAAGGCTGAAAGCGCCTTGTTGGAATTAAAAGATGACACGGTATCAAGCACTTTACAGCTCAGCAAACATACGACCATTGTAATTTATTTGGAAAAGGTTTTTCCTTCGCCAAAGTTAACTCACAGTAATATGTACTACCTGCGTCAACTATCATGCTACAATTTTGATACACACTTTACTGATACTGACGGCATAATGTGCTTGTGGCATGAGGGATAAGGAGAAACAAAATGGCATCTTGTATTTTGCAGGCTCTAAATTATGGTTTTTAGGAACCAAAATTTCCTTTCCATTTTCCAGAAAGAAAATTTTGTTTGTATGGACCGACAATTGCTCAGGCCAAATCAAAACGCGAATGCTGATATTTTTGTACACGTATTTGGTAGAACTGGGCAAATTTAAATTAATTCAGCCCTATCCTGGCTAGAAAAGCCTACAGAATCTGCCAACACCAGTTTTCATAGACTTGTTCTGCCACTTTCCAGTTCCACACTCCAAGCATCTCAGTCTTCCCCATCTCAACTCGAGTCTGTCGACTCGACCCGAGTTGGACCCCCCCCCCTCTCTGGTCCTGACAAGGGTTTTATAAAGTAATCATACCGTTGAATCGCCTGCTCGCAGTGACAGATCTTGCCCTTGTGCCTGAGCCTTTAAGGTCATCTGTGAATCCCAATATCTCAATGCTCCTGATCTGAACAGTTGTCTGTGTTTGATTCCTGAACTACCTCACTGCCTTCCATATGGGTGATTCTACAGAAAAGTAGCACTTTTGGTGAAAACATTTATATTATTTTTTTAATTTTCTTTGTTTGATATTTATCTCAGAGATAATAAAGCATGTCTAACTTAATATTATCAAAGCATTGGTCAATTATTTTTCATGGCCAAAAAGCAGCCATTTTGTTTTTTGGTTGCAGGGGAGTGAGAATAAGAGAAAAAAACAATATTTCTTAGCAGTATTTGTTTCTAACGGCCATTCTGAATATATTGACAAAAACAATTCTTGGGAAAATATAATTAAACAATATTTTTTCTACTGACAGGGTAGCGATAAAAATGTAATCCTCACTTCCTTGTTGAGAAAAAGTGAAAAAAAAGCACATTCGTGTCATTTTTATTTATTAAATTAACAGAACAAAAGGTAATCCTACTAGGCCAAACTTTTTAGTATAAATTACCAAACAAAGTCTTCCTCTTGAATATCAATTTTGTCATGTGCCTCAGTTTTGTACTATAATTGTCAGGGGAGTGATAATTTGGAGGTTAGGCTCACCCGTAGCGCACCATGTTTATAATAAAAAGCTTTTAATGACATCTAAATAAAGTGTTTTGGGAAACCTACCAAATGTTATCAAATCACGAAAATAAAAATCAACTGACTTTTTATGAAGAACAAGGGAGTGATAAACAGTTTTTACAACTCGTCATTGCTCTTGAAAAAACTTTCAAAGCAGATCCTCTCTTTCCAGAAGTCAAAATCAAACTGAAATCATTTGTTTTTGTGTACATTGAGATTCTAAAATAGCTGACTGAAAAATAAAAAAGCCATGTTTACGCTTCACAAATGTTGTGTTTTCATTGTGACAGGGGAGTGATAAAATTGTGCGTGACAGACATTAGTGAAGCTTTTGTCATCCTTTATGATAATATTTTTTAGTTTTTTCTCTTCAAGCTACATTCGTGAGGGCATAATGAAAACAAATACTCTAACAAACATCTTCCTTCAATTTACTGTAGGCTTATAAAAATCAATGATAGCAAACCTGAGTAGTGTGACAGGGCAGGGGAGTGAGAATTAGGGCTTTGCAATAGCCCCAGCACCAGATCAAAGGTTGTTACAGATCATCCCATCCTAAGTATGATTCCAAATAGTTCATTTTCATGTTACTGAAAAGGAAAAATATTAATATTTTCAATAAGGACTGAATAATTGACAAAAACCCAAAGTGCTACTTTTCTATAGAATCGCCCATATTTGGAAAATGATGTTCTTAAGATGGTTGCTATCTTGTCAAATATATATTTATGGCCACAAAGATATTCACAACTTTAAACTAATGAGAGCAATAGGAGATACTCTGTTGTATGCCTATAGTTCTAATGTTGGCATATACCGATAACCCTCTTACTGCTAAAACTGGGATATATCAACAGGCAGGTTCGCTCTTTATTTGCTAACATCAAACATTTTCAGCTAGTCCTTGTCTCTATTTACCAGTTCCTTTCTTATCTAAAACTTAAAAATCTAAAGATGTCTTGTGGATTTGGTGGTTTTCTTCTGGAGCAGATTTCCGAATATCAGCTCGTCTTCTTCATTGCTGGGATAATGAGCAATCCAGACAACTAGCAAGGATCTGGGATGCTACTACTGGCGATAGAAGCCAGAAAACAAAAACTAGAAAAATAAGTAGGTTATGTTGTTTTTTTAGAATTTTATTATGGGACAAAAGGTTGACAGTAAAAAACATAAATGAAAAGGACTATGTAGCATGAAACGGTACATTAAAAGAAAAACGTTATTTTACTTACAATTAAATTTTAAAAAAGCTAATTAAACAAGTATTGGCATACATGAATGTGTCACTTTTTATTACCTAGAAATATTTATTTAGATTTTCTCTTTTTCTTGATTTTTTTATATTAATATTTACAGACAATATAACATTTATTTATTCTAATATATACCTCAATTTATAAAATACTATTTCTCAAACATTTGACAAAATATAAAATTTTAAGAGCATAAAACATAGATAAAATTATCACTAAAACTTACTGTACATATATACAATCATACAACAAAATATTTTTTATTAGTATGACTTATTATACAGCTCGATCACTTCGCTCGTAATCCTAACAAATATATAAGTATATGAACTATCTTGAAGCATCATACATGGAAATAATGCTAATAAACTTTGGTCTGGGGTTTACAAAGTTTATAAAAGAAGTAAGTAAAAATGGTTGTCCTTATTTCATCGTTTCAGGAGTTATCAACAAATTTCGTAGCCTTCCATTGAAATTAAAATAGTTTACACAATAAACAATATTTTTTTTTTTTTAATTTTATGAACCTAGATGTCATAATCTTAAAATAAAGTATCCTAAATAATTTAATACACGTAAAAACAAATCACTGTAACTAAGGCGGAAAAACAACTTTGGAAACCAAAGATTTCCATTTCGCTAACAAAAACGGCACTTTAAAAAACTATTTCTTAAAAACAAAATATTTAAGAGCCTTAGATTATCACAATAACAAAAATAAAATTAAAAATCAGTTCCTTTGAAAATATTTAAAAAAATAATTAAAAGATAGAGGCACTAGTTTGAATTAGTCACTTTTCAAGGTAACAGGGGGAAACTCTCCGTCGTCATCCAGCTTGAACGTAGCATCGTCGGGTCTTCTTGTAGCATTCGCCATTTCATTCATTTTATCAGATTCTAAATAAGAAAAAACAATTACAATTTTTTAATTGAATAAAATATTTCTATAATACAACCTGTTAATTTATTATTATGATGCAAATTATGATGTGTTTATACTTTGCCAGTATTTCATTACTGTACAATGGAATCCAGCTTCCATCAACAGTATTTAGAAAATTTATCTCCCAAAACATTTTGCCAAGCGAATAACCAGGAAAAGTTTGTTGCACATGACGAAACAAACTGAAAATTGGAAAAACAATTTTGAAAACAAATTTTTTAGACTCTGCTCGAGGAAGCGATGGATTCCATCCATTGTACAATTAATATAATTAATAACTTAACACTTGTATTCCAAAATTATATTATAAAAGAGTAAACAAAAATTAAACCAAAGAGATAATTGTAGAGGAGTAAAAAGAAAAATTATAATAACCTTTTATTAAAATAATAAAATTGTAAATATACTATTTTTACGCGTTTATATGAAAATTCTATGTGAAAAGTAATTGTTTTCATTAAATTTATTAAACCACTGAATAATGCTCAGGACTCTATACCACATCAGAGACATCATTTTCAAAGCTTTATTTTCCGAGGTTTGGATTTAAACCCAGATCCATCTGTTGAATGTACGGGTCCCATTGCCAATTAAACCAAGGGCCTTCTTATCAGAGCATAAGATGACCAAAGAGCCATAGCTTCAGATGTGCCATACTCAGACATGAAGCGTAATTGGAAACGCAGCCAAGCTATATGAAATAGGACCATCCAATCCTGGCGAATCGATTTTTATAGAAAATAAGGGTTTGAAAATGAAGTCCAGATAGTTTATATATCATTGCTACCTACACTAAAATAACAAGCAATGGGCAGGAAAGTTGCATAAAACAATTGCTCATTATACATTTTGGATTATTTGAAAATTGAAATTGTCATCACTTCCAGATTGAGTCGCTTATATATATGTGTGTGTGTGTGTAAATAAAAATTACTTTTTGTGAAAAGATAGTCAACCATTCGAGACTGAATGGTGTAGATGATCAGGGTTTGGTCATATCGTCCCTGCCATGTCAAACTATCAAATGAAAATCAGAGTAAACTAGCGAACGAATATATTCTATCTATTGACAAAGTAATATATTGAAAACTGGTCTTATTCGATACTTTATTTCAGGCCTCGATGGCTATTCTAAAGGGGTTAGGGCATGACAAGCCGTATCATCCACAATGCAAGAGCAAAGTCTCGAATTTGAAAAACGAAATTTCTCATATTCAATACATGGAAGAGACGATACGTTGAATAAAACTAAATTTTATGACTAAAATGAGTTCTATTTCAGCCAATGATTTGGCTTGAATTACAAGCCTTATTCAAGATCACGGAGAAGAGGGAGAACAGTTCCGTATCGTGGAGGTTACATTTTATTCCGAACAGTTCTCCCTCTCCTTCATAGCCATGAAGATGGCTTGCATGTCAAGCCGAAACTTTCGCTTAAATATAACTCATTTTAGCCATAAAATATAGTTTTATTTAACATATGACCGAACCACGGTCTAAACCTTTGTGATTACGTTTTGATGACAAACAATTCATTGAAAAAACAAAAATCAGAATGAATGAAAACATGGGATTTGTCTTTGTTACTGTTTGGCATTTGCTTTGTTATCTATATAATGGGAGGCCATTTCTTTTAAATTAAAGGTTTTATTAGTTTTGCTATTTTTATTATTATTATTATATCTTTTTTTGTTTAAAATTTTAAATTTCTGAAAAAAAATTTGTTAAGCAATTAAACAATAATTATCAAATACTTGCTTTAAAAAATTATAATAATTTTCCCCACTTCTATAAAATGTTAAATTATTACAATCGTTGTATTTAAAAGAGTTTCTTAGGAATAATTATCAAGATATGATTTTTTTTTTTTTTTTTTTTTTGCTTTTAAATATAAAATAAAAGTTATCAAATGGTTATTATATATTTTGTAGGTCTTGATTTTACTAGATGGTTTTCTAATTGTCCATATAAGAATAGTGATTTCATTGAAATGAGGAACAAGCAATTGCCTTCTTCTTTTCTTTTTTCTTAAAAAAATAAAGAAAAAAGAAAATAATTTCCAAAAGAAGAGTTTTTGTAAATATTTAATGTACGGTAGAAAGAAGGAGATTATGTGCTGAAAGCCTGAAATATTTTGCTAAAAGTACGTTTGGTGAGGCCATTTCGGGGAGGTTTTGGTAGTCTTCAACACTCTTATTTCCGCATTAAACAAATCTTTCAGAACAATCCCCCCCTAAAAAAATCCTGAAGATGAAAGAATAATAAAGTACTTTTGTCAAAACAAGGCAGACTATCCAGCAGATAATCTCCTATCCCCCAAATCTTGAAATCCTTCAGTTTTTAAATCTTTACTTTCTTATTCCCTCTACAAAATAACATCAAAATATTTCACTTAAAATGCTTCTAATGATTTGAAGATATAATTTGTTATTATCTAATATCTAACCTGACATAATGCCGGGAGTATAGCCTTTCAGAATTCCAGCGTAACTACTAATCGACCCTTAACACACAGAAATACAAAACAAAAAACCTTAGCCTTGCATTAAATCAAAAATAAAATCATGCTTCTTTTCATGCATATAAAATTAAAGAACAAAACATTTCAAAAGAAATAGGTTATGCTAAAAATAAAATAAATACATATATATATATATATATATATATATATATATATATATATATATATGTATGTATGTATGTATGTAAAAACAAAACATGAAGCTACAAATGCAGGAGGTAGATAAGAAAAAAGATAAAAGTGAAACTCATGCTAGTTGAAAAATAGTTCATCAAGCCAGAGAGATTTTGTATAATATACACACAACATACCTTGTCAAGAAGAATATCTCCTCCAAGATTAAATTAGTCATCATAAATCTCCTGTATATCTTCCAATATATGTGTATGTATGTATATATGTGTGCATATGTATGTATGTATGTATGTATGTATGTATGTATGTATATATGTATATATATATATAAATATATATATATATATATATATATATATATATATATATATATATATATATATATAAGGTGCAAAGGTTTGTGCATGCTTAAGAACTATTTTAATCGTGTAAATAACACCCTCAATTTAACATTTTAATCAATGGAATACATTCCTCCACTATCTATAATTTCTCGACGTTTAGGCCATTTGGTTTTTTAATTCCATTGCTGTAGAAGACTCTGGTTTTGATGCAAGAAAAAATTGTCTTAGGAGTTTCGGATATACAGTAGACTCTCGCTCATCTGGCCTTCTCTTATCCGCCGTGCTCTCTAATTCAGTAGTCTCCGAGAGGAATGAGTGACAGACCTCGGAACTTACCGGAGCTTGACTGGCACGAAGGTTCCTAGTAAACCTTCCCTTCCTAGCTAGCTAAATATTTGTTTCATCGTATTTCATTGGAAGTCAAAGAAGGCATGTACGTTTAGTTTTACAGGCAACTTGAATATATTACTTGTATTTGGTTTGGGACCTCATTACATTATTCCCAGTTAGGTTTGTGGGTCTGGTATTGCATGATACTGAATCCGCCAGAACAACTCCTTCAGCGAGGCCATTGTCATGGCGTATTTGACACTTAACTAAATTGTAATTAATCCACTAAAAGTAAATAATGTCAAAAGTTTCTTCACTTATTTATTTATTTTTTATGTTTGCCAAAATAACTATACAAAAGGAAGACTTGGGCCCGTGTGAAATTTTTTTTTTGAAGCCATCAGTCCTGAATATGTTAAGGAAGTTCTTGGCCGCAGACACTGGAAAAACTAAACAAACTCCGCCCGACATAGACTGGATGAAGCTAGGAACATACTCTCTCACAGAATCTCTGGGATTTAATTGACTATAAATATTCCAGGGAGTGGAGAGGATTTGAAATTCTCCACTATGTTGTATATTGCAGTACTACGTGGCTTAACATTAATGCAAGGTTTGATCCGGAAGCTTTTATGCCCATTCTCTCCCAAATAGAAAATCTACAAGGACAAGGAAGATTGGAAGGGTTATAATTCCACAAGAATTCTTCAGATCTCGCACATAAAACCCATCGTCCTCACTCCTTTTCCAAGTCCTAGACAATACAACTCCTTGATTCAACAACATTCTATAGGCATTTTCTAATTACTTTGTAATTAATCATGGAGTGAAAGTCAATTTGAGTATATTACAAATGGTTCATACTTCCCATTCGGGTATCTTGAGCAGCACGTCGCCTCTCTTTGCTTCCCTTCCTCCACAGAAATAAAGTAAAGAAAACAAGCACATACAGAGCTCTAAAACACTCTACAAGAAAAATCTATAGAAGATAAGGAAAAATAAAGATACACAGGCAGGATCTACTGAAACATTAATACCAACATAAACCAATAAATTTCCTAAGTTTTATAATTTGTATGGCTGTCAATATGCAAGACCTCATTAGAACTGTCAAGAATTGCATGTGATGAAAGCCACTTTGCTCTTGCAAGGACTGGTTTTGTATTACTTAAGAATTACAAAATGTAGCAGAAGAGAGATTGCTATAATACAAACTCATTTGGGTAATATACAATGAATCGGTTTGAAATACTCTACCATTTGGCTCATCGCTTCCATCTCCCTTCGATCCAGCATCCCTCAATGAATGAGGAACTCCGGGAGGATCCGCCTTTTTCAGTAACCTTCAACACAAACAAAATTATAAATGTGCTTTTCTTCAATAAATATATGCATTTTATTTGTTTATCATTGTCTAATATGGAAGTTAACAACAATAATTAAAGTAAAAATGAAAATAACATAAAAATAGCGAAGAAATAAATAAAATATTTGGTTGTAAAATAAGTTCGTAGTGTATTTCAATTTAAATCTCTCAGTGTTTATAAAATCATGTTTACTTGCTTAATTATGTTTGAGGCTTTGAATTTCCTCTTTTGTCTGCAATAGACTTGGGATTCCATGATATGGTAGTTATTTATCATTTATACAATATCCACATAATCGTCCTTTACATTTTGAAAGAGGCAGACCATTAGTAAGAAGACAACGAATTGTGAAAGATTCCAGTGCATTTAGAATTCTTCAAAAATTATTGCACGCCCAATGTCAGGTGTCCTCCTTTGATACATACACTTGCATGTATTCAGTATTTTATGATTATTAAATATTAAAACAAATAATTGTTGTATGCTAGTTAAAAAGTTTTATCTATTTTTATTTTCTTAAAGTGCTAAATATTAAATAAATTGACTTGGCTGTAGTGGCATGATTGCGGAATTTTCTTACACGGTATAGGATGTGAACAGGTTTGCCAACCCATCCTTGAAATCTCTTATCGTCAATTCACTTCTACTGGTGTGTGGGTATCTACTCATGCCCAGAACTTGGAAATGAGTCTCAAGTCTCAACACTATCCAAAGGCTCATAAACAAATGAATTAAAAGTTTTATACGTACTTGTGCTGTTTAATGAGGTTACAATCGCCTCCTTCATTTTTATCTATACTGTATATGTAAAGGTGTCCGTCTGACGAAGCCACCAGAAGCCGAAGAACTTTTTGAATCCTAAGAAAAGACAATTTATTTATTATTTTAATAAAGTAATCGTAGTTAAAAAATACAATGTTTTGAATTAGAAAAAACAACAAAGAAACATTCTGCTGTGTTTATTCTTATTTTATTTTACAAACTAAGTAAGCTAACAAATATTTTTTGGTAAGGTCAACTTTTAGAAGAATGAATCTTTTCAAAGCATCTATGAGAATACGTAGCAGTATCCAAACCAGTCAAATCATTACTCCCTAGTTTCCAAGATGCCATCTTCGTGCATTCCCATAGCATTCTTATCATTTGGAAATCTCAGAATAGAAGTCATTATTTTGTGAAGGAGTTAAACACTTTCCCTATGACATATTAAAGAAAAGTGAGATTTTAGGTGCCAAAATCCACAGAAAACTTACCAGAAATATTTCCTAACGACACTAGGGATAAAAAACATATGGAATTGTAAAAAGATTCCTGCAAGTTGGACTTAAGTTTTTTTTTATGTATATATGTTTAGGCAC
Organism: Gonocerus acuteangulatus; assembly: GCA_946811695.1. Taxonomy (NCBI): domain Eukaryota; kingdom Metazoa; phylum Arthropoda; class Insecta; order Hemiptera; family Coreidae; genus Gonocerus; species Gonocerus acuteangulatus. Next base: position 80,391,799 of record OX328129.1, on the reverse strand, counting down.
ATAAGGTTAGCTCAGTGGTAGAGTACTCGACTAATATGCTGGAGGACCTGAGTTCAAAACTCAAGCGTACTAAAGATTTTATCTTCTAGTGTCTTCGTTTGTGGGTTGGATTTAGGGGTTGTGCCTAGGCCTACCTACCCTTTAATTCATTTATTAATGAGGACCTCCAAAAGTTTTTTTTTTAAATATATAATATTTCCCTTCTATATTCTATATCCAACCGATAATTCTAAACATCTTACATTCAGAATTTTTCTTTTGTTAATATATTAAAACAAAAATGTATGTATGTATGCTAAAAAAAAAGATTGGTATACTACATACCATGTATTATGATAAATGCATTTATAAGTGGCATAAAGAACTGAAAATTATTATTGGTGGTTCAACCTTGTGACAAGTAAATTTATAGATAAGTAAATTCGACTTAACATAATTTTTTGAGTTACGTCATCTCCCCTGGAATGAATTACCAAGATGAGGTAAGGTTTAGCTGTAATTAAGTATATAATTAAGATGAACATACTCAGCAAGTGCACAGATATTACGATGGCCATGTTGAGGAAGGTGAGCGGAAGCGAATGCTCGGCCTTGACTCAGTACAGACATCGGGAGCATTGACATAGGAAGGTAGTTAGCGGAAGCAGAAACTGCTTTGCTTAAGTAGCCCATCCAGCCTTGTGAACCTTCGTCGCTTACTTGCCCTCTGGAAGAAATTACAATTACAAATCTCTATGTCAAAGAATAATTAAAAAATCGAATGTACTTAAAATGATTGGTTTGGTTTTATTACAGATAAGCCAATGTCAAATGCATGTGTCTGTTCAAGAAATGAAAACATCTGCTGGAATGAAATCTCCAAGGAAAATAAGATTTACAGCACTAAAATCTTATCGGTCAGGCAATCCTTATAATTTTCAAACAATGGATCTGAGGAAATTGTGTTTTATGATAAAAAGATAAAACCAACAGTGATTTCTATTACTTACGGCACATCCTTAGGATCTTCGAGTTTAAACACATGAACAGTTTCTGTGTTGGAAGTAGCAGCTAAAAGTGAGGCATCAGGAGAGAAAGCGAGACCGAAAATATTTACACACCTGAAAGTAAGTCATATGAGAGCAGACGACAAACATTTAATGCTAGTTATTAATACACTGTATAATTCACCCAAATCAATATGGCTTCACACCACAGCGAGGAGCACCAGATGCAATACATACTGTAGTTGACTCTAGTAGAACAGGTCTCTCGGTGAAAAGTCATGTCTTGCTTATATCATTGGATATTAAAGGTGCTTTTGACCATGTGTGGTGGCCTTCTTTATTTGAATATCTAAGGTATATTGACTGCCCAAAAAACATTTATAAAATTCTACAAAAGTACTTGACGGACAGACAAATACTATTAGATACAAATATTTGCTAGACGACAAAACCTTGGAACCCCTCAAGGATCAGCTTGCTCTCCCATACTCTGGAATATCATCGTAAATGATCTCTTATTCAAAATTTCAATATTAAAAACTAAAATTGTCGCCTTTGCAGATGACATTTTAATCCTTATTGAACGAGCACTCTTTCAGGAACTTCAGATAACCGCTGATCGAATATTGACAATTGTAGAAACATGGGCTAGGAGAAATAAACTTTTATTCAGTACGTCAAAATCGAGTTATATTCTATTCACTAAGAAACGAACTAAACCAAACATGACGTTACGCTTACAGAACGACTATATTCAACGGGCAACCTGTATCAAATACCTAGGGGTTATATTGGACGAAAAACTGAACTTCAACAAACACATTGACAACTTACAAAACAAATTAATAAAACTAATAAACTTACTCTCTATATCTGCTAGAGTAACTTGGGGTCTTGAGAGTGAAGCACTCCAAGTAATTTATAAAGGAGCAATTCTACCGTGCTTAACTTACGCAATCTCAACTTGGAAAAATGGAATAACCAAAAAGCACAATATCAAGAAACTCGAACGAGTACAAAGGCTTATAGCGATAAAAATTTGTAAAGGATTTCGAACTTTGTCCTATGAGGCTGCTTGCGTCTTAGCCAACATCACACCAATTACTATACAAGCAGACCAACTCATACAGTTTTACCAACTTTGTAAACTTAAACAAAGCACGGACACCATTGACGCAAAGACAATTGAATATCAAACACCCTTACATGACTGGATTCATCCATCAGAAACCCTACAGCTAAATATAAACGACAATTTCAGTGAACCAGACTGTACTTTCTACACGGACGGAAGCAAGGACGGACACAGAGTTGGGTGCGTGTTTGTAGTATACAAAAACAGAGACTTCACTGACAGACAGAAATTTAGGCTCTCATCACTTTGTACAAACAATCAAGCTGAACTATTTGCAATTTATCAATCCTTAGAATACACAAAAACAACATTCTTTACACTGAGCATACACATACAAATAAATACTGACAGCAAAGTTTCGTTGGAAAAAATAATAAACAACAGACTTCGCGATCCACTACCTGAAAATATACGACAGCTAATTAGGCAACTACATGACTCTAACATCCATATACACTTACAATGGGTTAAGGCGCATGCAGGTTTAGAGGGGAATGAGGTAGCGGACCTACTCGCTAAATCAGCTGCAGCGGATCCTCTACTACCCATCAGTTATGATAAGATATCACAAACACATCTAAAATATATAATTAAAGAGAAGAGTGTAGAATTGTGGCAAAAAAGATGGGACGAATCCACAAAAGGCTGACACTTGTATAACTTTATTCCAAATATCGTTAAACCAAAAGGACTAACAACCCACTCATACAGACTTACTCAGCTTCTAACAGGACACGGACAAGTAAATTCTTACCTCCACAGATTTAGAATTAGAGACTCAGCCGCATGTCCTTGTGATGAATATACAGAACAGACATACACACACCTCTTATACGACTGTAGACTCACCGATGACTACAGACAGGAGCTGGAATGCGTGGTTACAGGAGCCAGAAACCGCCGAGTCCTGCATTGCTGTACAGCAACTTCAAGGGAGCTTTGATAACCTTCAGCAACTACATCACGGAAGACTTAAATCTTCCAAGATAGGAAGAATCTCTTATTCATTTAATTTTTTTTTTTTTTTTTTTTAATTAATAATCTTATTTATATATTTTATTTAATTTTTATTTATTTTTTTTTCTACATATATTCTATTTTCTTCATATAATGTCTTCAGTTTAATTACTTTATTAAACCAGTTTAATACATTCAGTAAGTTTAATTTTAATTTTTAACTAATAATCTTATTAATTTTATTATTTATTTATTTATTTTTTTCTACATTTAATCTATCTTTCTACATATAATGTGCTCAGTTTAATTAATTTACTAAATCATTTTAATACATTCATTAAGTTTAATTTTAAGTTTTAATTGTAATTTTGAATTAATAATCGTATTTATTTATTTATTTTTTTTTTATTTTTCTACAGATAATCTATTTTCCTACACATAATGTTCTCAGTTTAATTAACTTTTTTAATCATCTTTATACATTCATTAAATTTAATTTTAACTTTTTAATTGTAATTTCTAATTAATAATCTTATTATGTTTGATTTTTTTTTCTACATATAAAACTATTAAATCATCTAAGTAAACTGTAAAATATTGTATACAAAATACATGCGATATGCAAGCATGGGGCATGTAGTAAATAAACGGCCACATCTCAGGGTTACTGAGGTATGGAAAAAAAAAAAAAAAAAAAAAAAAATTACACTGTATAATAAACATAGGGAGTGAGGTTAGCTCAGTGGTAGAGCACTGGACTTATTAGTCCAGTTGGAGGACCTGAGTTCAAATCCCGAGCAAGCACTAAACATGGGACTAATTTTTTTTAATTCTTAATTTTTTTTTTTTTTTTTTTTTTTTTTTTTTAAGAATAAACATGATGGCATTCATCATTAGTGATTTAAATTTCAAATCTTTAGGAAAATTATCTCACCGGGTTGGGGTTTGAACTCTCAAACCCCCAGTGAGATGGTCACTGGTGGCACAGCTATTTTAATACTCCATGGGCATCTAAGGTCGTACGGGTTGCCGTCTCGCAAGAGTTAACACAATACAAACTCCAGTTTTTGCTCTTTTATAAAAAAAATCAGTATGGATCTTTCACATGACATATGATTTGATGAGTTTGTTAAACAGGAAAATAAGTTCATCAGAAACTCTGCTCTCTGGGATGAAGCAGGTGAAAATAAGCCTTGAAATTTGATCAAATAGAAAATAAATCAACTAAAATACCTTTTAACACCACGCCTAAATTCATGAAGTTTGATTCCATCAGCAACATTAAAAACTCTTATCACAGTTCCTTTTTCTGAAGCAGTCGCTATAAGATTCCCAGATGGACTGAACATCATCGCAGCTAAGGGCGAGTCATGGGCAGCAATCATCATTTTGCAATTCTAAAATACACATAAATATACAACATAAAAAATGACCTTAAAAAAGAAAGAGTAATATTTATAAATAGAATAGGTACCAAATGAACAGTGTCAAAAATCTGAACTTCTCCAATAGTCGAACTGCCAGGATAAGCGAGATAGCAGTTATCGCTATCAGTAGATAAAGCACAAAGGCCATTAGGGTTCGGTGGAGTATCTCGGATCGTATGGAGTACAGCCATGTCTCGAATATTGTGGATGTACAAGGATTCTTCTAAGCAGACAACTAACCTCTACAAACAAAGCAAATATAAAAAGTTAAATAAGAAATTTAGTCAATTTTATACAATTTAGTATCAAAGTGCTTGAAGCCACTATATTAGCTTGACCGCATAATACCAACTGCCCAAAGGAGGGTACAGAACCCTCCCTCTCCCTTGCGAGGGCTTCCACATCTCGGTGTCGGTTGGAGGCCTCGACAGGTGAGAGATGAGTTGTGGTCGAAAGGCAAGGATTGTTTTTTAATTTCTTCGACGTACACAATATCCAAATGTTATGCTGAGCCACCATGGATGGCTTGAGTTTCCTGTGCCCCAAGTGTGGGAAGCCACAACTCTGATTAATTGTTTTCCATCAAAATGTGTTACGCCACAATAATGGCTCAGTAGAGACATCTGTTGGGAGATAGGAAAACTAGTAGCTACTTTCAGTAGCAGTACATAGAGTTTGGTGTACGTTTGATTGTCATTGCTCAATTAAAGTGTGTCACTCCCTCCATGCTCTGGTGTTTGGGTTGGGCTCGTAACCAACATTAAAAGCCCATCGCCTGTAATAACACCTCAGAAAATGTGGATCATTTTCTATTGCTCCCAAAAAGTGAAGACGCCTTTCCTTTCTGATGTATTTTTGCGCTTGTGAAAAATATTTGCACACATTTTTCTCATCCCGAATTCATTGGTCAAACTTTGACGAACAGTTGTGTGAGCCAAAATCAATTCTTCACCAACCTTTTGAAATGTAAAAGGAGAATGTGAACACAAGAGGTTACAGATTCTCTCAACATTTTCTATTGCTCTCGAAGGTGAAGGCCTTTACTCCGTGGGGCTCGTCTTCAATTTATTCACTTCCTTCTGGAAATGCATTAAACCTTCTAGCCTGCTTTCATAGGTCTCAGATAGTTTCCATTCCACTCTCTGCAAGCCTCAAGCAGAACCTCATAGAACAGGGTTGTTTAATATTGATCTCACTCATTTTAGAATAAACTAAAAAACTTTACACACATTAGTGGTCAAACTTGTACTGGATGCCACTAGAAAATCAGTCTCATTAATTAAATTACACAGCTTGCATACAAATGCACACTAAAATTTGATGACAATTTTTATTTGTGACATATCGGCTATAAAATATCGTCATATCTAATCTACAATTCCAGATTGAGTCATTGGGTTGTCCTCAGCTTATGAGATAACTCGGGTCTTTTTGCGAAGACCACATCCAGTTACTTGTGAAGTATCTGAAGTGAATATAACAGTGATTCAGCGATCGCACGTAACACATTAGCTTTTCTATTTGCTATTCCTATGGGCAATTCTATTGGTTGTTGCTGGTAGTAAAGTAACCTTTAACACTCAAGTCAATCCAACTCGCAAAAATTGAGCGTAGTGAGCGGAATCGCATAGGATGTAAGCCCATAATGTGAAGTAAATATAAAATATAAATATGTTATAGAACCAGCTGACAAAAAAATCGGTGAGGAGGCCCCTAAACTACACAATTACCATTATTTTTTATAATATTAACATTTTTATTAATATATATTGTTTGCTGAAATATATTCTGCTTATTTTCCTTTATGCTTTACAAGCCTAAAAGTATTACTTACTAATACAAGTTATCTAAGGATTATTTAGAAACCATATTATATAAATATAGTAGTCAAAAAAGTTACTTTTAGTAGTGATTGCAGTGATTTTAAATTCATTTCATTACTATATTAACTTTTGATTTCTATATTTATATAATATGGCTTCTAACCTTAGATAACCTGTAAAGAAGTAATAGATAACCTGCAAAGAACCTGTAAGCTAATCCCTAAGTACCAAAATCACGACAGATATTTCAAAGTAACTGGATGTGGTCTTCACAAAAAGACCTGAAAACCCAACAAGGGTTTCCTCTTTTTCAAAAAGATGAAACACCCAAAAAAGTCTATATAAAAAGTCTAAAAAGGAAATAAAATCAGATGACTTACCGCCCGGTTGAGTTTGACAGCAAGTATTGTATTAGAGTAACTGTAATTACATATTTCAGTGCCCTTCTTAAAATGACATACTTTCAACTTCCTCGGAGAGTTAAGGCTGACCAAAGCAAGTAACGAACTACTGAATAACCTTTCTACAATGCAAATATCTTCCGTTTCTAAAAAACAAATATCCTTTGTCAATGACAACAGTTGCTAAACAAAACTATTATTACTATTAAGTTATCAATGATGCCTAGAAAATAAAAAAACTAAGTTATCAACATTTATATTAGTGCCCAACCTTGTAACATTATTTTTTTTTTTAAGAGTAAAGAAATGTTTTCTATAAGTATCTTGATAATATAAACTGGCATTTGCCAGGGGAAAAACTATTCCCCAATGTTTTTACAGTAAAATCTTTAATATTTTTAGGAAGTTATTAAGCCTGAGAAGAAACAAAGCAATTGTTTAGTAAAATTATATCTATATAAGTTCATGAAAATAAAAAATATGTTTGTTCTCCTCTTCATATCATGGAGCTAATTCTTAATCTGAATTTGGAGCTTAGGCGTTGGAATTAAGTAAATATTAAGTAAAATATATAACTAGAAGGGATGACAACAATTGAAGGGGTTGGGGCAAAATAGTGCCAAGAAACATTAATAACAAAACTGTAGCTGCAATATGTTGGATATTGTGTTGAAATATTTAGTTGAAATGGTTAGGGGCAACAAGATTAAGTAGCATACAGAGCTTGTAGTCATATTTTAGTAATGTTTGCATCATAGACTGATAGTCCCACATAATATCCAACATATAGCAGCACAGTTAAGTTTAGTTTTCGGGCAATGATAGCCACGTAGTTCTTTGCCCTAAAAAACAAATAAACAAACAAGTTTAGTTAAAAATGTTGCTTGCCACTATTTTGCCCCGACCCCTTCAATTTATCCATTCTATACACGTTTTGCTATCTGTAAAAAGCATAGTTTTGAGTAATGTACTTGTAAATTGTATATGTGAAAAAGAGGAATTTACAACAAAAGAAAAATTGTTATATAAAAGAAGCATTAGAAACTTCTAAATGATAATGAAACTTCTAGTTGATATTGAAAAACAAAGAAGCTTTTGTTGTCAAAGAACTATCACTATGCTTCAAATTGTAATCTTAGGTTCTATCTTTAAAACATGGAGTAATTAAAAATGTATGAACCTTTGAAGATGTGAAACAAATTTTTGAATAACATAGGCCAATACCTACAAATCTACATAAATATGGCATTGTCTGGTGTAAATTTTAATTGTACTCGTCTTAAATTTACAAATAACATTGTCCTAATATTTAGAAAATATTTTTTCCCCAGAGAAAAAAGTGCAAAGAATAATTATATAAAAATATAATATTTATTAATGGCCCACCAAAAAAGACACAGGTAATACAATGAATTAGACCTAAATACTAAGAATTTCCAAAAATCTGAATTATCATTGTTAATGAACCACAAATTTTGAAGGTATATAAATTAAACGCTAATTAATATTTTACTTCTATTACTTTCTAATTAAACTAGGAAATATTATAAAAACTAGTAAAAAAATCGTATTCTAAATTTATTTTTTAATTCCTTCCAACGTGATCTGATTTTCAGACTATATAAAAATATAATCAGTAATAAGAAAGACTTAAGTAGGATATGGAATGCATTGTTTGCTTGTCAAAATAAGTCCTTGACCCCATTAACACTGCTAAGTTTTTGCAAATGTGAATTGTTTTTGTAAACAATAAATACTTTTTGATAATTACCACTTTCACAGATTTCCAATGGAGAGTCAATGGTATTAAGTGACAAAATTCTATAACCATTGCATGTACTGACTGCCAAAGACCTAGGGAAAAGAAAAGGCTAATGAAAAAACAGAAAATTAGTTATTCAAGTACACATGATGACCAAAATAATTTTATGATTCTCTGATTTGATAAAAATGAAAGGAAACTTCTATAAAAATGCATTAAAAAAGGAATGAGATAACACAAAGAAATTTTAATAATTTATTTCTAAATGGTTAATTACAATTGTCAATAAAAAGTATTGGTAAAATAACATTTACCAAGCTTTTTGCAAAAAGGAAATGTTAGCAAATAAAAGAAAGTCAAATGGAATTCATTAACTAGTACTCGAATATTCATAACTTGTTTCAAATCTTGAGTGACATTAACGTTAATAATAAACAAAGAAGTGACAACATACGTATAGTCCTGATTAAAGCTGACGAATATATTACTCTTAGAGGAATCATAGGATCGCGATAGAAAATTCATTAGTCCAAATATAAGAATTTATAAAAATGCAAAATTATTGTATTCCCATTGGTACGACCTTCAGCGAACAGACATAACAGAAAACGAAAACATAGAACCCCTAACAGCTGTTGTTTATGTTTGTGTCGTCTTGATTGAAATACGATTTGTAACTAATGACTAACTTAAATGATAAAAAATAAATACAGTAAAACTTGTATAAACAATTTCCTATGTATTTAAAGAAATCGGTATAAATCTAAACAAAGTTTAAATATCAAATATCAGGTCAAGAAAAAAAAAAAGCTTTGACAGCCCTATCGATATCAAAGAGGCTGAGAAGTTAAAATATCAGATTAACTTCAGTATCTTATAGTCAGTTGATTGGGGAGGGATGTACTTGGGGACGTTCTCCCCAATAACATTCATTTAGAAAGTAGTTTTTTTTTATTTATTTTTGTATTTGCTTTATATTTTATTTTTAATTCCAGAAATTTGTTCCATTTATAATTGCGTTGTGTTTTAATACTTTACCATGGGGAGAGTTAGGGCTACCAAGTATTTAATAAAATCTAAAATACCATCAAGAAAAATTATGATATAACAGAAGCCAAATGAAATGGGCTAAACTGTTGGTTGTGTAATCTGTTAATCCCCACTACTAAATTTAATAAGCTAAAAGCATGCATTGTTAACAATGTCCATCTGTAAGTGATGGCATTTGCTTCAGGAATGGCTCTAGGGAAATATTTAACTTACTTAAAGCTTCTCAAGGAATCTTGCTTTAGAGCTTTGAAGTCGTAAGTAAAATCTCATTCTTTCTGTAACATTCGTGTAGTAAAATGAGAAGAATTGGTATCTTTACGTTCAAAATTGTTATGTTTGTGTAGAATTCATTGGATGAATGAAAAGGCCACTCCTGACAAGGCGTATATTCCAACTTACATTGAGCACATCGCAAATGTTATCACTCATGGTGTAAGTACCTACTTTTTCGTATTTCAATTCTGTTATTAGTTTCATTTTTTAAAAAATTTTCTATTAAACTATTGTGCCAGGCTATTGTAAAATTCAGCATCATTTAAATAAGATGAAATAATTAGTGCAAAAGTCTTAGTCGGTGTTTCTAAGAAAATTTCTCTGGAACATATGTGGGCTTGTATTAATGTTTAGAATTCTCACTCTAGACACTAAAGAGAAATATTGAGTTGCTTATGCAGAAATTCCTGTACTTCTGTGCTAGCTATCGGTTTATTGTTTTATTATTAATTATATTTGGCTATCCAATGTGAATCTTCATTAAGCTTTTCAGAATTTTCTTTCAAATTATAAATTTCTGTAAAGTGTCTTCAAATATGTTTAAAATCGAACTTATTTGGGCTCTTGTCAAATGAGATTAGTACAATTAATTTACCGAGATCTTACAAATTTTGAAGTTTGATCAAATAATTTCCTATTTTAACCATATTTGTCTTAACCATTTTTGACATAGTTGTTTCTTATTACAATGAAAATAAGCCGATGTTCTGTTTTGTTAAATCTGAAACTTTTAACAATTACTATTACTTAAAGAATTAACACTGGAAGGGCAAATCATGCAATTTATTTTTCAATCTTTATTATTTTTGTGATAAATGATACATTGTATAGTTTTCTATGTGTCATATTTGCTCAAACTCCATGCTCTTTAAGTAGACTGTTATATTCTCCTGCTGAACAGGAAATTTAATATTTTTTTAAAGGGCTATTGTGATTAAATACTGAACAATTTTCTTGTTACACGGCTGTTGGCTGTAATATAATCTATTTTGCTTTTCTGATGCAAAATATCGACCCGTAATGGAGTGAAGGGAACATAAGCTCATTTATAATAGTATTGAATTTCTTAATGGGATCAACATTCTCATAATCATTAATCAAATCTGTCAACCTGTAATATCAATTTAATAGAAAACTTACTTGTTTTTATTTAAATTTCAAACTTGCAATATAATTTAAAAATTATTATTATTAGTTAAAGTCTGCTCTAATTTAGAGATTAAATCGTCATGTTATTAAACAAAACCTATTAGCCCTTTTAGATAAGGCATCTGATAGTTGACGGGAATTGCAGGTGTTGAATCCCAGCCTGGTAAGTTGTTTTTTATAAAGGGTTTAAAAAAAAAAAAAAAAAAAAAAAAAAAAAAAAAAAAAAAAAAAAAAAAAAAAAAAAAAAAAAAAAAAGTGGATTTCAATCCTAAATGAGAGAATTAAAATTCGTATGTACTTGGGGGAAGGGGGGAATTTCTTCTCCTTGCAAACTAGCCCATTTGCATTAATTTATGAGAAAAACAAAAGCATTGATGTAAATTCTTATGTTTGTTAAATCTAGTCTAGCATTTAAACTTGTTTGAAAAAGAAGAATATTCAACTTGATTAGACTCCAAACTGATAATAGATAAGAGACGAATAACATGTAATTTGTAACTTCTGAAGCAAGTAGATTGAAATAGTAACAATAATAGTTTTGTTTATTGTGCCTTATTTAACAATATAAAAGTTAATAATTAACAATTATTTATATGAGGTTCATTGATCGACAAAAAAAAAAGAGATGTATATCAGAGATTAATCAATCGACAGGACAGTGGATTTGCTCTGTTTAATCTATAAAGCTGTAATATATGGTGAAAAGGATAGGTAGATTCTATCCAATTTCCAGGCAACACGTTTATTTTATTCTTATAGAAAGTGTTGTGAATTCAAAAAATCGTTGGTTGAGTAGACCTTGTTAAAAATACCTTTAAAATATTCTTAAAAGTGTCTACAATGTAAAGCCAGCCTGATAATATATAAGAGTGAATAAAAAGTAATCTGCAACTTCTGAAGCATGTAGAACTAAAATAGTTAGTGATAATTATAGCTTGTTTTCTATTTACTGGCCTCGTGCCTTATTTAACAATATTAAAATTAAATTAGTATGTCTATCAAAGGTCCATGAATTGATAGCAATTTAATCAAACTGAATGAATAAAAGATAATATGCTACAAACAATTATTATAAAGATGAAAATAATAAATTGCCCTTTTAACCCTTTCATTGCTGGTGAATGAAGGGACTCGCAGCATCCAGTACGCTCGATACTTATTTGTCTAGCTTCTCCCGTATGCTCCCTAAGCTCTCCTCATCTCGACCTCACTACTAGCGAGGTCAACTCTTTCCTATCTCTCAGTATACCATTGTTATATAATGAGAATTATTAACTTTAAATGTCAAATGTCCTTTATATTGGTAATTTTATACTAAACTAAAATAAATTTTCTATCATGTTAATGAATCTGAAGAAATACCCCCAAAATCATCGTCTGTGCTCTCCTGGATCATTTCTCTTCATCTTCATCTCTTCGCCAGACCGAAAACGAGGTACATCGTCACTCATAACTAAGGAGACTATTTATATCAATTTCACTAAACAAGATCCAAATTGTGACTGAAAAATATCATATAAACAGCAACAATATGGCTGGAGAGACAAAACTGACTACGCCCCTGCAAATAGGTGGCAAGGCGCACCAGCTTCAACCTCCAACAATTGCAATGTAGATTTTAGGAGCCTCTGTTACTTCAACCTTTAGAGAAAAATTATTAGTCATTACAGATTCTAAAAATGCTCAGAAACATTAATGTAATGTATTATTTCATTATGACTTCTTTAGATGCCTCAGTGATAAAACATTGATATACAGGGCTAATATAGGCCAAGAGTTAACTCATGTGGAGCATCAGGGGTAATGACAGTGGAACACGAGTTATCTCGTTCAGAGCAACATAAATCTATGTCGTATATTGATCGAAATCACTCTTTTGCCTGAATGGATTGTATCCAGCTGATTGACGCCATGTGTAAAACTCTTACTCGTGATATGGCCATTGTAGGAGAAGGTTCACCTTAGTACAATTTGGCTTTAACAGTAGTTGAGTTACTATTTAAGCTCCTCAAGTGGAATGAAACATGTAGAACTGAGTTTTAGTAAATGAATCAACATTATAAATCTAGTATTATTCGTTTTGTCCTTCTTCTAGTTATACTTTGTTCCGTTCATAGCCCTAGTGCCATTAGTAAAGGAATATAAGAAGTTATTGGTAGGGTCTGATCTTTCATGAAAAATATAAATTAAAATCTCAAAGAGAAGGAAGATTTAAAGAACAACTACTATTCTAAGCGAAATTACTCTCCCCGCCTTCTAAATATTCGCCCTAGAAAACCGCTTTTGTTAAAGGCAATTAACCCCCCCCCCCAAAAAAAATAATTAAAAAGTAAGGTAAACAGAGACAAAAACTCATTGAAAATACCAAAACTAACACTTCCGAAGTTTTAAGCACTTATTTCTCTGATTGACATTGTGCTCCATCAAAAATTGCATCTATTAAGAAAATATTTTTTATACTTTCTTAACTCCAAATGTAATCAAAATTTAAATATCTCAGTTTAGATGATTTTAAAATATGAACAAAATATTTCAATTGAATCCAATGATCATCTAAACTGAAAATTAGTTTAAAAAACAATTTTTATCCACTTCTCTCGAAAGCGGTTAAAGATATCACCTTAAAAATGGTTTCATTCGTTTCCCTATGTTAGAGAACCTATGCAAAGAGTACCTGCAAGCATATGAACTTGAAGACATAAGCGTTATGATTTTTTCACGTGAATTTTGCTCCACAATCATGTTCCAATCATGGACGGATTCTTCAGGTTTATGAGTTTGACCTTTGAAATTAGGAAAAAAGATTTTTGTACCAAATTTCATAAAAATCCGGCCATTTTTCAGCCTGTGAGAGAGCGAATAGACAAATACAATACATACATAAATTTGAACCACCATTATTTTCATGATCTATGAGTTCTGAAACATGAAATTTTATAAGTGGCACTTTGATGTCAGATTGTGTCATGAGGTCAAGCTCATAAGTAGGTTTCCTCCCCATGGAGGGAGGAAGGAACCATGCTAAAAGGATGCTAAAAGTAAAATAAAATTCTAAAACATTTTCGGATAATGAAATCTACTCTGGTTTCGTCTATCTACGAATATATAATTTACTGACCTAATTAGATCATTGTTTGCAAATAGCTCTGATTTCATCATTTAATCTGATAATTTGTTGTTCCATTTCTCCAATTCTCCTCTATTTTTTATTTAATTGTTATTTTACAGTTAAAGGTCACTATGCATAATAGATTAGTATAAAAATACGCGTGGCCTTGAATTGTCTTTTTCATTACTTTCCTGTGTAAAAACAAACAAGCAAGGATAAAGCAATAGAAAGCCTGACGTATAATCGTCGTTCCATTTAATACATACATTTGTGAAATATAGAGTAGTAATTCTTATTATCCCCCCTAAATAGAACGAAGCAAACACACCCAAAACTCCATGCACCGTACTATTGACATTTATGCCCAGATACATTTAATGTAGGAAATTTATTAGGCTTTCAAAAAATCACCTTCCACTTACCACGATTTCTCAACCATTTTCAAGATATTTAAAAAAATACACAAATCGTCCAAAAACGCTTATATGTTAATATGAGAATTCTTTTTAATACTTTTGATTTTTCCCTAACATAACTAAAATTTATATCTTAGTTTGCATAAATTTATAATATGTTAAAAATATTTAAGTCCCTCTGTAATTTTTGAGCACACAGAACAGAAATTGTTCTTTCTTCATGTTTTCTAAAAAACTATTATGTATATATAAATTTGAAGATCAATTTTTTTGTGACCTATTAGTTATGAAATGTTCAAATTTGTCATCGGAAGTATTATCCAGATAATGCATCACAATCTTTGGTATTATGATCACAAAACAAGCAGGGCAGAATATAATGAGATGACCTGTGAATCGTAATTTGCCCTCGCACAAGAAAAGTGTAGAATTACTAGAATGGAGGCTCAAAATATTTAGAAAGAAAATGGATATATTGTAATGTGTGGAATCATTGTTGAACTAAATATACTTCAGGAGTTTATATTTTTTAAATTGTTCTTTCTTGTCCTGACTGACTAACAATCTCCCAAAGAGCTGACTATCTGTCCTGGTATTTGAGAGCCGAGATACAGGCCATTCACATACTCAGATTCCTTTTCTTGATTGGCGTTCGTTGAGAGAATTGTAGGGAGCAAATTACTAATTAATTCAATCTCATCGAACAGCGTCCTAATTTCCCAGAGCTATTTTATTCTTCAGCCATTTCTTTATTTCAACTTCATTTTCCGGTATATATTTATCTCGAATATATTTCATTCCTAAAATTTATTTTCTTATAAAACGTTTAAATATGAGTTTAAACTGTAATTCGTAAAAATGTATAATAGTAGGAGCTACTAGTCCTTTCTTTGTTGTGGATCAGCGTTGGGCAATAGTTAAGTAGATTGGGTTATTAACTACATTTTCAAATTCAAACTAGTTGTTGAGTTGTTACATCCCGTAACTAGAAACATGTAATTAGCAGTTATTCACATACAACTATTTTTTGGGGTCTCCGGTGGTCTAGTGGCTAGCGCGCTAGATTCATAAGCGGGAGATGGTGGGTTCGATCCCCACCGGTGGCAGGAATTTTCTCATCTCAGGGCTCGCTGTGAAAATTCCTGGCTGCACCCTGGATGTCAGCGCTAATGGCCAAGATTTGTTGATGCGCCGTATAAAAAGAAAAAAAAAAATTAGCATAAATATGCGATGACCAAACTGAAAAAAAGTGTCCACTGGTTTTCATGCATGCGCTGTGGCCATGTATGAAACTGTGGCCTTCTCGCATGCGCTGTGGCCATGTACGAACGTAAATACACTTTAGCAAAGTGTCCGCTGGCCTTTGCGCATATGTGGTAGCCATGTACGAAAAAGAAGACTGTATGTTATATAGTACAGAATTGCATAGGTTTGTCAGATGGACCTAAAGCATATTTATTTTCCTGAATTTGAGCAAAAGGCTCTAAACCATGTTTTTTTAAACTTGTAGTTAGTAATTGAACTTTTTAACTGCTAACAAGTATTTGCTAAAACGTAGTTGTTCGCTAGTAACTACTAACTGTACAGTTAGTAACTACATACTTAAAGTGTGTAGTTAAGTATTCAAATTAATTTTAAAATAAGTAATTATTAATTTCACTTTCATTCGTTGGTACAAACAAACAAACGGAATCCTTTCTAATTCCACCTTCTATATTCTACCTACTATGTCCTTTTACAATCCTTAAAGGGAGATGTTATCCCTTAAAGGGAGATTTTTTTTTTTTTTGTTAAAAAAAAAGTGCAACTTGTAATAAAACAGTAACTAATTTGTTAGTAGATACAACAACCTGCCTGGGTGCCTGTTCAGATAAACCCAGGAGCTCAATTGCGCATTCGCGAACATCTGGGCAGGAATTTCTCCCTGCACTCTCCCTTCTGTTCCACTATTTGCAAAGCGTTTTAATCATCAAATTCTTAACGTTAATCACTTTAAAACTGATTACATCTTGTTTAGGGCTAGGTAAGGCTTCAAGAGGTTAGCTAAGGGAGATAGTGTTTAATATTTATCAATACTTAGCCAAAGCCAAATTTCATAGTGATAAAGTTATGACAGAGAATTTTTACCACCAATTTTCTACCGTGAATATAGGCCACGCCCTTTTCCCTCCATCTATTTGAACAGGCGATGTTATACTCTAAATTCTTTCTAGCCTTTGCTTTGGCTAAGTATTGATAAATATTAATCACTATCTCCCTTGCCTGACCTCTCAAAGCCTTCCCTAGTCCTAAATGAGACACAATCAGTTTTTATTGAGTTTTACGTAGCGTGTTGTTTATTGAAATAGTAATGCAAATGGCGGATCCGTCAGGAATAATTCCCGCAGGATTCTGGCCATGCAGGATTCGAACTATGCCATCTAATTGAACGGACTATACTTTCTAATTTTAGTTATTGTTATTAATTTAGTTATAGTTAGTAGTCGCAACTACATTTTTGCACAACAAGCTTCATAATGACCTCTGCTTTTTGTCATAGCTGTATTTGAAGTATCCCAATAATTGTAGATGGGCTATATGGTATTAGGGATAATGATGCCATAAATAAAAATAAAATTTGGGATACTAAAAATACAGCTCTGACAATGCAGAGGTGAATAAGATGTATGTTGTGTATTGAAAAATTGGAAGCAAATTAATCTTGATGTATTGTAATTATAACTGAGTTATTTTCATGTTTTGTGAATAGGTTGACATTGGCGTGAGCCGAAACTTCTCAATGAAAAATAAAATAAGATTTGAACACCCATAAACTGGTGTTAGTTTATTTATTTAGTTATTTTTTTTTCTTCTAGATTGGAGTCGTTCCAAGTACTTACGCGAGCTTGCTGCTTCTGAGTAAGTCTACAACTACTCCTCAGATCATATCAGCTGTGGTTTATGGTTTATCTCTTATTTTGTGCTTCACCGTTTCTACGGTCTTCCACACTGTCTTCTTCGCTGGCCGCAACAGGTCAGGTTTACACCATTTCATTATTTTTTTTATTTTTAGCAATTTTCAAAATATTTTAGCTATTGAGGTTGAAATCTGTGTATACATATAAAAATACACGCACACACACACACACACACACACACACACACACACACACACACACACACACACACACACACACACACACACACACACACACACACACACACACACACACACACACACACACACACACACACACACAAACACACACACACACACATATATATATATATATATATATATATATATATATAGATATGCATGCATGCATTTGGCCATAGTTTTTGTTTTTTCGCCACTTGGTGTATAGCATTCCCATAAAAATAGATTGAACAAATTTGTTACCCGCCTGTGGAGGGAATAGGCAGCTAGCCCACGTCACATCGAAAAGGTTAACTACGAATTATTCAGTAAGAAGTGATAGCTGGTATTCACCAGAAATAATTTTGTTTAGATTGAGTCACCTGGTTAAAAAGTTGTAAAAGAGGTATCTTTTTATGTCCGATTTATCAGAGGCTCGGTGGCCGTGAGTGTTAAGGCTTGAGGACACCCCAGCCAAGGGTCATGGGTTCAATTCCCACTATGGGGGGGTGGCTTTTCTTTGGAAAAAAAAGGTATCAGCCCTATACTGGTTAGAAAATGGTGGTAACCTATAGATAGCCTGTCCTAAAATTCCGAGTTAATTGTAATGGACGTAAAAATTTAAATTATTGATTTGTCAGTTAGTTTTAACCCTTTCGACAGCAGTGTGGTGTGAACTGTTCCACATATAATGTGTTTAGTTAGAAGCTCCTGTGACGGACTTTGTTTCTGAGGATCGAGTAAAACATTAGTCTTCTAACCATCTTCATTGAAAATCAGCAAATCTTAAGGATAAATGTAGAAAATGCTGAAAATATAATTATTGAAATCTTTTCATTTTTTCACACAATCATTGTTAAAAAGTACCTGTTTCTTATATATTTTTTTCACAAACTTTTTAATTGTGCTTTTCTCAATAATTGCAGCTAAACCCCAATTATCTCCATCTTGACTCAAATGTATATTACTTCATTTTTTTATTATTGGAACAAACAATATTGATTACACAATCAATTTTGACAATCTTTGATCAAATCATAGTCATCAATTATAATTGTTTGGTCAATGTTACCAATTATTGTTGATTGCTTTCAGTAATAAACTACGTCATCTAGGAAGGAAATATTTCAATAAAGTTAAATAAATAAATGAGCAAGCACTAAAGATTTTTTCTTCTAGTGTCTTCGTTCATGGGTTGAATTCGGCCTCCCTGACCATCCCTAGGCCAACCCAGCCTTTACTAAATTTATCAATGGGTATCTTGGGTGCTAATGGCTCTAGCAATCGATGCAGCCAAAGGGAAAATCAGGCGACCGGAGCATAGTACTGACCACACTATCTCCCTAGTGTGCTGTAAGGTCATGAATCAGATACCTCTATAGTATCTGCCCCTCAGGGCCCTCGTGGCCTGTTAAGGGACTGATTTTTTTTTTTTTTTTTTTTAAATGAATAAACTCAGTACAGATTGTTCGTCATCGAGGAAGCCTGGGCTCAGCCATATTAGCTGAATAAAACTAGATGTTTTAATAAAAAAAAGTTTGTATTTTTGCTAACACTTTGGTTTAATTTTCTAGCTTTCACCGGGGCTATCAAATAAAAATGGAGATAATAAGTTCAGTAGGAGGCCCGGTGGCCATGAGTGTTAAGGCATGAGCACTTAACACTCCGTGCCTAAGGTCGTGGGTTCGATTCCCACTATGGGGTAGTTGCTTTTCTATAGAAAAATGAAAAAGCATCAGCTCTATCCTGGCTAGAAAAGGGTGGTAACCTGTACATAACCTGTCCTAAAATGCTTAGTTAATAATAATGGACATTAAAATTTAAATAAATAAACAATAAGCTCAGTTATAAATTAAAAAAAAAAAAAAAAACTATCAACAACTTATAACACCAAGCGATTTTGTTGAAAATAAATGAATAAAATAACAAATTAACCCTTTCCCTACTATTGACTGCTAAAGCAATGAAGACGCCCCCAGTACGGTTACAGTCACACTACTAACTATTTTGTTGTTTTCAGCACTGTTCCAACTGCATAAGTTTCTCAACCATTAAACCATATGAAAATAGGAGAACTGGGGTACCAGTCCTCAACGAAAAATGTGTGACCTTTGTTCTATAGCCAGTCCAGATAAACCCAGGAGTTCAATTGCACATGCACGGACATCAGGGTGAATCTCTCCCTTCTGTTCCGCCATTTGCAAAGCTTCTTCGATCAAACATTTAATGTGAATCACTATAAAAACTGATTATGTCTCGTTTAGGACTAGGGAAGGCTTTGAGAGGTCAGACGAGGGAGATAGTGTTTAATATTTATCAATACTTAGCCAAAGCTAAGGCTGAAAACATTTAAATTTCATAGTGATGAGATTATGACTGAGAGAATTTTTACCACCAATTTTCTACCGGGAATATAGGCCACGCCCTTTCCCCTCCCTCTAACCATATATTTGAACAAGCAACGTTATAGTCTAAATTGTTTTCAGCCTTAGCTTTGGCTAAGTATTGGTACACATTGAAGACTATATCTCAGAATTCCCCCATCCGGGATTTGAACTATTCCACCTAACTGAACGGGCTATAATATGGCATAATCAAATACACAATTTTCCAATCTCCTTGTTTGTCTAAGTGAAATCTGTGCAGCTTCCTTTATAGATGACTAAATCCTAAATTTATCCCGTGTTGCAGTCGCACAGCACAGATTTTATCCCAAAACAGCTCTATTTTGAAAGGATGAACTGTTTAAAAAAAATTACTCTTCATCTATTCAGAGATTTTCAAAAGAGTACATTGCTTTGTGAAATTTATTTTTTAAATGGTTACTGACATTCCTCAGAAGAATCAGAATCGTTTCCGATTGACCTAAAATGTCTCTTGAGAGCTGACGTGTCTCCTAAAATGTCTTCTTCTTCCCAAATTTGTTTCCTGTCTGCCATTATATAAAATAACAAATTTATACTAGAATTGAAAACACAGAAGACCAATCAAGTCAGTAGACACTGAATAACTAAAGAGACGGATGACTAAAAGACAGCTAGGTGCTATCCTATAAAACGTGCCAATACCGTCCATTGAATATACCTCAACCCTTTATAATATACCTTTATATTTATAAGATATAAGATTCTCATTTAATAATCTGTTAACGTTTTCTCTCCCTAAATTCTTATGAGTGGGAACAATTTTGATCTTCGTCATTGTCTGCCAAAAAAAAAAAAGGTTATTTTTATGTTGTCTTTAAATATATGGATAAATTATTTTCAGCTTTATCAGTTTCCCCCTAAAAAAATAAATTCAGTCTATGATTCCAGATGGAATGCATGTGAAATTTCTCTTTAAGAAATAAGTGTTTCCAATAAATCAGCCATTGTAATTTCATTTTTCTGAATGTAGATACTTGAAAGAATTCCTGCATCGCAGCGACCGTGCTATGATCTATGTTTTCATAGCTGCTTCCTATTTCCCTTGGCTCTTCCTTCAGCCAGCTCCACGCCACACTTGGCCTTATCATCTCTGGTGGATTATATGGGTAAGATTTTCACTGTGTCTATATTATAGAGGTCATGTTAATCAGAAATGGACAAAGTGCCATTTTTTGAAGAAATAGTGGTTTCTTTCAGCTGTTTAGTGCTTGAGAAGTGTTATTCTAAATAGAACCACTGTGGAAATAGTTTGGAATTATTTTTATATATTAAACAAGAAATAGTTTGAATACGGTATACAGTTTTTTAAATATAGTTTGTACTCAGAGATTTCAAGACACTTTTTCCTTTTCTGATTAATATGAATCATATCTTGTTTTTTTTTTTTCTTACGGTGCTTCGACAACTAGGCCATTAGCACTGATATCCAGAGTGCAGTGGGGAATTTTCCCAACGAGCTGTGGGATGAGAAAAATCCTGCTGCCGATGGGGATCGAACCCACCATCTCCCGCTTAGGAATCTAAGGCGCTAGCCACTAGACCAAGGGAGATCCCGCCATATCTTTTTATGCTGAATGTTATTAATAGGGAATGGATGTAAAATAAAATTCAAAATATTTAATATAAATATTGATATAATGAAATATGTAATAAAAAATTCAAAATATGTAGTAAAAAATACCGAAAACACTATGAAATATTGAAAAGAAACCTGCAAATAATTAGTACGAACTTTATTATAAATGGAAAGAACAAAAGTTGAAAAATATATAATACCATCATAATAATATCAAAGACCTCTTTTGGTGTTTCTCTTTATTACTTTTGTTCATAGAGACGAGGCACCACAGTCCTACAACCCCCACCCATCCAGTGTTATTTAATAGATTGTTCTGTAATGATTTTTTGTTTTTTTAACAGGTTTTGGCTTTATGCGGTATTCTGTATCAGCAAGCTTTCCATGAAAAGTACAAATCGTTAGAAACATTTTTTTACGTTGTTGTTGGAGTCGGACCTTCTCTAATTTTTATGCAGTATCAGGTAAATTTGATTTTGTATGTCGCTAAAATGCAGTAGAATATTCTATGAAAGGTTTCAGTGCTCTGGGATATTTCAACTATTTATTCTAATAGATTTAAATGATTTAAGTGTAAATAGCTATTGGACCATCTCAGTCGTAGAAAACGGTGCTAAGAAATCTTCTAATGGCAAAATATTAAGATTTTCTATTGTTTTCAAATCACACTATCATTTGATAAGCATTATATGGATCACAAGAATACCAACGTTGACAAATTATATAGGCAAAAGTTAGTGATTAGTTTTGATACAGACATAATCAGCTCCTCCTGCAGTAAAAGAGAACGATAAACTCTAGTACTCTAGACAGCTCAAGAATCTTGCAAGTACAAAAAAAAAAAAAAACTAAATGTCAGCTTCCAAGTGCAAGATAGGCAAAGTTTTAGGAAAGAGTAGCACACTTAAAGTTGAATACAAATAAATATTAACATGTAGGCTGCTGCTAATATGGGTTCCCTGTACCCGGATACATCCAAACCACTGTTATAGGCTCCCAATCTCTCCTAAATTCCACCTCCCCTTTTCCAGCCCTTTACCTCAGCGGCATAAAGTATAAAATGTTGTAAATCAGTTAAAAAGCTTGGAATCGTATTTGATCAAAACCTTTCCTGAAAAAATTTTATGTCCCTAATTTCCCTTCGATCCATACTTATCCTGAGAAAGTTCAACCTCGCCTACCATATCCTGCCAAAAAAGACCAGTCAACTCCTTGTAACCTCCCTATTATTCCCAAAATTTGACTATGGTTGTTTGGTGTACGGTGGACTTTCTGGTGATCTCGAGGCAAAACTCAAACGCCTCGTGAGCTATCTCATTTGTTTTATCCTGGGGATCCCCAGAGACTCCCACATAACACATTTCTACCAGGAGCTAAATTGGCTATTCCCTCTTTATCATCGACAGTACTTCCTTCGCTCAGTCCTTTTCCAAATAATTCAATCCCGAAGACATTATGTTTTTCAATTCCTTTATTTAAATCCTCTGTTCACTCCTTCCGATCTTTATATTCCTTTCCACTGTACAGCTTCATTTGAAAAATCATTTTTCACCCATGCCACCCCTCTATAGAGTTCCTTGCCCCTGTCTGTTCACCATTCTACAAACCTAGAAACCTTTAAATCCTGACTCTTCCACCACTTTTAGCACTTTCCTCCGAAGGAAAGTAGCTATTGAGGTTGCACTCATGGCGGAATTTTTGAAAAATTTCTTCAACTCTTTATCGATCCTACCTAGTAGAGGCCGAAAATGACCCCCGTCAAAATTTATATATATATATATATATATATATATATATATATATATATATATATATATATGCATATGTATATATGTGTCTGTTAACACGATAGCGGCCAGAGTTTTTATTTTTTCGTCACGAAACTTGGTATATAGCATTCAATTAGCAAACGATTGAACGAGTTCGTTAACCACCAAAGTCGGTCCACCGGAAGGGGGGGTTTACCCCGAACCCAAAACACTTATTTGACTATGTCAGCCGTAATATTTGTTATATTTCAACGAAACTTGGTATTCGTAGTGGTAATATAGAGAGAAAAGTGAGATATAAAAATGAACTAAATCGGTTCATTAAAAGGGGGGGTTTACTCCGGACCCACAATACCAATTCGCCACTACCAGCCGTGATTTTTGGTATATTTCGACGAAACTCGGTATTCGTATTTTAATTTTTTATTTTAAACTGTTTTAACCTAATACCCTAAATTCAAAATTATTCTTAAGAGACATGTGCTCCCGGAAAAGAACAAAAATCTTTATTTTTGTTTTCATTTCAACACAATTTTCTGACAGTTTTCAGCTTCCATCATTTTAATTATTTTATATTTATCAATTTTTTTCTCTATATATTTTTTTTATTATGTAATGACCTGCATGCCCCATGTATTAAAATATATGGGGTACGCAAAAAAAACAAATGGTTGACCATAGTAGTACTATACTAAAAAAAGAAATATGGAAAAGCACAACTAAAACATGAGTTTTCTTAAAAATATGAATAGATTGAATTTAGTAAAAAACTTCAGAGCTTCAAAGCAGGGGCGTATATAGGAAATAATTTCCGAAGGGGGGGGGGCTGGGAGCATTTAGGTGGTATGAAATATGAACAATCTATAACTTGGAATAGTTAGCCAACTAAAACGCTATTACACCCAAAAAAAAAATATTTTTCCTGACCTAAGTGATCAATTTTTTAATTTAATTTTAAGGTTTTTATGACACATTTTTACCAATTAAATCAAAATTTGAGGGGGTGCAGCCCCCCCCCTTATATACACCCATTTTTTACAGAGTAAAAATCTACTAGAAGAAAGTCAAACATTCCTACTTCGTTTTTTGGCCTAACTGTAATGCAAATTATTAAGATTCTAGTATTTAAACAATACTAGAATCTTATATTCTATAATATAAGATACTATAATTGTTACAGCCTTACTCATAGAGTTTTTCTTTCCACAGCCCATTGGACCCGGTGAGTACCAGTTAAAAATGGGCGGTCTTCTTTATATGCTCGGCGTGATCTTCTTCAAGTCCGACGGAACTATTCCATGTGCTCATGCAATATGGCACTTGTTTGTAGCCGGTGCCGCTGCCACTCATTATTTTGCTATTCTAGAAAACTTATATAGTTAAGTTTACATATCCTATTCTACATAATTATTAAGATTTTAATCTTAATCTAGAATTGAGAAATCTCATTTTATATAATTTATTTGCTGCATTTGGCCTTATAAATTAGATTTAGCGCTAGCAATATATTTGAGTACAAAGGTAAATTTTAAGGGATGTATTATTGTTATTGTTATGTATCTTCCAGATTCCAAAGAAGAAGAAAACTGAAAATTTTCAGGAATGAGAGAAGGGGGTCAGTGAAATGTTTTTAGTTTATTTACAAGAAAATGGTAATAACAATTGCTGTCTTTGTCTGTGTTTTTAATATAAAAATAATTAGTTATAATAATTTTTGTTTAATTGTAAAAATGATAATTAAGTGTTACTCAATGATATGCCATTATTGGGACCATAAATTTTACCATGTAGGGGAAAAGACCATTGCCGAGAAACCAAATACTACCATGACTTCATGATTATGACAAAGAAATTGAAGTGCAAAAGTCTACCATAATTTTTATATATGTTTTTCTGTACTAAAATCCTACCCATTATTTTTTAAGGTTTAAAATTAGATGTTTATATTAAGTTAAGAAGATATAAGTTAAAAGCTGGTAAACAATTTTATCAGATAAAAATGCAAGAGTTGTCTTCATTCAGTTAGAACTCTTGACATCTTATTGGCCTTGTAAGTCTAAACTATAAGAATTGTGTTGTGATGTCCGATTGTCTGGTTTTTCTTATGTCATATGGTATTAGATAAATTAGACTGTTATCACATAGCCATATTTATATATGTTTGAATGCCAAGATTCAAACGAAGCTGGAATGTTCTGTGCTTTAACGTAATATCTTTCCATTCAGACGAGTGTAGTGTTCTAGCTTCCATATGATGTACTGTTCAGTTCAAACTGTACATTTATTGTAGACTTGAGGTGAAATCTCAACAGCTCTGAAGAGCCAGCTCACCTTCAAGTTTTGTCATTCAGAGCTGGAATTTGGATACCAGATTGATCCTATGCCTTAATGGGTACTTCCAAAGGAAATTTATAGCATAGTACGGATCACGTTCTTCTTAGTATGTTGTATGGTCATGAATCAGGTATATGTACAGTCTCTGTCTTTCAGTTAAAATATCATATATATATATATATGTATATATATATACCTCCTCCGTACTTATGCAGTACCTGATAGAATGAGTTTATGGAAAATGGTTGTGAATGATTCCAATAATGATAAAACTCTTCTTTTCTTTTTAAATTTTTGTTCTTGATTCCTACTATCAATGATTTAGTACAAATTATTTTAAAAAAGAGTTTGAAAACTTATTAATTTATTTATTTATTTTTTTTTTTTATTTTTTTATTTTTTTTTTTTTTACGGCGCATCTACTTCTAGGTCATTAGCGCCGACATCCAGGGTACAGCGAGGAATTTTCCCAACGAGCCCTGAGATAAGAAAATTCCTGCCGGAGGTGGGGATCGAACCCACCATCTCCCGCTTATGAATCCAAGGCGCTAACCATTAGACCACGGGAGACCCCTATTAATTTATTGTTACGCAATCTTATTTTATAAAGTGATGGTTTAACAATTTCTTGACAGAGTAGATGTTGTGAAATTCTTTAAGCAGCAGGGGAATTTTCAGTTTCTTTTCATAATTATAGAAATGTAAAAACATTTTTATATTGTGAGAATTGGTGGAGGGGTTCGGGTGTTATGGGAAATTCTAAAAAATAAATAGCAAAAAATTCTGGGTAAAAGTGATTTCCCACATTTTTTTGTTGCAATGTTTCAACTATTTTCGATTTATGTGTAAATGAGGAAGAATTATAACTTGGGAAAGTAGATAAGGTTTGGCAAAAGCCTTCCAAGGTCCCAAAAATTTGTTAGTGCTGTGTTTTATTGCCTACGCCCTACTTTGCCAGTTTCTTGTAGAATTTTACTTATAGGTTTGGTTTTTAATTATAATTTATTATGTTTGTTGCCTTTAAAGGGTTAGATACTATTTTATATTGCCAATTATTTGAGAAGTAGTGGAATAACGAGCTAGGATGTTCAATCGTAACGAGTAGGCAATCTTTTCTATCATTTATTTTACAATGAAATAATTCATTAAGAAAAGACTAGTTGTGAAGAATAGGAATTATAAAATACCCATTGTGTTTCACTCTGAGGAAACTCTCTTTTCTACTCTTACAACTTTAACATTCCCCTAAAAGTTGGAAGTGCGATTGGATATTTTCATTTTTGATGTTTTATTTTTTTTTTTTTTTTTTTTTTTTTTTTTTTTTTTTTTTTTTTTTTTTTTTTTTTTTTTTTTTTACGGCGCATCTACAACTTGATGTTTTATTAAATGTAGATAAATTTGAATCCTAGATTTGAATTGCCAAACTTAATGTCCGCGATTAAATCCTCTTTCTTTTAGTTTAATTTCCCTTATGAGCATTCATTTTTTTTTTCTTCTCCTTCGTGAATAATACTTTCTGCTGGGGGTCTCCCGTGGTCTAGTGGCTAGCGCGCTAGATTCATAAGCGGGAGATGGTGGGTTTGATCCCCACCGGCGCCAGAAATTTTCTCATCTCAGGGCTCGCTGAGAAAATTCCTGGCTGCACCCTGGACGTCGGCGCTAATGGCCAAGATTTATGTCGATGCGCCATAAAAAAAATAAAAAAAAAATAATAAAAACCTTTCTGCTAGCTATCAAATTCTTTCTTCAAACAAACTTTTTTTTACGTTGTCGCTACTACTAGGCTATACGCATCAAGCTATTAATGGTTTTCTCTGACGGTCACCCATCCTAGTACTGGGCACAACACTGCTTAACTTTGGAGATCCCAGGGAACCACTCCATTTAATGTGGCTATGACCATTGGCTCTTTCAAACATTTTTTTGTATGGTGCACCGGGATCTGGATCATTAGCGCCAACATCCATGGTCCAGGAGGGAATTTTCTCAACGGGCCCTGACATTAGATAAATCCCTGCTGCTGGTGGGACTCGAACCCATTTAGATATAATATCACTGTATTTGGGGTTTTTTGTTCACTTTGAGGCTTCCACAGTATTTTTGTTGTTATACTCGTATCTTCCAGGATTATTGCCCATCTTGAGCATTAGATAACAGGTTAGTATGCTAAATTCCCTGTGAACCCTCTGATCTCTTGTTATTTCCATTGAAAAGGTGAGTTATTTTTTATGGTGCAGGGACTTCTGAGGCCATTATGAGTTTAGTTTTTCCAGTGCATTTTTTGCACACAACCTTCCCTATCTTATTTTAGCCAAGGTTTCACCTGCTTTTCAATTATGCTTAAAGGTAGCTGGCAACTTGGCTAGGGGGTCCTCTTCTCTTCATGCCTGGAGGAAAAAGTTCCAGCTCAGACCAGAGGTTGCAGTTTAGTTCTTGTTTTTTTTAAACTAATTTTCTAAAGTTCTAAAAGTATATAAATATTCCACTAAAGTTTATTACATCTGTTGTGTGACGGGCCTAGAACATGTTGCCCTATCAGCATTCATCTCTCCTCACACCCATTATGGAGAAAGAATAACCTTCCTGCAGCACCATCTCTCTCTTTGAATCTCTAAATTGTAAATTCAAATTGTCCATGCAAGTAAATACATTGAGAAATAATTGATTTTTATTCTTCTTTCGGTAAATGTTTCTGAGATTAAAATAACTGTAAAAAGAGAATGAATTTCTCGTTTTTGTCATAGCTTGATCCATCCATGACAGAGAAAGGTGATCTCCCTTTTCTGGCAAGGATAAAGGATTATTAATGTCTCTCTTTATTTTCCAAAACAAAAAGCAAACATTAACCCTTTCCTTACTGCTGTACAAGTCAAGGCGTGCCGTCAAGTGTGCTGTGCCCCTGGAACAAAGGACTTGACTAGCAGACGAGAGCTCCCGTGCCCCTGGAACGAAGGACTTGACTAGCAGACGAGAGCTCTCGTGCCCCTGGCATAATGGACTTTTACAGCAGTCCGACCCTCCTCTCTCGTTTACCGGCTCCCTATGACTGGCTTTTCCAGGAGTTCAACCTTGGGACTATTAAGCAAGGACTGAGGGAAGCTTTAGCTATTTCATTCACCAGTAGCTATTTTGAGAACAAGATATACAAACAAAGAATATTTTTAAGCAGGAATTAGTAAAATAATTGGAATCTTTAAAATATATGAATAATATGTTTTAGTATCTTATTTTGTATAATTCTCTAGTGATCTTGAAAACAAATTATAGCAATGAAAAATTATAATTAGAAAATTAATTTGTTTTCTTGCTGTTAACAACCTTGTTGAACTCTGACAAGTTCATTGTTGTAGGTTTTATATTAGGACGTAACAAATTACATTACAAGATTAGGAAAGACGATTATACTCTAGCAAAATTCAGCATTTACATTCCATATCATGACATAAATATGATCTGATCTAACGTATTATCATTCAATCTAAATGTGTATTACATTTGGGCTGAGTCTTATCTTTCAATTTTATACTATTTCTAATATGGAAGGAAAACTTTGATGAAGTGAATGTTCTAAAGTCTACAGTCATGAAGTTCTCATGTTGTAAAAATATATTTTACTGAAATAAATTAGCCAATCAAGTCTATTTATAATTGTTATTTGACCGTTGTAGTTTGTTTGTCAAAATATATTTTGGCTTCATCAGGGAATTTTTAGAAAAACAAATTATGCCTTGATTGCTTGTTGTAATATTTTTTTAGTTTCTATATTTGTTCTATAATTTATATTTTGTTACTTTTATGCAGGCAGGATTTAATTGGTAAATAGCTAAATAAAAAAAATATCTTGAAGTTATTTTAATTTTAATATTTCTACCGTTCTCACTGATTGATTTTTAGAGGTAGTGCCTGAAACTGTAAGTGACTTATTAGATATTTAAGTAAGACGATTGGTGTATATTGTGTCTATATCTGAATCTTCTGCTATTTTCTCTCATTTTTGTTCTTATTACAAGTGTATATTCTTCCAAATTGAAATTATTATTATTACAATAGAATTCTATAGTCACAACTTGCCAGAATTTCATCAAATGTTTTGGTAACCTTTTACATACAGTTCAACGATAAGCAATTCCACGACCTTTGAGAAACAGCTCAGAGCTATAGATAAAAATCTATTATGCTTGTAATAAATGTCTTAACTTTTGTTGCATATTTACGTTCTCAATAATGATGGCATACCCTTATCAGCAGACTTTGCAAACACTTCTTGATTAAGCTCATCTTTCTTACGTTTAGCATAATTAATCATTTGTGAGAGTTTCTTTGTTTCCATTAGGTTTTTGTATTCTTCCGGTTTTGTTTACCCATCAATAGCATAAGTACAGCTTAACTCTAGAAGGTAAAAGCAAAACCGAACGAATTTAGGATTTCATAAGGCAATTATTCAAATCCCTTTTTTAACTTTAATGAACTTATTAAATAATTTCTACATTTTTTGAAATTAAAGATTTTTTCCAGAATATATACTCAAACACATAAATAATAATAAATTCTAGATAATTGTATGAGTGATAATTGTATTACTTGCAGAAACTCTTCACTTATAGAATTGAATTTTGCAAGTTTTTACTTAATACAAAACTAACGGAATTATTATTTGCTCACATTTTTATCAAATAAGTCCTCTACACCTTTACTTAGTTTAAGATTAATGACTAACTTTTTTTTAAGTATTTCTTTCCTGAATAAATAAGATATTTAACTATAGTTTTCTGTGATAAACTTATGAAAATTTATAATTGTATAATCAATAGGCATGAATAATAAGAAAGTTAGAAAAACTCTCATTATTCAAACTGTTATTTTTTTATACTTTAATTGTGATATTATTTATGAAAATTAATTGCTTTATTTCATTTGTATATAATTAATACATCAGGACCTTGGAAGAGACAGGGCGAATCATGAATCCCGGATGTTGGGGAAATTGTTGGGAAATCGAAG
Organism: Gonocerus acuteangulatus; assembly: GCA_946811695.1. Taxonomy (NCBI): domain Eukaryota; kingdom Metazoa; phylum Arthropoda; class Insecta; order Hemiptera; family Coreidae; genus Gonocerus; species Gonocerus acuteangulatus. The sequence continues at coordinate 80,361,087 of OX328129.1, read as the reverse complement.
TCTAAGTTCTAGAAGTGCTTGAGGATAGGAAAGGCGAATGTTTACTCTATCGAATGCTGATTCATAGCCCTGATTGAAATAGACTGCAATTGTTATTCACTGTTTTAATTATAATTTTTACCAGTGATTTAAGCGTAACAAAATGCTAGGAGGGGAGTTTCAGACCCGGGATTCACCCTTGAAATCGGACGTTGAATTTTTCATAGATGATAGTGCTATTCACTTTAACTTGAAACTGTGAGAGAACTAAAGGCCAACCAGAGAAACAAGGCAAAGCGTCGTGTTACCTACTTCTTTCTGATTCGCCCTTTGTCTTCCAAGGTCTTGATATATCATACATACTTATACTTCCTCTAATGGCTTCTGAAAAACAGCTCTTCTCTCTTCGGGCATTTTTCTTTCAGAATTTTTTTAATGCACTCATATATTATAAATACACAACATTGTGTTTAGTTATGTCATTTATTCTTGAAATTAGAAGAATAAATTTAAATGATGGAAATTGGTCGAAATGAGTTACTTTTCTTGAAGTTGATTGTCTTCTTAAAGAAAAATAATTTAAAGTAAAACATAGGTCGCCAACATTGTTTGAACAATACTTTCCCAGCATTTCTCTGCTATCTTCTTTTTAATTATAAATTTGTGTTTCATTTTGTTCCTAGGATTTATATCAATTAAGTTTTCAACCTCATACAGATAAAGAAACCTACATTATAATTGCAGAAGGCTAGCCCTTTTCGTTGTACTGTCTCGCGAGTACAGCACATTAGATGAGAAATTATGAAAAATATATCTGCTTCCCTCCGTCTTCCTTGAAATTTTAACCTTTAGTTTCCTTTTAGTTCCCAGTTGTTTGACAATAACCGTTGTGCTTCTCTCTCAAGATATGCTTTGACTTGAGAGAATCCTCTCTGGTAAGGCTACTTGTGTCTTCCCTCTCAACCAAAGTACAAGATATCATACACACACCAGACGTTTTGGAATGAAATGTTATGTTGTAAGTGTATACCTAGATCAGTCGGAAAGCCATTTTATATCATCTCTCAACTTATTGAAATGCATTAATTGGCTCCAAGAAAAGTTACTCATTATTTATATATTAATGCTGTTCGTTTAAAATAATATTTTCTCCATTATTCAGATTAATAATTACTTAGCAATGAGGTTAGTATTAGTTGGAGTTTGTATAGCTATTAGATTTTTCCTTAAGAATTTCAATATCTTTTTTAAATATTATTCGAATGGAGGAGACATAAATTTGGTCTTGTAATATTTTTTTATCCACGAATGCATACCATTGACTTCTAGATATCGAACATTCAATATTATTCATTAAATTGAGTATATGTATATATAGTTATGTTTCGAGAAGTATACCACATCATCATCACATAATTAAATTATTTTGTAAAATTATTTTTTAAATTCTTCTCATAATACTGGCTCTTCCATTCCTTCAATTACACAAAAAAAATAATGAGATTTTGGTCGTTAGACAAAACATTTGAGTATTAATATTTGTAGGAAGGTGTTGTTACTATTTCTAGCTGCTTACGTTGCTTCTTAGCAATCGATGAACCAAAGTCAAGTGCCTTTAGGACTCAAAATTTGGCCAGTCTCTGAGGCAAGATGTTATTACTTAATCAGTTAGTTAGTCTGTATCATTGGAATTTATCTTCGAATATCGTTTTGTTCTCATGTTAGTGTTCAATATTTACAGAAATGTGTTCTTTAAAGAGAGTCTGTATTAATAAAAATACTTTATTACAAAATGTATATACAAAGTTTATTGATTCATGTGGAATTTATTCTCCCTCCCCCCTCCCCTTCATGCAATCCTTATTTTGAAAGAGAGGAGATCATTGACTGTTGGTGATGTGAAGGTAGAATTGTCAAGGTTCGGTCGTTGTGTCTCAATAAAACTACATTTTTTTATAGAAAAACAAGTTTTATTGTTTGCCGATGTTTTGGCTTGAAATTAAAGCCTTCATCAGGGCTGTAAAACAAGTTGGACAGAATTAATTTATTTAAGTCTTTATTATATATATGTACAAAATTTAATAATAATAATTAACATTTCTTTTTTATGCTTGTATGTACAAATATATGGACCTTCCCTTTTTAGGGAGTACAAAGTCTTTTTCGGTGACTGGCCGTACCTATGACTGGAGTTCGCTGTATTTTGTGCTCCAGAGTTCCCGGTCCTTGGCACTTCTCATCCAGACAGAGCCCTCTTTTTTCCTGAATTCGTCTGCCCATCTTTTTCTTTGCCATCTTCTTCTTCTCTTCCTATCTAATGGCACCCATTCAGTGACCTGTTTTGCCCAGCTTTCTTTGGGTTTTCTCATCAGGTGACCTGCCCATATCCACTTCAGCTTGTGAGCATATTTATTAGCATCAAGCGCTTGGCTTCTCTTCCTCACCTGATCGTTACTTATTCGATCCCTTCTCCTTATTCTTAGCATGCTCCGTTCCATTGCCCGTTGGCATACTTACATACGATGGTTTTTAGGGTTTGATCGATGTTGCTTTTCATGACTGATTTTAAGCTCCAGTATTTTTTCCATGCATTGGCAATTCTTGTTTCTATTTCTTTAATTTGTCTATCCTGAAAAGAATTTTTTTGGCCTAAGTATGTAACTTCTTCTACTATTTCAATTTCTGGAAAGCGAACTTTTAGTTTGTTGGTACTGTTGTTGGTTATAATTTTGGTTTTATGTAGGTTCAGTTGAAGACCATGGGGTGCACTGTTTATCTGGAGGGTGTTTAACATCTCTATAAGTTCTTCTTCTCTTCCCGCTATTAGTACAACATCATCTGCGAACTTAGTGTGTTAAGCTTAGAGCCATTGACAGATATTCCCATTTCATTCCATCTCAGCGTTTTGAAGATTTGTTCTAGTTCTAAAAGTGAAGGTACTGGTGGAAAGTCGGTCTCCTTGTCTGACGCCTCTTCTAATCGGGAACTTCTCTCCTTTCGTTACTCCTGATATGTATCCTTTATTTTCCCTGTACATTTCTTCAACTATTGATACATATTGTTCCTCAATTCCTACTGATCTCATGGCTGGAGCAATATTACAATGGTAGATGCTATCAAAGGCTTTTGAAAAATCAATAAATCCAAGATATAAATCGAAGCTATATTCATTTGCCCTTTCTACCAGTTGATTTATGGTTTGCAGGTGATCACTCACTGAGAAACCTTTTCGGAATCCTGCTTGGTCGTTTGTAAGGTTCTCTTCTATTTTCTTTGTTAATCTGCCTTGAATTATCCTGGAGAAGAGCTTCCCTATTGCTGAGCCTAAAGAGATGGTTCTGTAATTGTCAAGCTTGCTTGGATATCCTTTCTTGTGCAGTAGGATTATTTTGGACAGAATTAATAAGACACATAAAAAAAAGTCAAAAATATGTTTTTGTGTACATATATTAGTATTATCTCTGTCCTACTTGTTTTACAGCTCTGATGAAGGCTTGAATTCCAAGCCGAGACGTCGGCAAACAATAAAACTAATTTTTCTATAAAATATGTAGTTTTATTAAGATACCACCTCCAAAACCTGACAAATTCTACCTTCTTGTTTTCAAAAGATGAAGAAACACTATTGTTGGTGCAGGCTGTTAAGAGGATGATCTGTTTCATTAAAAACCCGTCACGCAGGAGCTGCTTAACTAAGCACTTTCCTCAGAATTTGGGTAGTGTAGACTGCTTTCCAGAATAATTTGTTTACAATATCCTACAAAAATAAAATAAAAACATGAATAGTTCTCTTTTAATTTTGTAATGTGTAAGCGTTCAATTATTAATTTTCTAATTAATTTGCTTTCTGAGTTATGTTTACACATGGCACCTACTACACTACTTCATTAATACAAAAAACTTCATATTTTCGCCTTTTGAACTGACGCAGGGACAGGATACAGTCCCCCTAGTGGGAGATAGCGCTCCTTGCGGCGGCCTTGCGAACCTACGCCTGGTGGGCTATTCTATTGAAATATATTACAAAGTAAACCCTGCTTTCCGATAGACCGATTTAGATCATTTTTACAAAAAGTCTTTCTCATGAGTTACCCACGACGTATATCGCGTTTCGTTACAATACAGCAGAAATTACGACCGGTATGAGTATATTAGTAATTTGGGTCCGGAGTAAATCCCCCCTCCTAATGAACCGATTTAGTTTATTTTTACAACACATTTTTACCTGTAGATTACCACGACGAATACCGAGTTTCGTTGAAATATAACAAAAATCACGGCTGGTAGTGGCGAATTGGTATTGTGGGTCCGAAGTAAACCCCCCCCCCCCCCTTCTAATGAACCGATTTAGTTTATTTTTATATCTCACTTTTCTCTCTAGATTACCACTACGAATACCAAGTTTCTTTGAAATATAACAAATATTACGGCTGCCATGGACAAATTAGTGTTTTGGGTTCGGTGTAAACCCCCCCCCCCTTCCGGTGGACCGATTTTGGTGGTTAACGAACTCGTTCAATCGTTTGCTAATTGAATGCTATATACCAAGTTTCGTGAAGAAAAAACTAAAACTCTGGCCGCTATCGTGTTAACACACACACACATATATATATATATATATATATATATATATATATATATATATATATATATATATATATATAAATTTTAACGGGGGTCATTTTCGGTGTCTACTAGGTAGGATCGATAAAGACTTGAAGACATTTTTCAAAAATTCCGTCATGAGGGTAACCTCAACAGCTACTTTCCTTCGGAGGAAAGTGCTAACAAAGGTAAAATACAGTACAGCCTCCAGGGATATCAAAGTTTTATATACAAAGAGGATTCCAGAACAAGCTGTCTCCTCTTCATGGAATAGTAAAACTGAACAAAAATGTTATTATTATATTTTTAAAAAATCCAATTCGCAAGAACTGCATCATCTTAACGCGGTTTTGGTTTTTTTTTTTTTTTTTTTTTTTACGGCACTCCGACTTTTAGGCCATTAGCGCCACAAGATTGGCATTCATCTTAAGATATACATATTATTTTTGATTACGTTTGGAGTAGAAGTATTGTAAAATAAAAAGTCCAAGTCCTGGGAGACATTTGTAAAGGAATAGAAACAGTTATTGGTTTTTTGTTTTTTTGATCTTTCGTGAAAAATATCTCTTGAATAAAAGGAATATTTTAGGTGTCACAAGGAACAGGAAACTGAAAGAAGTGGTAATTATTCTATCCACCATTTCCCTCATTCTTAAGGAAGGCTCTATAAGTCAATACACAACTAGAATATTCATTCCACAGTTCAATTCATTTCAAAAGAAAACAACCAATTAAAAACTGATGTAAATAGAGAAAATAAACTTTCTAAAGAACGAAACCAACAGCAGTACATTAGTAGAATATACTCACACGGAATCGACCAATTCCATTCAGAAACCTCTATTTCTTACAACAAAAAATTGTTTCTAATTTCACGTATCCTTTTTTATTTACCTATAAATTTTCCTGATATAAGCTATAATAATAAGCAATAAAAAAAAAACGTAGGGAAACAGAGAAAAAAAGTGTTCAAATAAACGGAAACTAATTACTTAAATGTTTTAAGCAATTATTTCTCCAAATTTAACCGTCCGATCGAAAATAGCTTCAGAATCTTCTTTGTAGAGAATTTACTTACCACTATGGTCGACTTCCACTTACCACAATTTCCCTGGTATATAAAAAAAAAAAAATAAAAAAAAAAATAAAAAAAAAAAAAATAAATAAAAAAAAAAAATAAAAAAAAAAAAAAACAAACCTTAGAGGTATCTGATTCATGACCATACGACACACAATGGAGATAGTGTGGTCAGTACTATGCTCCGGCCGCCTGATTTTCCCCTTGGCCACTTCGACTGCTAGAGTCATTAGTACCCAAGGTACCCGTTAATAAATTAATTAAAGGCTGGGTCGGCCTAGGGACGGTCAGGGAGGCCGAATTCAACCCATGATCGAAGACACTAGAAGAAAAAATCTTTAGTACTGTGTACTCAGGCCTCCAGCTTATTAGTCCGGTGCTCTACCACTGAGCTAACCTCGCCCCCATAATTTACCAGGTATGGAATAAAAATGGTACAAATCAGAAGCAAAATGGCGAGTTTTAAGCCTTTTTTAAAGCCTCGCAAGTAACCCTCGGGAGTTCTTTGGAGGCGTTCAATCTGGAACACTAAATTGCTCGTCTACCTACCTTTTAAAAATAAGAATGGAATTTTCGCTACTTAATTTATTTGAAAAAATAGCCCAGCCAAAAAGTAGGGGTCTGGCCGTTGGCAGCGCTGTGCTAGTAGTTGCGGCGTTCGTTCATAGATTACAGGTAGAACACACACACACACAGTGAACACGCAGTTAGTCTCACTTCTTTGACACTGTGCGCGGTAGACAAAAATGTTGATTGTAGAAAACATAAGAGATTCTTAAACACATAAAAGCATTACATCCGTTTTTATATCTTACAGCCATTTCCGAGACATTGATAAAACCGGGCAGGACAAGAGCAAACTACCGGGTCAAACCGGGACGGTTTAATGACCACTTGGGGGTTGACAACACATTTAAAAAGAAAAAAAGGACCGGGACGTATGGTAAGCCTACTTAGACAGCCTTCCTCAAGAATGAGGGAAAAGGAGGATAGAGCAAAGACAGCTTCTGTGTAAGTTGGCCACTGTTAGTTTCCTCTGTAATGTTACACCTCAAATATCGCTTTTATGCAAGATAAAGTTTTCATGAAAGCCCAAAACAATGTATAATTGTTTCTATTCCTTTAGAAATGTCACCACGGATAAGAAAGTAAGCGCGTTAAGATGACGCAGGTCCTGCAAGTCGGATGTTGGAGTAAATAAAAAGTAGACAAAGTGAACACAGAATGTTTTTATTTTAATAAACACAGACACTTGAATAAAACCACGTGTAAACTATTTTTAATTGATTCCTCCATTACACCATGTAAACTTCCTGTTCCAATCAGTGTTGCCCCAGAAATTTTACAATGTTGAAACAAATTATGAATTAAATATTTAATAACACAAGCACACAAAAAAAGGCAATAAAAAAATGTTCTGTTCTAAAGACACCTTGCCGATGTTCTTATGTATTTCGACACACTGAATCCGAATCTGGAGTCCGTTTCACCCCAGCACGTCAGGTTGAAGGGCATTTGCAAGTCAAATTTCGAATAAAGCCGTTTAAGAAGAAATAACCATCATCGCACATTGGGACGAAACGCCCAAACCCCGCGACATTGGCCGAATTTCCAACTTGTTTTTTTTTTTTTTTTTTTTTTTTTTTTGTGCAAAAACTACAAGGACATGTTCCACACAGTCCAGAGTATCTGAAAAAACAGCAGAGTGCGCAAAAATACTCGTAATACCCTATCATTTTTTACTTTTCCCGCGAATTTCTGTGCTCAAGTCATTGTTGAAGTGTAACAGAAGCATACTTTTTTTCGCCTGCAAATATTTTTGAGATCGTTGTCGTCATTGTACGCCTCTGAAAAAAAATAAACTCAATTTTTAAACAGCACTTTTTTTTTTTTTTTTTTTTTTTACACCTTTTGTGATAAAAATGGGTGGAGTTAAAAAGAAAATGAAAATATAAAAGTGTGGGAGGAGTTGTCGGGGATCTGATTGGATATATAGTAAGTGATATACCTAAGTAAGAGATAAACGTAAACATTTTATCCGCCCAGATCCGGGGGGCTCAGGAGCCCTATTCATGTTTGAACAAGTAGTGACATAGCGGCAACAGCGTCATCGCCGAATAGATCAAAAGCAGAGTATACAGCGGTGGGGTCACCGATTCAGCCCATTTTTCTTCTGGTGATTCTGCATCGAAAAATATCCGAATATATATATATATATATATAAATTTTAACGGGGGTCATTTTCGGTGTCTACTAGGTAGGATCGATAAAGATTTGAAGAAATTTTCAAAAATTCCGTCATGAGTCCAACCTCAATAGCTACTTTCCTTCGGAGGAAAGTGCTAAAATACAATTGTTAAACAATAATTTATATTTCGAGAAAAATATGCTAAAGTTTTTAAGTAAACTAGCATTATACATTTTTCAAACCAAAAATAATAGCAGATTTAAAATCATCATACCTAGAAACCCTTATGTGGTAAATATCATCGAAAACAAAAATAATAATTTTTTTTTTCTAGTCCGGAAGTGACTACAAATTTGGAAGAGAAAATTTTACGTGACGTTTTGAAATTCATTTCACGCCAGCCACTGTTAATAAATTCTAATCCACGGAGAACAAATCATGGAAAGCTTTATAATGTCTAAAGGGACATTTTCAGAAGAATCGCAAGAGGCCTTGAATAAATTATTCAGGTATGCAAGAGAATTTAGATGAAGGAAGATGAACCGGGTCTCGACTGATGACGATATTATTCATTATTTGATGATCAATTCTGACCATCTCATTTCCAGTTCGAGATCTCGAAACCGCCTTTTTTCCTCATTGACCAAAAATCCCTACAAGATAAAAATAAAACGACTTCAGATTTGAGTTCTACACCTTCGAAAACATTTTTGGGTTTTCAGGCAGAAACGAGGATGTTAAGAGGTATAAAATTGAATGTCTGCGGTTTTAAGCGTTTCGACCCACTGTGCATCGGCGCAAAATAAATAATTTCAAGGACAAATATGTTTATTTTGTAAAAAAATAAATTTTGACCGTAGATTCTGAAAGAACGGAAATGTTACGTCTAGATATGCGTTTCTTTTTTTTTTTTTTCTACTATAGACCTCAAGGTCACTTTATGTTCCTATTCAAATGGAAAAATACGATTACGAGGCTCCGTAGAACTATAATACTATCATAGTATTACTATGTTAATAAGTTCTGTAGGTCACTGACTTTCACTTCAATGTAAAGCGTTAATTAGTATATAGAGGCTTCAAAAGGGGGTCCAGCTAACATTAATTCCCCCACAAGTTTTTTTTTCTAATATCCTTAGGTATATTTCCAACTTGAAAGCCGGGGGGAGAGCTTTAGGCAGGTGAAAAACCGCGAAATTTTAGCACTTTTTTAAGTTTTTCTTTAATAATTTAAAAACCGTTGATTTTTGGATAAAAAAAAAACCATGGGCATATATAAGGGGGGGTGGGGCTGAGGGGGCTGCAGCCCCTCCCGAAATTTTGATTTGATGGTAAAAACTTGTCGTAAAAACCCTTAAAAATAAATTAAATAAGATCACTCAGTTAATAAAACATATTTTATTTTACGTGTAATAGCGTTTTATTTGCCTAAAACTATTCCAAGCTCTAAATGTTTAGTATTCCATACCCCGGAAATGGTCTCAGCCCCCCCCCCCCCCCCGAAATTTTCCCAGCCCCTCCCGAAAGTATTTTCTATATACGCCCATGAAAAAAAAAAAAAAACTAGAAATAACGAGTAAAGATCATTAAATTATGCTTCAAATGAACTGGTCGAAGTCCAAATTCGGCCAGGTAAAAGTGCCGTAATCACTAGCCAAAAAACAACACTTTTTTTTCCAATTTTGCGAAAATCTGAGGTGAGCCTACTTTTAACGAGTTACAGCTTGGATTCATCAATTCTTTTGATACTCTCCTCTCCCTAAAAGTTGAAGAGCATTAATAACTGAATCCAAAAAGCACAAAAGCTTATAATGTTGATCAATTTTAAAATTTTTGAATCACTATTGAGCCAAAATGAGAATTAGTGAAATTTTCATTTGATCGCATTTTGCAAAATTTTGGTTCCTATTAGCCACAATTTACTTCTGATTTCATTCTAAATGTATCAAATAACAGTGCATGTTGAGGGACCGCCACATGGGGGGGGGGGCAGCCGAGAACTGTTGTCTCGGGCCCAGGCCAGGCCTTGCTAATTAGAAAAAAAAATGTATAGGTTATGAGCTTGTAAAAAGAATGGGATTTAGAAATATAGACGGGCGTAGCCTACATTTATTAGAATTGGATCTATGGGGGGGGGCTGCAGCCCCTCCCAAAATTTTGATTTGATGGTAAAAACTTGTCGTAAAACCCTTAAAAATAAATTAAATAAGATCACTTAGTTCATAAAAAATATTTTATTTTACGTGTAATAGCGTTTTAGTTGGCTAAAACTATTCCAAGCTCTAAATTTTTAGTAGTCCATACCCCGGAAATGGTCTCAGCCCCCCCCCCCCCGAAATTATTTTCTATGTACGCCCATGATCCGACTTACGTTTCTAGCAAATATTATTAGGAAGCTGGAGTTAAAATTTGAAGTTGATCGGGTGAGAATTTAAGGCGTTAGCGTATAGCCCGAATTGACATAGTTTAATCTATTGAAATTTTCATTTTTTTTCCATTTCTAATTTTTGTTCATTATTCCTGGTAATAAAGAATAAAAAAAAAAAAAAAGAAAAAGATTTTTTTAATTTATTGAAGGAGGAACGGACAGTGAATGTAAAGGCCTATAAAAAGATTTAAGCACATAAAAAGTTTCAAGGTGGTATTATGCCAAAGGTAAAGTCCACGTCAACATAACACAAACTTCGTGAAAAGTGGTTGTTTATAATTAAATCTAATAGGCAAGAATGCTGAAGATATGTGGAAGTTTTCTTCATTAACCACGTTTCTTTGGAAGTTGTTAAAACCTGAGATATATTAAACAAAATTGAAAATGATATAATTTTATCAATGCTGACTAAGACTGCTGATGACACGGAGATAACCCGAAGTAACATCACCTTAATAAATATCCATGAATGAAAGGCAAGTGTCATTATTATTTCAGCATTAGATAATTTTCTCTGTGTAAGAATATATATATAGTTGGTGACACTTGCTTCGTCACAATGGGACTGACTGCTGACTCATCAGTTAACAAAATATGTTTTTTATAGACTACATCTTTTAAAATTGGCGGAAGGTAATATATTTAAAAAAAAACTTATAATTTTTTTTATTCATTACGAGATCTAAGTGTTTCGCTCCACAAGACGCCTCTTCAGAAGCAACTTAAGTAGGTACATTTCATTTCAGCCTCAAGCAAGACCTTCCGCAGATGGACGTTGACAAAACAGCTGTTTAAAATCGATTTCCAGAGAAAGCTTTAGATATTAAAAACTAGCTGAATATCCGTGCTTCGTCACGGCAGTTAAGTAGTTATTTTATTGCGTTAAATAATGTACCATCAAAATTATCGCTGCTATATAATTTTGTGCAATTTATTATAGCACGGTTCCCGTGCTACTCATCAATTGATAAGTAAGTGTCAATGAACAGATAACCCCTTGTCTATAGGTTACCAGTACAGGTTAAAATTTGTTGTCAGTAATAAATGGACGTTGCAATTTAAAAATGTATGATCCCAAGATGTCATTTGGAAACACCCATTATATTTGCGAGCAAGAAGTGTTCTGACTGGGGATGCTGCTGGGTAAGGAGGCTGTGCAAGGGTTCCGGATATTATTACCTTGGATGGTCCATCACCAGGTATAGTGTAAACTCTAGAGTGACAGAATCACAGTTTATTTCTAGTAATTCAAGGTCTACCGCCATAGTTGAAATGAACCGCAAATAAAAATAATATTATGAAATAATATTATTTAATAATATTATAGAGCTGTTTTGTTATAAATTCTGGGTGTTTACAATTTTCACCACAAAGAAAACTGGTTTCACTATATTCCCTCACATCTAACTACTTATAATAAATTTACCGGAGCATTTTATGCCTTAGTTCATGGGTTCGATTCGCACTAGACGTAGTGGTTTCTCTTTTGAAAATTTAATGGATCATGTACCTAGTGCCATTAGTGAAGAAAATGACTCCTCCACCTTCCCAAAGCTCGCTCTAGGAATGCACTTTTACGAATAAGTTTCTCATTTTCTTTGACTAAAATACGCATTTTACTGTTTTAAACAACCAATCGAAAAGTGAGGTAAACAGAGACCAAAATCCGTCCATAAGAATGAAACTATCACATTCGAAGTTTGAAGCACTTTTTTCTCTGATTCACATCGCCCCATGGAAAATTGCTTTACGGCATTTTTTGTAAGGAATTTAGTAAGCTTCCACTTAACATGCTTTTCTAACCATTTTTGAGATATTTAAGAAAATATATGAAAATCCCAAAACTTTTCATGGCTAATAATACACCTTTTTTTTTTTTTTTTTCTCGAATACTTCCTTCACTAAAGATTTAAGCAAAATTTAAATATCTCAGTTCAGATCAATTTCAAATGTTTAGAAAAAAATTGATTCAATTGGTACAATAAGTACCCAAAGCTAAAAATAGTTTGAAAAATTATATATATGAAATATTTTATCCTTTTTTTGTTTATTGTATATAACCATATAGCTTCAAGTTTTACCAGTTGTACATCCAAATTGATTCTGCTGTACTGAGTTAATCACCATAGAATTTGCAATAAATAAGTAAAATATGTTGGAAATGTATTTGGTAGATTTATTACAAAAACCCACTACCATTCAGCAATCTGAAAAGCAAATATTAAAAAATGAAGTTTGTGAATCCAAAGCCCTTAAAGACAATTTAAATCTTGAAACATATATTTTTTATCCGCTTTAGGCTCACACGCAGGTATCATGGAAATAGATATCATTTTGGTTTTTCCATAAATGAGTTAACTCGGGCGCTGAAAATTTTACAGATGTAATGCCACGTTCGTTAAATTCATTTATTTGATTTTTACTTAAGCTATTATTACCTAAACGTTTGTGTTAATTTTGGCTAGATTGTGTTTTTGTTTTTTTTTGTCTGCTTCATCAAAGTCTTCTTAAGAGTTCTTAAAAGAATGTTTTTTGCGTCGTACAAAGCGACATCAAATGGGCTATATCTGTAGGTAATAAAAAGGGGGGTCTTTTTGCGAAGACCACATCCAGTTACTTTTGAAGTAGCAGTAGTGATTTATAACAGTTACTCGTACTCGCTGATAAGCTTATAGGTTCTTTGCTGGTTATCTACTACTTCTTGACTCGTTATCTACGGTTATAATTCATATTAGATAATGGCAAGCAATATTTATTAATAAAAAGGTTAATATGATCAAAATCAATTCTCTCAACTATGAAATACGTTATTAAGCTTTAAAGTTGACTGTTTTGCAGGTTATGAAGGATAACAAACAACGTTATTTGTAAACCAACATATTTTATTCCTTTTCTCTCTCTCTCTCTTTTTTGGATATTTTACATTTATTAGGCATTACATGCTATGCGTTTCCGCTCGCTACGCTACGCTCCGCTCGCTCAAGAAAATATCAAAACCCTAGTCAATCCAACTCCCAATTAATAGAATTATATTAGTTGTAGCGACTCTAGTCTACTAGAGCTAGCTACCAACTCGCTAAAATTAATAGGATTCCATTAATTTTTCCCAATAAGAAACCAATCCCTTTTACTTTGTCAGGAACATCGCGAACTAATTGTAAAAGACTCATTTTTCTCACAAACATAAGCAGAGCTTTTTCATAAACAAAAGCTTATTCACTGTTGAAGGTTACTTTACTCCCAGCAAGAACGAATGCAATTGGTCTTCCAATCCTCCAATAGGAAGGCAACAATACAAATTTAGTCCTTAAGCGGTTAAAAAAAAACAAAAAAACTTATGTTAATTAAAATGTTTAATCTATCTCACTACTTTCTACATATTGTTAATTCAAATATTATAGTAAGTTCTCTCATAACTAAGGTTCAGTCCGGGTCAAATCAACAGTGATTTTTTTTTTTTACAATCTCAGATTTAAATAATATTCGGTGAAGAGGTAGTCAATGTATAAACAAAGAAAAATATATACATATTTTTTTTAAATATCATCTGGTTAAGAAATTACAGCTACATAAAATTTCAAAAAATGTCAATACTTGCAATGTTGAATTTTGATTGTGGCTCTCATATTTAAGCTGGAGAGTTGGGAGGGGTATTATTTTAATGCTCTTTGTAAGAACATTCTAATGACATGCAACACCATATAGGTTAAGAGGAAAACATGTTTCTTAAATTCAAAAACAAAATTTTATTTCTACATATCTTAAAAAGCATATTTTTAAAAAATTTCAAAATATTTTGTTTTTGAGAATTATTCCTAAAATATTATGATGGGATTCCAAAGGGTTAATCATTTATTCATATTTTTGGCTTATTTAAGACGCTAACATTTTGGACGATATACAAAGCATAATCATATATGTATATGTTATGTACTTGCAATTGCAATGCAACTTTAATGAATTTTAAATCTCTTTAAAATGTTTAAACAATATTTTTTTATTAACTAAAATTGGTTGATTAATCGGAATTCATAACTATAATAGTGAAAACACTTTTACTAAAAAATAAAATAAATTAGAACTAACTTAAACTTATGTTATTAACAAACCGTAAACAAAATTGTACTTGCCTTCATTAACTAAACTACTTTAAGAATATGACAAGCAAAATTTGAGTGATGACAACAGATTTGACTGTTAATTGTTAACAGTCATTAACAATTAATGGAGCTCAACAATTTCATGATGTTTTTCCAGTTGAAGCAAACCCTTCAAAAATCAAAATAAATTTGTTGAAATTTTACATAGCTGTAAATTTCCAAATCAGTTGATAGTTTTCAATAATTCTTTAAAAAGGCTACCTCCTCACCAAATTTCATTAATTTCTGAGAAAATGAGGTTGACAATTTTGTTGTGTGTGTGTTGATTTGACCTGGAATGATTCAAAAGTTTAGTAATAAAATCTTTCAACAATTTAGAGACGTTTTTAAGATTAATATTCAATAATTGAAAAGTTATTTTTTGGGGGATAGAAAGTCAATAATTGAAACAACTCTACCGATTTCACATCTATTGATGCATCTTCAGGAGAACAAAACTACAAACTTAACTCTTGACAACGCCCCTAAAACAGAAGGTTCACCTTCCTGTGGTTTCACTGTACGAAACGTTTTTGTGCTTCCGATGAGACAACCAGAAGAGCAGTTTCAATTATTGAATATCTCCCTATAAAATATATATATATATATATATATATATATATATATATATATATATATATATATATATATATATATATATATATATATATATAATTATCCCTTTCCCCAGATTTGAATAATGAAGAAGAGTATTTATCCACTGTAATCCACTAGAAAATTTATTTTCAAAAAAATAATTCAAGGAATGAGTTAAAGCAGCAATTATGTAATATTTATCCTAAAGACTTTTTTTCTATATCCAACCCTAAAATCCTTTGGAGGCTATGTTGTAATTTTTACCTCATATAAATTAAATTGAGCACTTAAATCAAAAATAATTATAGCAAGTAAAATTTAAGAAAAAAATATCTCTAATTATTCTGGAAATCCTACACATTCTTGTTGAACAATCATATATAGTTTTTAAATGCATTGTGAATAGTATACCAAAGTTGTTCAGAATAAAGTTTAAAAAGTACGAAGAAAATGCAATCGCTTAAAGCGTTGGGCGGAATGTTACCTGAGTATTTGATGGTTTACTCCTGAAATTGAACAGTTTATTAATGTTCATCAAAGAGGCTCGAACTAAATTCTAAGGTAGTTAGGCTACAACCTTAATGGTATGAAACTGCAAGCACAACTTATTCACTTGTCAAAATCAAATTTTTCATAATTAGATGGATTAGAAGGTGAAGAAGAAAAAGTCTGCAATTATTTACATGTAATGAACTTATAGTATAAAAACTGACAGCACTGGATGAACAGTTTACAAATTTTGATCTATATAAATTCGTACAGCCAAAACAAAAGTGAAAGGGAAAAATGTGCTGATAGTTAAATATGTTTTTATTGTTGATAACCAAGTCTGTTAATGTGTTTAATGTACAAAACCATTTGTATTACAAACGTATGAAGAATTTGTTCCAGATTAAAAATACTACCCTGTATGGTTGATGTTACAGCAATGTTATTCGATCCAAAACATAGGCTATGAACAATAAAATTTTGAATTACTGCTGCAAAGAGATAAAAATAAGTTATATACAAAATTAAACTGTACAAGCAAGCTGCATGTGCTATCTTCTTTCTGGTCGGACGATGTTATTCTTGCTTCCTCCTCGGCCAGGTTTATGGCTGTTTAATTTCCCTAGAGGTCTGAGAGGCTGCTGTTCGGGTCCAGGAAATCGCTGAACAGGTTTTGGTGGAAGAGGCTGAACTCCAGCTGGTGGAAGTATAAGAGGACCAGGAGGTCTAAGAAGTTTACCACCATTGTTCAAGTTTCCGTTATTAATTGGTACAGGTGGTGCTTCAAATGCTAAATTCGGGTCACTCATATTTAACTGCTCATTGAAAACCATGCAGAAATCACCTATTTTGTCTATTTCTCCAGCCTTACCAGAGTACAACGTGAGGCAGTTTCGGAAGATTGTAGCATGAGCCTTTGTCAATCGGATGATGTCTCCTGGTATCAAATAATGCCCAGGTTCGTCCCAAACAGATAAATTAATGCAAGCTGAACCATCAGCTACTTTTAGTGTTCTAACTTCTCTGTTGTCTTTAACTGTAATAGGGTTTCCTACTTCAAGTACTATTACTGTAACAGTAATGTTTTTCATTCCTTGGCGTATGTCTTTAACATAAATAGATTCCATATTTTAAATGGTTGACTAAAACCTATAGTCAGCACGTGAATATAAGTAATCATAAATACCTAAAACGTAAAACAAATTCCCAGTAGAACTTCAAAAAAGGACGAGAATTACAAGTTATTCATAAAATAAATGTTCTCAATATTACATAAACAAATTTAGATTAACCGAAGAAGAGACATTCACCAAGCAATGTACTTCAGTCTTAACTTCTGAAATATTCCGTTTCCTATACAAGCCATAATGTAATCAATAACTCATTTCATTTGGAACAACAACACAAACAAATGGAAATAACCTATTACAAGGCAGGTTAACGAATTACAGTTTAGGAATGATTAGTGTCCTCCACAAGCAAAGAGGACGATCTTCAAAATCACTTGTACATCTTTGTTCGAGTTAAGTATGACGTCAAAGTTTTAGATAAAAACAGTCTAATCTTTAAGTATAAATTAACGAATGAGCTTTTTATTTAAATAATCTGTATTACAAAACTGATTATAATACCACAGTGTGCCGCTTCTATCAACCACATCGTGACGACCAGGCAAAGTCGCGCGATTCCAGGCAATACGCATCAGCGGTTCAATATCCCCACATTATAGACTAAGATAAGACGGGATTGTAGTACTCTACGCCCCAACCTTCGCCAAACAGGGCGCTCAGATCTTCCGAGTATAACGATTTCTTTTCTCACGCAAACATAAAAAGAAGCAGCGTTTATCAGAGGTCGAGTGTTAGATTGCTCTTATGAATTTCTTGTTGTGGATAGCTGGAAAAAAGTACACAACTTCAACATTTAGCACAAATTTAAGACCTTTGACTGAGTTTGGCACGAAAGATTATTGTTTGTGTTAATGTCGAACAACTACCCCAGATACGTAATACACTTCATCTCGAGCTGCTTAACAAACAGAAACTTTTTTGTTAGTATTAATGGAATTAAGACAGTAGTTAGACTGTTCAAGCTGGAGTACCACAAGGATCAGCCCTTGGCCAACCCACTTCAGCCTATTTTTTAATGAATTAACCCTTTGAAAACTGATAGTCCCTTTCGTGACAACGAGCTTGCATACCCCTTGGCCTGACTTTCGTGTCAAGGCCATTTCTTCGTTTCGGGACCACAGCGCGATACATTATTTGCGGTATCTAGTGGTACGTTTTGTAAGCTCTAGTCAATCTTTTTTCCGCTAGAGTTAATAAAAATGCAGTTTGAGCCTATTGAATGGGAAGTTTCCTCTGCTATCTATTCCCATCATATTTCGTAGATATTATACCAACGCCGAGATATTTTGCTTGATATTATTTAAACAAAAAAAAAAATAAATAAATAAAAAAATAAGCCTGCCGTACAAAGCTCGGAATAAGAAAATTGATTTAAAGAAAGAAATAACGAAAGCGTATTGGGAGAAATACACGCTCGCGCCGGTAAAGTGGATGACCCTGCAGGGTTGCCCTGGACGTCGAGGAGTCACCCCTCCTACCAAGGTAGGATTGGAACCCAGTCTCCTCCGCTGGCCAATACTCAAGCTACAGAAGACTTACAAACATTAACAAATTTCAAATATTGCAAAATAAATGTTTAGGATTTACTGAAAATTCACCTCTGCAATTTGAACTTGTTTCAATATAATGCTTATTTATATCTGGTGAGATTTTGAAATCTTAAAAATTCCCTTTCAATGGAATATAAACCAACACATCCAAAACTTCAAACACTGTCTTTTCCGACTGAGGTGCTCCTATTTAAATTGAGGGCTAATAAGAATAAGCAAAGGGTAGCGTAGAGAGAGTAAATAAATCGTACACATGAGATTAAAGGGAAGTACACAGAGTTGGTCAACTCCGTGCTGACAAAGGAGACCATAGCAAAGATATAAACTCAGTTTGCATAGCAATGTTTGTCCATAAGCTCTCCACTCTGTAAGCACTCAACTCCTTCTTTGAAGGAAATCATGCGGTTTTTGAATGATCACCTTCCAGGTACTAAGATTTCCAAACCGTTACCAAGATATCTAAGAAAATAAAGCCTGTCATGCACTAGTCACTAGGAGCTGAATAACTAGGCACATTCCTTAGCAAAGTGGGCAAAATAACTCTCCTTTATGAAGGATTTCCTTAAAATAACCTATATAGATACAAATTCTCTCTTTTACAGTTGTAATGAACACCTGACTTTCAATGGTTCGATTTAGAAACTATTACTTCTTTCTCTTTAGATGGACAAAAGGTATGCAGAGTTTTGAGGCGAAAAAACAAAAACTGTATGGCTATCCTGTTAACGGATACATAATTATACATTTTAACTGGGATAATTTTCAGTATCTAGCAGGAAGGCTCAGTGATGATTGGATATCATTTTTCAACAATTCTTTCATTGGTGCTACCTCAAGCTGGAAAGTGCTAATACAAAAAGTCTATAGGTAACTGCTCATTTAAAAAAAAAATATATATTTCTACTCCTAACTAAAAATAATATGTATATCGGGTTCTTCCCATGGTCTAGTGGCTAACACCTTAGATTCTCACGTGGGATATGGTGGGTTCGAGTCTCTCTGGCAGCAGGAATTTTCTCATCTCAAAGCCTATTGAGAAAATTCCTAGCTGCACCATGGATGTCAGCGCTATGGCACAGATGTTGGTACACTGCAAAAAAAAAAAAAAAAAAAAAAAAATGTTTATCTTTAGATGAAAGTCATACTTGGGGAAACATTTTCAAATCAATCACTGTATTATGGTACAGGAACAGACATGCTAGGGTTTCTTTTCCACTTTTACCTGTAATGATGTACCAGATGCTGTAAAGGACCACCTGGAAAGGATGGGGAGTAACTTAAATGACAACAAGGGATATTTTAGATTTTATTATTTACATTAAAACAATATAAAAGATCAATCATGGCTAAAAAGAGAGATAACTAAAATACTTGATAAAGCTAGGCGGAGGACTCCTGGCTGAAGTGATAAAGCCACTTCAGAAACTTCCAGGCAACAGTCCTTTTTAATTTTTCTTTATTTAATAAATCCTTAATCCACTTTAAAACCAGTTTCCAGCTCTGCCTAGCGGCAGACATGTTGGACATCCAATTGTAGAATAGCAGTAACATGTTAAAAATGAATGAATAAATAAAGATTTTTATTGTACAAATAAAATACAAAGTGAATACAGTAATATTATTCAGATAATAAATACAAATAAAAATATTAAATAATTTTAAATATGATACAAAATGTTCAATATGGCATATCACCATCATAATTCTAAATGAAATGTCATATTATAATCTACCCAATACATACGCAAATTCCATCTTGTTTCTACAACTCCAATACAACCAGAAATCCAACCTGTTCTATCATGCATCTTCAGTTAACCTAATTCCAAAAGAATTTGGAGCATTAAAAAGCACTCATTAACATTTCTTGGCCTTGAAAGTGTATTTTCATTTTGATTCATAGACATTTTTTTGGAGTAACCTGAACAATTTTATTATTTCCAAAAATACTTAAGTTGGACGTATAAATAAAAACAATCTTAGGTATATAATTCTATTTATTACAAGGCTACTTCCTGTTTCTATGATTTTTTTGAAGTAATGAGAAATAAAAAAAATTAATTGAGAGGAGATTGTTAACCATTGGTGATGCGAAGGTAGACATTGTCAGGGTTCAGTCGTTGTCTCTTAATAAAACTAAACTATATTTTTAATGTGAAAATGGGTTTTATTATTTTCCGACATTTTGGCTTGAAATTCAAGCCTTCATCAGGGCTGTAAAACAAGTAGGACAGAGTTAATACTAACACACACTCACACACACACACACACACACACACACACACACACACACACACACACACACACACACATATATATATATATTCACACACACACAAAAAAGGTCTTCTGGAAATGATCATGTTGAATTGTTAATAACCGATGTTTCGCCAGATATTCTGCCAACTTCATCAGAGTTTCACCTATCTTCATACTCAGAAGGAACTCTGAGGAAGACAGCAGGTTATTTGGCAAAGGTCGGATATTACCAATTTGACATGGCCATATTCAGGAGTCCTTAAAACACAGTCACATGGACTGTGGAAGTCTACAAGAATCATCTATAGTAATAAAAATCATGTGTCTGTTTGTTCGTTTGTCTGTTTATTCCTTATTCAAATCCACACTGTTTGACTGATTTTGATCAAACTTGGTGTGTTTGTTTTGTACTTGTTGTACAATCGGAAACAAATCAAGTGGGGTATCAAATGAAGTATCAGTAGGAAGAACTTAAAACAATCAAAAATGCTCGAAAATGGGGATAATATAAAAAATCCATTTTTATGTGTCCTGAAACCTCTGGTTCCAAGTATTACCTTGAAATGAAATTGTAACCACAGACTATTGTTGGGATACCCAAGTACGGTGCCCTGTCTAGAGTCGCTAGCTTGAATGGGGTTTATCTTATAAATTTTGATCTGTGCCAGGCTAAAGGTGTTTGTATATAAGGGCCCAGAGAGGCAGATACTGTTGAGGTTTCTGATCCTCGACCAAATGCCACATAAGGGAGATAGTGTGGTCAGTACTATACTCTGGTGACTTGATTTTCCCCTTTGCAAATATCCATTAAACTAACTAAAAGGCTGGATCGGCCTCGGTATGAACCCCAACTCTAATCTTTGAAGACACCACTAGAAGATAAAACCTTCCAGTCCAACCCGAGTGTCGGACTGAGCTCCTCCAGAACATAAGTCGATGCTCCACCACTCTACCAAACTCAGTCGTCTCACCAAATTATTAATAATAGCCAATATAAAATACATCAACAAAAACAACTTTCTCTTTAAATTATAAGAAACACATAACAAAATTATAACAATGAATGGCTTCTGTTTATCTAGACATTACTTGTTTATAGAATTACTCTCTTGTAAATAATACAATTATCTTAATAGAGAATATAAATGCTGATTTGAAGATAAGAAACAACATATTCATTGACTTAAACCAAATAATATAACATATTATTATTTTACACAGAAAATATTTAGAACAATATCCAAAATAGCATTTGGGGGAGTCTTGTCTCAGCCTTCGTGGAGTACGGACGTGTCGTAAAAGCTCTCTCTCCTTTGTGACAAGTGCCGCTAGCTTGGGACCGTAGCAGGTATAAAGTTATTTCCTTTCGGAGTGCTCTTTGTATTGTGTGTTTCGGTGTGCTTTTAGTGTTTCGGTGTGTGGTCTAAAGAAGCCGAGTCAACCTCAATCCGAATTAAATACGCGCTACCAATAGATCTATATCTTCTAAGAAAACTTTATTTGCCGAGAAAAACCAAAAAAAGTGTAATCCACGAAATAGAAAAATGAAGGCCAAAATGAACCAACCCTCTTCATCCGCCATCAACAAGAGTTACATTGCACCCACTAATGAGGATCAAAGGCCTGAGCCTCAAAACATGAAACACCTTATTATAAAAATGGACTCCAAAGATAATTCATTCAACAAAGTTAGTCCATTTATGGTGGAACGATGGTTATGCGGTTTCGGGAAAAACATAAATGTAAAGAAAATGAGAAAATCTGGCTCCTTACTCATCACCTGCCCAGACAATAGCGTCGCCAAAAAAATCTGCGCTGAAAAAACGTTTTTTGGAGTTGAAATAACAGTAAGTCCACATAAAACCTTGAATTTTTCAAGAGGGATCTTCTCATGTGATGAGATTGCTTGCCTAGCCGACAAGAGTATAACCCAGGAATTAAAAGACCAGGGTGTTACTCACATAAGACGATTCAAAACTAGACAGAACCCTCAAAAAGTCATGTTCGTAGCAACGTTCAACACAGAAACCCTACCTGAAAAAATGAAGATTGGGTATTTAATAATTTCATTAAGACCATATATACCCCCTCCTCTTATCTGCTTCAAGTGCTGGGGTTATAACCACACAAGCAGAGGATGCAAGAAGAGTGAAATGTGTAGAACTTGTGCGGAGGAGAAACACGAAGGCCCATGCTCAAGAGTTCACTGCAGAAACTGCAATGAATGTCACGCTGCAAATGATAGAAAATGCAGTATATATGCAAGAGAGTCTCAGATATTGCGTAAGATGGTCTATGAGAGGCTTTCTTATGGAGAAGCTAGGAAAAGAGTAGTAACGCCCCCTCGAAATTCCTATTCTTCAAAAGCATCAAACCCTGTTGAAGAAAACAAGACTTCAGATCATTTCAGACCGACAAAACAAGACATACAGTCAATTAAAGAACAACTAACCTTCGTCCAAGAGCAGCTGTTCATCATCTGCTCAAAAATGTTTAATGAAAATTTAAACACAATTTCGAATAAAGGCACTGGTGAAGGACACTCAAAAAGTTCGACTAAAGAAGAAGAAGCGACAAACCCTCCAGTTCCAGGCTGCCCCAAGGAAAAGAAGACCAAGAGCCCGCGAGAATCAAGCCTCCCTAAAGAATTAATTAAAACGCCAGCTCAAGAAACCATTGGTTCTCCTCACAGCGATGCCGACTCGGAAAACGTAAGTAGTAAATCTAAGCAACCTGTTGGGAAGGACAAAATACAACTAAGATCGTGCACACAAAAGGGGACAAAATGACTGACTTTTCTCTTTTCTCCATATTCTTTCGGCCTAATTTTCAATACTCCTGCACTGATTAAGGACTTAAAATCTTCCAATAACTTAAACCCCTTTCCAATGATCTCTTATACTTTCTTTTCTCTATTGTGTGATCTTATCTACGACGAAGACTTGTTCCCAAATCACGTTTATATTAAATTCTCTCAAATAACATGACATTTGCTAATTCCATGATATTACAGTGGAATATAAACGGTTTACAAAAACACTTAGATGACTTGAAGCACCTAGTGCGATCAAAAAAATTTGAAATCTTAGCAATCCAGGAAACTCATTTATCACCAGCCAAAAACACATCCCTATTAGGATTCAAATCATATAGGCAGGACTATACATTGGGAGGTAAAGCCTCTGGAGGAGTGGCTATTTTCGTAAAAGATACGGTGTATAGTGAACCCCTCCGAATCAGAACTACATTGCAAGCAGTAGCTTGTACAGTGTACGCTCCCTTCCGCATGAATATCTGCAATATTTATCTTCCACCAAGCGATAGGGTTGACCAAACCGACTTACAGGACTTACTGACACAACTCCCCCGACCGCTAATGTTTCTTGGTGATTTAAACGCAATGAGCACTTTATGGCACTCAAACACGACTAATACAAGAGGAAGAATTTTAGAAAACATACTCGACCTGAACGACTTAATCCCCCTCAACAATAATTCCCCCACACATCTATGTGCACGAACAGGAACACTATCTAACATCGATGTCACTACATGTTCACCAGACATCATAATGCGATTCAAATGGAAAGTGAAAAACGATCTCTATAACAGCGATCACTTTCCTATTGCTATTGATGTTGAAAGCAACCCTGAGGCATTCCAAGTCCCTACAAGATTCGTGACAAAGAAAGCTGACTGGACGAAATATCAACAGCATATTACCAACGAAATGAACAAACTAAACATTAATACAATCTCTGACTTTAACAAACTAGTAATATCAGCCGCCCAAGTTTCAATCCCAAAAACCAGGACAGTACAAAAACACCTCCCCGTCCCTTGGTGGAATGAAAAATGCAAGCAGGCAGTCAAGGAAAAACGTACTGCTCTCAACAAATTCAGGAGAAACCCGACCACTGAATTCTTAATTAAATTTAAAAAAGCCAAAGCCGTCTGCCGTCGCGTAGTAACAGAGAGCAAAAAGCAATGCTGGATTGACCTCCTTACTACAATTAACAGACACATGCCACAAACTGACCTATGGAACAACCTTAAAAAAATCACCCACAGAAAATACCGTACACCTATAAGTGGACTAAAAATACATGACTCGATTCTGACCAACCGACAAGACATAACAAATACATTAGCTGAACATTTTAGCAATATCTCAAAAACCCCTGAAAATAACCATACATTTGATAACCTCATGGCACAGAATGAATTACCATTTTCGAGCACAATCAGAGAATCAAACTACTTAGACGAACCATTCACTATCGACGAACTCAATTTCCAATACAGTTTATGACTCGGGAAATATCCCTGAACCTTGGTGTGAAAGCATCGTTATTCCAATACTGAAGCCTAATAAAGATAAATCTGACGTGACAAGCTATAGACCAATCTCTCTTACCAGCTGTGTCTGTAAGATACTCGAAACAATGTTGAAAAAAAGGTTAATGTGGTATCTTGAATCTGGGAATCGTCTCTCAGTATACCAATGTGGTTTCAGAGAGAGACACTCAACACTTGCCCATATAGTCCGATTAGAGTCATTAATCACAGACTCGCTCTTAAACAAAAAGGTTACACTCGCTGTATCCTTCGATATAAACAAAGCATTCGACACAGTCTGGCAAAGAGTAATTATTTCTAAACTCTATGAATGGGGTGTTCGTGGGAAGTCGCTCAAATTCATCAGTGCCCTCCTTTCGAACAGAACGTTTAGAGTCAGAAATGGAACTTGTCTCTCAGATGTCTTTAAGCAAGAAACGGGTGTTCCTCAAGGCAGCGTTCTCAGTACAACTCTCTTTCTTATTGCTATGGACTCAGTAAAAGATTACATACCTCCCGATGTGCAGTACTTTCTTTATGTTGACGACCTACTAATAGTTCACAGTTCAAACACCACAGAAAAAGCACAGAATAAAATACAAGAAGCCATTAACTCTCTCGAACAGTGGACTGACTTGACAGGACTGACATTCTCCACACAAAAAACAAAATCAATATTATTTACGAGGAAGAAATGCAATATAGACTATCAACTAAAACTGTACAACACTCAAATACCCAACTCAAATGTTATTAAATTTTTAGGACTACACTTCGATAAATGTCTCACGTGGGTGCCTCATCTCAAAGAACTCCTCATAAGAAGTAGAAGATCTCTAAATCTTATGAGAGTCCTGAGTAACACAAGATGGGGTGCCGACAGACAAGTATAGCTACGTGTCTACCGATGTTATACCAGATCCCTTCTGGACTATGGATGCGTGGCTTACTCGTCTGCCAAGCCCACTACACTAAATATGCTGAACACAATACACAATACTGGATTGCGCTTAGCACTAGGAGCTTTCCGGTCTAGTCCAGTCGAAAGTCTGTACGCTGAGGCAGTGGAGCCCCCTCTATCTTATAGGAGAGCTTTATTATCAGCTTCCTATATCTACAAGCTTAAATCTCACCCTGTCCAATCTTGTACCACTAAAATAATGGTGAACCATTTTATGGAAAAATATGAGCAAAGGCGCAGACATGTCCAACCCTTTGTTGTAAGATTTCGCCAAACAGAAGAGCTGTTTGGCCTAGGTTCTTGGAACATCAGTACACACAAACTCGCATCGACTGCACCCTGGACGACACGAAACTTCAATATAGAACTTACACTTACAAAGTACAAAAAATCAGACCCACTATCGACACTCCAATATACACATTACTTCACAGAGTACCTGAACAAACACTTAGACTGTCTTACAATATATACAGACGGATCAAAGACAAAAAATGGAGTTGGGTGTGCAGCTATCATAGAGAGAAATGTATATGCCGAGAAGCTCCCGCCTTCTTTAAGCATCTTAGATGCGGAATTAAATGCCATCCTTTTAGCTCTGAAGAACATCCCACCAACCCACAAAACGCATTTTATCATTTGCAGCGACTCTTTGGGTTCACTGCAGGATCTTCAGAACATCTACGCTACTCATCCCATATGCACTGAAATACAAGACAAAATACACGACTTACAAACAAGAGGCAAACACGTAACACTGTTTTGGCTGCCAGGACACAAAAACCTTGGACAGAGTGACACTGCTGACAGACACGCCAAGGATATTACAGAAAAACAAACATACACACAGACTGAAATCTACTATAAGAACGTTATTAGGCAAACTCGACAGACAATACTCGACAAATGGAAACAGGAATGGACTCACAAAACCGACAATAAATTTAGAAATATCAAACATGACATTCTTAATTGGGAATCATCCAACCGGGACAATTGTCGTGAAGAAGTTGTACTTGCAAGATTGAGGATCGGGCACACACGGCTAACTCATGAATACCTGATGACCAAAACTGAAAAACCAACCTGTACAATATGTAACAGTGACCTAACCGTACGACATATCTTAACTGACTGCCAATCACGACTTAATTTGGACATTCCTCACGACATGACAGAACTCCTTGGAGATGGCAGCCCTCATATTGACAAGATACTCTCACACCTAAAAGACACCAACATATTTGACAAAATATAAAATAAAATAAAATAGAAAGAACATCAGGGTGGACCAAACAGCTCTTCCAAAAGAAGACATTTTTTTTTTTTTTTTTTTTTTTTCCCCAAATGATTGCACCATTTCTAAATCCAGCTTAATTTTTTGAATCGGCATTGCTTTGATGATGCACAACTAACCTTGAATTAAACCAGCTGGCTGTATAATTAGATTTATACATAAAATTGAAATTCCTAGGATTATATATATGTACTAATTAACATAACTGTATATGTATATAGTATTTATTTAATAATTGTATTAGGCCTTAGTTATATAGAATGTACATATATAGACAATAACGTAATATACTGTAGTAATATATATACATGATGTAAGTATAGACAATTATGTAATTTAATATAATGTAATAATGTATAAATGATATAAATATATAGACAATAATGTAATATAATATAATGTAATGATATATACAAAATGTTAACATGTAGAAAATAATGTAATATATATATATATATATATATATAAATATATATATATATATATATATATATATATATAAAAATGTAAGGTGTACATCGCTTTAAAGCGTTAACACAAAAAAAAAAAAAAAAAAAAAAATATCATTTGGGTAGGACCTTTGGAAATTCAATTTTTACAGCAACTTTACAGAATTGATTGTCCTTCTTGAGGTAAATAATCTTCAGCCAATTAGAAATATATCTAGGAGTCTCGTCATATAAAATTTGTACGTTGGTAATTGGCTGAAAATTATATCCCTAAAGATGGAGAATTAAGTCCAAAATGTTACAGTAAAACTCAAATATAAAAATGTTTCTACCCATCTTACCTGAATATACATTATTATGTTCATAACGTTTATTAATAGGGTTAAATATTTACTGGAGGCCCGGTGGCTATGAGTGTTGACGTGAGCACTTGACACTCCGTGCCAAAGGTCGTGGGTTCGATTCCCACCACGGGGTGGTGGCTTTTCTTAAGAAAAAAGAAAATGCATCAGCCCTATCCTGGATAGAAAAGGGTGGTATCCTATAGATGACCAGTCCCAAAATTCTTAGTTAATAATAATGGGCGTTAAAATTGAAATAAATAAATAAATAGTTTATAACATAATATATACATTCCAGTGAAATGGAATGTACTATACCCAAAGATGTATTGAAATATAAACATTAATATTAAAAATAGTTAATTACTAAAATTTTACAATATATATTATGTATGTACATGTACAAAGTTTAAATTGCTAAATAGACAGAACCTCTGATAGAAGGAGATATGTTGTAAGCTACCACAAGAACGGACCCCTTTCTCTGATAAGCTTGATTCCAAATCGAACCCATTCGTCTTTGCTTATCCAAAGTTCTGCGGCTGATTCGAGGCAGGCAAGAATTGCAGCTCCTTTCCATTCTGCCGATAAATCTTTACCTTCAACCACATTTATCTCAGCTTCTTCTGAAAAAAGAAAAAACATTGCAGACACTATATTGAAAACATATCTGTAACCCTTTAGGTAAATTTCACATGTCCATTTTTTTTAGTAAATTGTCCTAACAACATGTTCTTAATGAGGATTTTTTGATCCATATAATGTTGTAGTGCACTATGTCCTCTTCCTATAAATAACGAAGATATGACAGTGAAAAATAAAGTACTTTCCATCTTTGTTAGAGATAAAAGAGACCATGTGGAGGACTTGGTTTTGTTTGACTCCTATCAATGTCAATAACAATGTGAAAATGTTTCTTTAAATTGTTTCTATAAGTAACGAAGAAACAAATTTTAATAGTTCAAAGTTACAGAAAATTGGTTCTCCCGAACAATTACAAATATGTGACACGGTGTCCTTCACCTCCGGGGTACAGAAATATTTTAAAAGACAGGTCTGAATCGCAGGAACTGCATCTTACTGTGTTTCCACATAAAGTTTATATCTGGTGTGATGGAACAAAGACAAGGTTTTTGAATAGTCATCTCTAACTTACCATAGTTTTTCAACCGTTTTTGAAGAAATATATATGACAAGTCCAAAATCAAATAGATAAAATAAATTTGTTGTAATACTTCCTCTAAATTAACCATAATTAAAATTGATTTATCTTTAGTTTGGATAAAGTTCATAGAAAAAAGGTTCAACTCAAATCGTCGTCGTATTGGAGCATGTGAAACCAAACATCTCAAAACAAGTTAAAGATATAACCCTGAAGGAGTTTTTAATCAAATCTTAACATACATAAAAAGAAAAAGATATGGTCATAAATCAAAATTCATAGTTTTTTTTTGTAATAAAAAAAGACAATATCTAAAAATCATACAGACCTTTGTTTGGAAAACATTCTAGGATGTGAATGTGCTGAGTCAGCCTCTTTTGCAACCAAGACGTCATTCCCTTGAACTTGAGTCCTCCGCCAACAAGTAGAACAGACGAATACATCTTTCTTTTCAAGTCATCAGAGCCTGCCATGAAATTATTGTTTCTGATTAGTTTTCATTACTTAGGAAATCATTTTTCTTCATAAAATGATGTTTTGAGGTACGAGATAGGCAGTTAGTTGAATGCTAGACTTTTTTTCCCCCCTTCTTTTAAGGCATGACCCCTTGGGTCATTAATGCCTCGAATGTAGATCTGGACAATGACCTTGCCATAGGCACATGTATTCAGGAAACACTTTCAAAAGGAGAAAATATTTGTTTCTCTCTCAGTAGTAAATTATTCATTTTTCACAATTGTTATATTTATTTAATTTCCTAAAAAAAAAAAAAAGAAAAAAAAATTAAATGTTCATTTAATTTATTTTCAATTTTATCTAATAATAGGATATGTCAATGATTACTTAGTGGGAAATAATTATAGTGAAATTATAAAAATATCCAATATTTGAAAAACTAAGAACTAATGCCGATAAGTGAGAATAGATT
The DNA here is from genome assembly GCA_946811695.1 of Gonocerus acuteangulatus. Lineage (NCBI taxonomy): Eukaryota > Metazoa > Arthropoda > Insecta > Hemiptera > Coreidae > Gonocerus > Gonocerus acuteangulatus. Next base: position 80,331,170 of record OX328129.1, on the reverse strand, counting down.
GTCAAGGGGAGTAATTTGTTGCCTTAAAACTTATTTAACTCAATTTCATGTTCATTTGTGTTATTTTATCACTCTGTTTACTATTGGCACATTCACTTGTTATTTCATATTTGCTATGGCCAGCTTAGACAGGCAGAAAAATTTGATTTGGCAAAGAAATATTTCCGACAGTACCGCCATTTGCTAATTCCCATTTCAAGGAACAACACGACACATGAAACATTATAAAAACTGATTATGTCTCGTTAAGACTAGGGAAGGCTTAGAGAGGTCAGACAAAGGGAATAGTGTTTAATATTTATCAATACTTAGCCAAAGACGAGACTAAAACTGTTTAAACCTCCTCGCGGTAAAGTTATAACAGAGACAATTTTTTGTATTGCCAATTTTCTGGACTGGGAATACAGGCCTCGCCCTTTTCCCTCCAACTAAACCATCTATTTGAACAGCCAATATTATAGTTTAAATTGTTTTCAGCCTTAGCTTTGGCTAAAAAATCAGAATCAGTCCCGTAACTGGCCATGAGAGCCGAGAGGGGTTATGGTTGTCAGTACTACGCTCTGGCCATCTGATTTTCCCTTTTGCAGGTACCCATTAATAAATTAATTAAAGGATGGGTTGGCCTGGGACGGTCGGGAGGCCGAATCCTAGCCACGAATGAAGACACTAGAAGATAAAAATCTTTAGCGTGTGTTCGGGATTTGAACTCAGGTCCTCCAGCATATTAGTAGATTTTAAATTAACCTATTAGTCCATAAATCGAAGCAAAACCTTGGCAAATAAAAAAATAATTTTTTAAAACTGTGTCACCTTAGTGCATTTTCATAACATTATTATCCCTAGTGTCATTTGGAAAGCCTGCAATAGAAACAACTTATAATTTGTTTTAAAGGTTCTTGCTATTTTTATGTGGAAAACTAGAAATAATAATAAAAATTACTGATTTTTGTTTTCAGTAGTGACATTGGTTTTTATTTAATAAAGAAAATTGTTATAACCTTATTTTTTGCAAGTGGAAGTCACATGTAGAGGATAAATTAGCATAGATTTGCTTTGAAGACAACCATATTCTTCAAATTAAATTCTCTAAAACACTCACCACATTTTTGTATACTCTGTATGATTGCTTGATCGAGAGGAAGTAAACCGACCTCCGTCGGAGAGAATTCTCCAGTGCCGGACGCTTCCAATTCAGCAAGTTCTTCATCAGCTTCTACTTCGCATTCTTTTTTCCTCTACAATAAAATAATAATAAAAACCTGAAGAACCTCAACATAGAAGCCTATGATAACATAACAGAGACAAATATCGAGCCTTCACTAACTGATGAAGCCTTTCTAAGGTGATTAACTCGTAAATTTTTAACAAACTGATCAAGCTTTGGTAATTTGATTCTCACACTTCTTAGCAAACTGATTAAGGAGTAATAGGATATCTACTACTTCCTTGTACCTTTTTTTTATGCGCTAAAATTCTTCCCTAACTAATTAAAAATGATATCCAAGGGTGCTGTTGGTAAGAACATTTTTTAAATGGGCAAAAAATATAATTTTCCGAGTGAAATTCCTATGCCAATTGACCACGATGCTGATTTGAAGATACTTTTTTGAGTGAGCTTTGATTGGTCCCTTTTTAATTGCTATTTTTTTTTGGTCCTCCTTCGATGCATTTAAAAATTAAAACCGTTTTTTTATCTTTATTACAAAAAAGTGTGAAAACAAATTACATAGAAAAAATTTCAGAACATTAAACTTAAAAGCTATTTTCTCAAAACTATGTTTTTCAAATAGGGCGATACTCTGGGGTCTTCAATTATTGCCCGATCAACTTCAAATTTTAACTGCAGCTTCCTAATGATATTTGCAAGTAAAGTATTTTTTCATTGAATTATGACGATTTTATGGCTGATTTTGGACGGATTTTTTAAAATAGAAAATGAATAATTGTTCATTTTTGAAACAATTAATATTTCTTAAAAATCCTATGTACTTTTCTAGATTTAACCTTCTTCTTTCAAAAATTTTTTATTTTTTTGTTCTAGATTAAAAATTGCTGCCTGCAGACTATCGCCGGTAAAAAAAGGGGGTTTCCGTTCGTAAGACTCAGCGCCACCATTTTCCCCCCGAAAAATTGAAACTTATTTTTTTTTTGGATACTTTAACATCCGATATAAAATGTTTGGTATAAATAATTGAAAAATACTGATTTATTAGTTATTAATAAATTGAAGAAAATGACTTTGATTTTGATCGCACAAGGTAGTATTAGTCCTTAAGCCTTTCTAATGTGATTAACTTTTACTTTTTGGCAGACTAATTAAGCCTTTCTAAAGTTATTAACTCGTACTTTTTAACAAACTTTTAGCTTTTCTAATGTGAGTAACTTATAAAAAAAGTAAAATAAATGTATTACACTATTGTAATATAAATTAACCAATAACTATTTGTTTGATTCAGCTCTCTGGAGATTGTGATTGTTTCTTTTCTCCGCCATCTTTTCTGAATAGGTGTTTTTGTGGTAGTGAAGAAATAATATGTTAATAGCTTGTATGTGTGTTGTTCCGTAATATAATGTAGTGCATTTCTGAAAGTGGGGCACTTAGGAAAATTCCACAGTAGATGCTCCAGCTCTTCTTCATCCAGTCCACGGTTAGTACATAATTTGTTTGTTTATATTTTGTAACTTTGACAACAAATAAAAAGGTGAAGGTCTTTCTTGGGAATCTTAATTGACTTGTGCATTTGTGTCTATTAATTTCCTTCTTTGCTTGTAAGTTATAGGTATGTATTGCATTGAATATGTTGCGTTGGTGTGGACTAAATCTTGTTTAATCAGCTTCAATTTTATGTTTGAGACAACTTCTTCGGGTATTTTGAAATATGGGGTTTCAGCTTCGAATTGGTCCATGATTTCATACTTTTGCGGAAAGCTTTTGAAAGAAATAATTGTATTTTGTTCCCATTGAGGGCAGCAAACAAGCTTAAAGGGTAAATAATAAATTAGTAGCCATTACAACTTACACCTGTTTCCCTGAGATAATCAGCATCGTGCGGGTCAGTAGGATCTCCCGTATTAGTACTCTGAGTGTGAATCTGCTTAGGAGCCGTAAGGAGAAGGAGTTCGGGATAGAACAGAGAGAGAGGTGCAATTATTCCTTCATCACCGCTCTGAAAACAAACAAAAGGCAATTATCACATTAATGAAGAATTGAAGATAATTACTAATTCCTTATTAGAACATCCAGAATTTCTTTATTAATCATTAAAGGATTTATAAAGATAACAAAATAAGGGAAAGATAATTGATTGAGGGGAGACTGTTGACTGTTGGGAATGCAAAGGTAGTTTTAGTCAGGGTTCGGTCGTGGTATTTTAATATAACTACATCTTTTATAAGAAAATAACTTTTATTTTTTGCTGAAGTTTCGGCTTGAAATTCAAGCCTTCAATAGTGCTGTAAAACAAGGAGGACACAGTTAATATCAATTTATATACAGATGAAATGAAAGGAAAATCATTACACTCTGGAAAAAAACAGACGAGGGTGAATGAGACATATGGTAAATGTATGTCATACCTAGAGCTTAAATTAAAGGTAGATAATACAGATTTAAAAATTAGATGGTTAACATAGAGATAGGTATAACATGAATAAGTACAGGATGAAAATATGCATACCGATGAGAAGAACTATACCTCACGGATTTCTGAATGTGGTGGATCGGGGGGGTTGAACACCCATTAAGATAAGGGTGGTAGTAGAGGATCAAGGGATAGAAGGCGGTGTCATAAAAGTGAGGTGATAATGGAAGGGAGGCAGGTATGAAAGGTTTTATTTGTTTATTGACAGGATGTGAGTTTTAAGCAGGATTTTTTTAATAAGTGGAAAATGTTGTAATAGGTAGAGGAGATGAGTTCTTTATCAATTTTGTCATTAACTGAATTATTTTCTACATGGATCAACATAGGTAGTCTGTGCTTGCATGTTCCTATAAGGCGGTCATAAGTTCTCCCTCAACACCCACAGACATAACTTTCATCAATTCTCTACGCTCTCCACTGAATCCAACCTCAGAAAATCCCCTCTGCAGGGACCCGTTAAAGGCTGGGCAGGTCTAGGACTCCAACTACGACCCTCGAATGATGACACTAGAAGATAATATCTCTCGGAGTTTGCATGCGTTTCAAAGATCAGGTTCTCCAGGACATGAGTCAAGAACTCTACCACTGAGCCAAACTAGACCTTACGATACTAATGTATCTTGTACAAATAACATTTCATCAACATGAACATCTTGAAGGGTCACATCAGAAACATTGTTTAGACAGCACATGTTAGTGTGAAATGTACTTTTATTACAGGGGAAAACTAACAAAAGGTGTCAGAAAAACACGTTAAAAATATCTATTACATTCGTGTGAAAGTACTTTCAACAGTCAGGGAGCCTTAACCGTTCTTTATTGCATTACGCCGGGCTCCAGCATCACTGATCAGGATGATTTATTCGAATCGAATCTGATGGTCCATCTACCACAAGCAGAAGAGATTTTCAAAGATTTCAAGAGAATACCACACCATCCCTGTCATTGTGACTGTTGATTTTTTTGCTATTTCGCTAAAATAAATATGCTGGAATGTATAATATTTGAATATTGCTGCCTACTGTGTTAGCAGTGGAATGTTACCCATAATTCCATGTGTGCGTTCCCCCTTGGTTCTATGTATGTTGAAACATGTTTGGTTATATAAAGTGTAGTACATTTTATGTATGAGTAGTAAAGAAGAATATAATGGCGTTATAAAGCTCTTATGAATGTGTTGTATCATTTATCCCAAATGAACGTTTAAAAGATTTCAACTTTGATCCCAAGAAATCAAATAGGCGATTTGTTTATTTTCTTGGTGGATAAATTTGGAATATAGCTGAAAACGAAAGAAGATCTTTCGACTACTACTACATAGATTCAAGACTGGTACGCCATATCGAAAGATTGATTTAAAGAATTATAAAAGCTTATGGTACATCATAACCAATTTATAAAACTAAAATAATAAGTAAAAATGAACCAATTTGAAAATTTACAATATACAAAATATAAAAAAAAAAATAAAAAAAAAAATGAATAATAAGCTACCTGAATGGTGTATGAAAGAATCGGAGATCCAGGCTTGTTAACAGTAAATGAAATTTCTCTGCTTCCACAGACATCCAAATCAAGATGGCAGGCTTCTTGCTTCAATTTATCTAGCATAAGGTTATCATGAAACAAATGAGGATCGATTTGATAAGGGAATCCACATTTCTTTAGAAGCCAATAAAAGCACTGAGTAATATCTCCTCCTGTAGAAGAAAAGTATAAAGTCAATTCAAAATTTGATCAGAATTTGAAGAAATGTTTGGCACGCAGGAGCTGCATACCTAAGCACATTCTACAGCAGTAATGTCTGTCTCACGAACCATGTCATTTAGAGTCTCAAAGTCTTCTGGATAGAGATTCTGCTGACTTCCCCAAATTAAGGGTTCTTTCTACAAATGAAGATATGTCGGGTCTTATTTATATCTGGACTGGATCACAGGCGGCTTTACCAGGTCTCTGATTTGTCGATCCTTCCCGTGTTGTTGGATTACATGCAGCCAATCAGATCTTCTATCTTCCTTGGATTGACGGGTGTCCATAATTTTTTAAGTCTGTAGAAATCTTCCTGTTGAAGTTCTGGGGATATTTTATAATTTCTATCGCTTCTTGGATAATTCTTTCCCGTGAGTTGGATGCGTTTACTAGGACTTTACTTTTATCAAACTCTATAGAGTGATTGGAGGTAAAGAAGTTCCTGAACAATAAGGTTGAACTTGGATTAAAGACACCGAGTATATACTCATGTTCATATGGTAAGAAATAAGTAGAGCAAACTGGAAGATTGATTTCTATAAGGCTCAAAGAACATATAAAAAGCATGAAGAACATGGACACAAAAATATGAGTGATTGTAGAACATTTCTTTAACATTAATCACTCCATAGATTTTGAGAAAATTGAACCCCTATTAAAGGCTTCCAATATGGGAAAGAATTATCCAAGGAGCGATAGAAATTGTAAAATATCCCCGGAATTTGAACAGAGAAGATTGCTACAGACTTAGAAAATTAGAGACACCGTCATCTCAAGGAAGACTGAAGATCTGATTGGCTGCATAGAATCCAACGGCGCAGGAAGAGTCGACCAATTAGAGACCTGGAAAGACCAACTATGACCCCGGGCAGGTATAAATAATACCCTGACTGAGCGTTATCTTCATTCTCAGAAAGAACCCTGAGGAAGCCGGCAGAATGTCTGACGAAGCGTCAGTTATTACCAATTTGACATAGTCATATCCAGAAGACTTTGAGACATTAAATATAAATAAATAGTTGCAAGATAAACCTTGGTTAATATAAAAATATTTAATTTAAAGTTAATAAAGATATATTACTTTTATTTTTTGAATTTTATGCTTCAATTTTATTAGTTTAAATTGATAAGATATCTAAATGATGTATTCTATGAATGCATGACTAGAAGGCTCTTACCACCATAAGGTAGACGGACTCGTGTAGCAGGATGCGATATTCCATCTTCTACGCAAGATACAGATGTTTTTGAATGACCGCAGTCAACAACGCAAGCTGTACCCACACCACATCCAAATGTAGCTGCTATGTGATCCTGAGGAAGGAATAAGATTTATGAAATGGAAGATAATAACTTACAATAACTAAGACTGAGTTATGTAAATAGTAGTCATTTATTCATAAAATAGTATAAAAATACTTTTAAAATCACAAAAGATGGTGTAAATTATTTCAGGACCCTTGAGCGTTTAGTAGACCTACTTTGAATTTGTCATCGTTGTTGCATTTGAGGCATACAGGTGCTATTGATGTGGTTGGACCAGCTAAGGCGCGTTCAGGTGTGTCGCAACACATAGACACCCAGGGACATAGCATACACCTTCTTCTTCTTTATTGGTGCTACTATTACAGATGAGCTTCTACCAACCATCTCTATCCGTTGCCATTGCCTTCCAGTTCGGTGTGTTAAGAAGGACCCTTGAATCAGCTGCCACACTATCCACCCATCTTAGCCTGGGTCTCCCTCTCCTCCTAGTTCGGTGTGTTAAGAAGGACCCTTGAATCAGCTGCCACACTATCCACCCATCTTAGCCTGGGTCTCCCTCTCCTCCTAGTTCGGTGTGTTAAGAAGGAACCTTGCATCAGGTGCCACACTATCCACCCATCTTAGCCTGGGTCTCCCTCTCCTCCTAGTTCGGTTTGTTAAGAAGGACCCTTGAATCAGCTGCCACACTATCCACCCATCTTAGCCTGGGTCTCCCTCCCTTCCTGGTTTGTTCAATCCTGGCCTCAAGGACCTTCCTTGGAATCTATCCTACCCCCATTTGAATGAAATGTCTGGCTCAACCTAACTGTCTGAGCTTCATGAAGTTGACAATTTTTTTGTCAGTATAGAGACCATAAAGCTTTCGGTTTTTACATCTCCTCCAAATTTGACCTTCCTTCACAGGGCCGTGAAAGATTTTTCTTTCAAAGATCAACAAATCATTCTCATTGGCCTTGGTCATGGTCAATGTTCGTGAGGCGTAGGTCAGTACTGGTCTAATCAGGGTCTTGTACAATCTGATCCTTGTCTACTCCTGATTTGCCTCATTAGGCCAGAATAGCAACAATTGGCTGACAGTGTCCTCCTGCTTATCTCTTTGGGCATCTTATTGGTGGATGTTAGGAGAGAGCCAAGGTAGGTGAATTCCTGCACTCTTTCAAATTTATAGGGCCCTATTTTGATAAAGGTTTTGCCTCAATGTGTATTTTCTGCCCTCACCATGTTGACATATATTCAGTTTTGGCCTCATTCACCTTGAGTCCGAGTAGCGAAGCTGCTCTCTGGATTGCCATAAAGGCATTCTTCAACTCAGTTTTGGACCTAGCAATAACATCCTCATCATCCCCAAAGCCCACAGGCCGTACGCTTTGATCGATAATTGTTGCTGTTGTCTCCTGTATTGTATTCCTGAGTCTTGTACTGCTTTTCAAGTCCCAAAATAAACAGCAGACAGGCCAACCTATCACTCTGTCGCAGGCCTTTGTCAGCATGAAACTCGCTTGAGTACTCTCCGTGTATCCTAATGACATTTCATGACTTGTGTGTGGTCATCTTGGCTTTCTAGGTATGCCAAGACCTTCCAGTGTGTCATATATCTTTTGGAAATTAATATTGTCATAAGCATTCTTAAATTCTACGAAAAGGTGATAGGTTGTCATGTTATATTTGATTCCTCTTTCCATGAGACTCCTCGGAGCAAAGATCTGATCCATTGTGGATTTTCCCCTTCTAAAGCCAGTCTGATATTTCCCTACAATCTGTTCAGCATGGGACTACAGTGGGATATACAGGATTCCTTACCCATTGCGATGGATAGTCGTGTCACAATAAAATCATTACTGTCATAATGCACCCTGTAAAACAATTACATTATTATTGAGCTTATATTCTCATGTGGAGGAATGAATGGGGAAAAAACACTTTATTCTGAGACATTTGTCCCTTAATAATAACAATTATATTTACAATGATGAGCTTGGGAAAAGCTATCTACAAGTCTCCATTCTTTTCTATCCTGGAGAGAACAGAGCTTTTTCAAGATTTAATGTAATTAACTTTGTTCAAAATTGAATGCAAAACATAAAATTCTGTAGTAAAACATTTTACCTGCAAAAGGAAACACGATGAGAATCCCATATCAAGCAGAAGGGTCACAAATTCTCTTAAATACTGTCTATTATAAATATCTGGAATAACTAAGACTGCTCGATAATTCTGAAAAAAAAAAAAAAAAATAAGAAAAAACTAATATAAAATAGAAAATGATTGAAGAATGTTAACAAACATTTCCAAACAATTAAAGATGATTAAACTTTAACAGTCATAAGTCACAAGTTAATATAATGGACGTTAAAATTTAAATAAATAAATAAATTAATCATTGGAAATAAGAGAGTCTTGTGATTTTTTTATAAAAGACTAATTATATCAGCTCAGTAAAAGATGTATCCCGGAATCTTGGTGGTATTTTGATTGTTGAATTAAGTCAAGTCTGTTAGTGAGTAGTGTTTGCATACGTTTTAAAGGAATATAAAATGTTCCTGAGGGAAAAATAAGGCATTTTGTTCATTCTTCATGCATTTTTAAGCCTCCAACAATATTTTTTGCATAAACAATTATCTTCTTTTTTTTATGGTGGATCAACCACTTGGCTATTAGCGCCCATTCAATTGTCATATCTGCTGGTGCAGACCGTCGTCACTGGTATCGGTGAGAGTAATGTGGGCCAGCGCTTTCAACGTAAGTACTCTCACCGACTCCAGTGACGACGGTCTTCACCAACAGGTATGACAACAGTATATTTACTGGAGCACCTAACCCCTTACATTATTTACCTTAGTGTATTCAATGTGGAATTCCTCTCTCCAACAATCATGGAGTTTGTGCAAGAAGTTTTGTCATAATTCAGAATTTGGGTTTTTTTTACTCGACACATTGAGTGCCATGGAACAAAGGATGAAATTTTGCATGAGGACAAACATATTTGTCTTCAAATATACGATTAACCACTTCACCACTCCTGTACTAGTGCAAGCCTATAAACATGTTCTCGCCTCGCTACTCCCTCAATGGTGCGGGCTGGACTACAAGGCTATATGTACTCTCTTAAAACATAATTCACATGCTTTTTATTTTCTCTTTGTCTTGTGGACTTATATAATAAAGTGTTTTCCGACAAGGAGATTTTAGAGCTTAATACATGTTTGGAAAGTGAAGAGAAAGTTTTTATTTTTTGTTATGTTTAAAGGAGTGTCAACAATTGGACTATTAACGCTACAGGTTGCGACCCCTTTATAATGCCAACAATACTTGGTCAGTCACCTATTCAGGTACTGGCCACGCCCGACATTGCTTAACTTTGGCGATCAATGGGGAACTAAAATTAATATTATTATATAAAAATATATATTAATATTAATATGGCATTCTCCAATGGTTATTTTTTTTAGGTCAATATATATAATCTTTTTAATTATTCTTGCAATAAAGAACAAATGGCAAACAATAAAATGTTGGTTGTTTTACATTTTTTAACACAGGTCCATACTTATTTTGTAAATAATTATTATTGAAATTCAAAATAAATATAAATTAGGAGGCTTGATAGCCTTAAGTATGAAGAAGTTTGATAAAATATTGTAATTCTCAAGGTGAACAGAGTTTATATCGGATTTGTTATCTTAAATACAATAATATTTGGTAGAAACCTTCAGATCTTGAAGCTGGATTCCAAGCCTCGATGAAATAATCCATGACCATATCGCCTGCAAATCAGCAAGGATACCCGTCAGCGAGCCCCCCACTCCTGAATGCCGATTTAGATCACCACGCTTCATTGGGAAATGTACATTAAAATCCAAAACTGGATTTAGATTCAGAATCTGAAAGAAGAAAGAATATAAAGTTGTGTATTATATCTATATAAATGAAATAAAAGCTTTTTTGTTATCGGTCATAGAGTCGACCCATTTCATATATTATCATGGAGTCTGTTAAGCTATGTAAATAAACATAATTAATAATGCATTTTTACATTTATATGAATGGTTGATTAAATTATTAGTTTTTTATTAAATCTTGTTCTAGAGAAACTCTAACTTCAAATGTAGGTACTGATTTTGCTTATTTTTATTACATATGTTCTGAATCATATGAAGGGTCCTAAAAAGTTGGATGATGACACAAACACAGTGCAAATTTCAGACCTGTAAAATCATTTAAAATTTATACTATAATTACTTACAGCATCTCCAAAAACGACTTGTACATTGTCTTCTTGTTTTATCCAAGAAGTACCAACTTCAGAAATAACCTCCGGAACTACTCTTTTGTTAAATGCGGATATCTGCTGTGGAGGAGTAACGTATCTGAATTCGGAAATAAATAACTAATAAGAGGACTGTTCAAACAAAATAATATCATTAAAATTAAGTAAATAATTAAGAATTGTAAATACCTTCTCTGTCCATAAGACATCATGCATGAACCGAGAGAATGAGAAACTTGAAGTCTGCAGGAATCCATTTCACTTTCAACATCCTTGGACTACAAAATTTAATTAAAAAGAGTTTACAAGGCAATAAATTACTCTGTTTAATAGGCAATAACAATAATCATTATTATACTTTTAAAATAACTGGAGGTAAAATAGTGTCTCTGTGAAAAGATCCTCCATTTAACCTTTTTCTTGCAACTGCATGAAGTTCTATACAAGGATTTAAATCTGAAGCTCTTCCTATTTTTACATGTAGCGATCCTGGTACAATAATAATTATATTCTGTGTCTGCATTTGGACCGGCTAAAAAATAGCAAGGAATGGAACAATGTTAGCATTAAATAAACACATAACTAAAATTCTTAAATAGTATTATATTGGAGCACCTCTTCAACATGTTCAGGATTACCTGACATCATACAAACAAAACAGGACAAACAGTTGAAAAGTCTCTAAGAGAAAAGGCAACTTCAAATTTTAAAAGCCACGGACGGGACAAGAAGATATAGATTTGATCACCATAGAGATATGAGCTGTTTCTACAAAACATTAACATAACGTCACTATATGCTTAAAAAATAGTTAAAGCATCGAAAATGATCTATAATATTAGAATATTTGTAAAAATCTTCTTTTAAGAAAATCATCTTTGGCTGAACATTTTTTATTAAAGTAATTAAAACGACCCAAACTAGTTAGCAGCAAGGCGCTATAGGACTTTGAACTAAGAATAATAAGATTACTAAACAGAATGGAATTTGATAAAATTAAAGACCTACCCATCTCATATCAATATACCCTACCCCCATCATCTTAATTCTATTTAAAATAGATTTCATTTTCACTTCATGTACAATCATACGTCACCTCATAACTTTCCCAGACTTAAACACGTACATTAATTATAAAAAATACTTAATATTATCGAGTATTTTTTATAATTAATGTACGTGTTTAAGTCTGGGAATGTTGTGAGGTGACGTATGATTGTACATGAAGTGAAAATGAAATCTACTTTAAATAGAAATAAGATGCTTAGTTAATAAATAATATCGAGGATGTTTGTATAGAGACGAGATGGAAGAAACTTGCGGATGTATGTACGTGTTTTTTTTTTATTTATATATATCTTAATTCGAAAATTACACAATATAATATATATTCGTGTAATTTTCGAATTAAGATATATATAAATAAAAAAAAACACGTACATACATCCGCAAGTTTCTTCCATCTCGTCTCTATACAAACATCCTTGATATTATTTATTAACTAAGCAGAAAAACTGAAAATATGAACAGATTTCTTCAACATCCATTTGTATAACAGAGAACATTTTTCCTTTAGTATTATTATTTTATACAGCTATTTTTTTACAAAGTATTTGATTTATCTGATTCCTTTTTTGTAATTATTGTTTATACACCACTGTTGTTTTTATAAAAACCATAACCAGACCTCTGTAAATATAATTTAGAAAATACAGCAAATAATTATACGTCATTCATTATTTTATGGCTCAAAGTAAAATTTAAAAATATTCTACCTCTTTGAGATGCCTTTTCGTAACCCGGGAAAGAGAAAGCCTTGTTGAATAGTTCTCAATTCGAATGGAATGTATTCCCTATTATCTGAAACGACATTATGTAATTTTCTTTGAGCGTTGCTGCTTACATTAGGTTAAAAGATGGAAGTGTGTATAGACAATGTGGAATCTGCCGTTAATGCAGAAAAGGGCGGTGCTATGAGGATTGAATTGTGTTTAGCTTTGAGTGAAGGAGGTTTAACTCCTACTGTGGGGCTTCTGAAGGTTGTCAAAAAGAATGTTAAAATACCTATTTTTGTTATGATCAGACCTCGAGGTGGGGATTTTGTTTATTCTGAAGATGAAGTTGAAATAATGGCGGAAGACATTAAAATTTTAAAGGACAATGGAGCTGATGGTTTTGTAATGGGACTTTTGACTAGTTCAGGATCTGTAGATGTAAAAAACTGTTTGAAACTGTTAAAATTGACTGAAGGGCTTCCTACTACCTTCCACAGAGCATTCGACAAGGTGAATTCACCCCTTGAGAGCTTGGAAGAAGTCATTGCGTTAGGATTTAAAAGAATTTTAACCAGCGGTTTGCAATCCACTGCAGCTCAGGGCACATTACTTATCAAGGAGCTTATAGAAACAGCCAAAGATCGAATAATTATTATGCCAGGAGCTGGCATTAAAAGAGATAATGTTTCTCAAATCCTCAAGGTATGGTAGACTTTTCATTTTTGTAATGAATGTTAGGAAGATCTAATAAGATTGATAGAACCTTCGAAATTATTATATTTAATTATTATTGCAATGTTCGGATCTTATTGTCCTTTTTCAGGCATATATTCTGTAATTTTACATGTTATATGTAATATTGGTAATGAATTATGCATGAATCATGTTATATGTAATATTGGTATGGATTATGATGTAAAGAATTTAAATCTCATGATTTTAGACTACTAGATATAGTTGTAATATGCTTAAGGTATGACGATATTAATATTATCTATTATTGTGTAGATCCTAAGTTGAAGTCTTGCACATCCAGTCCTCCATTACAGAAGAAGACATGACAATAACCATGCAATCCAAAAATGAGATTTCCTCCTAACTCAAACTAAATTACAGCAACTTAAATAATCACATGAACTATATAAACAATATCTGAAGATAATAATATAAGAAATAATGCACTTTCATACAGATAGACATTGAAAATGGCTAATAGCCAAAACGTTTCTATAACAAAATTTATTAACCTGGTGTGTGACAAGCCACACTATTTGTAACTTGAAAATAAACTATATGAAGACTGAATAAAGCTGTTACCAACTACCTACGTTGTCTATTATTATAAGTATAATTATTAATTCTGTTACCTAATTAATATTTTCCAATGTTAGTAGACATAACATAATACATTGTTTGATAATTCATAACCAATATTATATGATAAATTAGAGAATAGTTGCCTAAACGACAATAAGGTCTGAAACGTCGCAGTGAAAATTAAATGTAAACATTTGTAAAGTTCTACCTTTCTTATTTTAATTTGTAATTATAACTATTTGATCTCTATCCGTTCAATTTATTGCTTCCTGAAGATCTGTGCTACTTAAATGGTCGTTAAAAGTTTAAATAAATAAATTCCTAGATTGATATGAAAATTTGATAATGTAGTAATAACTGTTCGTACAGAAAAATTGTGACACAAAAATATGAGTATTTTTAAATTTTAACGACCATTTATTATGAACTACGAATTTTAGGACGGGTTATCTATAGGTTACCACCCTTTTCTAGCCAGGATAGGGATGATGTCTTTTATTTTTTCCAAAGAAAATCTACCACCCCTAGTGGGAATCGATCTCACGACCCTTTAGCACGGAGTGCTAAGTACTCACGCCTTAACGCTCACGGCCACCGGGCCTCCAAAAAAATAAATATGAGTAAATACATTTTGTTTTTGTTTGTTAGAATAGTACTCTATCTTGGAGGAAGATATTTCAATTGTTTAATCATTAAAATGATTGATTCTGGATTTTCCCCTCTTGATTCTGACTTTTTTTTTTTCTTCTTACGTTTTAGCAAATTTATATATACGTACTTGCATTTTAACCACCTGTCTTTTTGTGGCCTGTGTGTTTTGAATCATCAGCATATCTGGATTCCATTATTAGGTTCTTAAGTGGGTTTTATTCATGATTGTATAAAAATTAATTGTTATATATTTAGTTATAAATTTACTATTGGTCACTACAATATCGATGATGTATGCCAGAATGTAGGAGGAGGCGGAATCCTACCCAGCGACAAACTGTGAAAGAGAAGATAACAAATTACTACAACAATAAGTTATAATGTAAATTTTATAATTGAAGGGCTAGGGGCAAAATAGTGCCAAGCAACATTTTTAACAAAACTTAACTGTAGCTGCTCTGGGGCTATAGTCCCACATAATATCCAAAATATTGCAGCTACATTTAAGTTTTGTTAAAAATGTTGCTTGGCACTATTTTGCCCGGTCCCCTTCAATTATTATAATATAGTATTCAATTAACTCTTAATATGCTTTTCAGGAGACAGGTGCTAAAGAGTTTCATGGATCTGCAAAAGTTCACAAAGGAAGCAATTACTATGTAACTGATGAAAATATTGTCAAAGAAATGTTAACGATTTATCAATCCAACATCTCACAGGGGATTGAATATTCTCCGAAGCCGATATCCCATGCGCCGACTGAAGAAAATCAATGATCTAGAACATTGGCTGCGTTTATACAATCCTTACACAAATGCTTTGAGTTTTCAAGGATTTAGTTTTGTATTGTCTCAATAAAATGCATTACAAATTCAAATGTATACATTGTTTGTGTCTTTACAATGGTATGTTCTAGAAAATGTAATTTTGGGAATGCTGTTAGCAGAAAAATAAGTTTTTTCTCTTGCAAAGCACAAGTTGCTTTAAAAACACAATGCTCCCTTTTTCGATTGCTTTAACAAATTTAGCACAGTTAGGCTTTGTATATGCTCACAAAAGAGCCATGTGTGTCAGTATAGAAAGAGTTCCTTAAAAATAATAATCCAATTAGCGATAAACTTCTATTTTTGTTATTAATTATTGCTATTGTTTATATCATTGGATCAACAGTTTTGGGAGTTTTTTTTAGTACATTTAATGGCTATCTATCCGTCTTATATAACAAAAGAGAGTACTTAAGTATTAGCTTCACCACATCTACGTCAGAGATTTGGGTTATCAGAGCAAGCACATAACTCATTAGAATTTTCGGCAATATGGCTGTTATGTTTGTACTAACCTTATTGTTTACTTTCTGTTGTACTCTTGTGTTTTTGACATGGTAACGTAATAGCAAGGAAATAAGAGACTGTTTTGAAGCCATGTTAAATTGTATATCAGCCAATATTCCACAGAAGACCCAGGGATCTATATTATCAACAAGTTGTATTGACTAGAGTTTTGATATAACCTTGAGCGAGCGGAAAAACATTGCAATTATTCCATTAACATAAGTGCAATGCGTTTCTTCAAGGTTATATGAAAACTCTAGTCAACCAAACTTGTTAATAATATACATAAATGGTCTTTCCGTGGCCATATTGGCAAAAATTGACTTCTGCGCCTGTGCTGATTGATCCAGATCTCTGTCGTAGATGTGGTAGCACTAATACGTAAGTAACCGAAATAGAATGTTGGACTGCAAAGAGCTCTTAATCTATAAGATTTAAATATAGTTTAAGGAAAGTGATCAATTTAACTAGTAACATCAGAGCTAACTCATTGATTTTCTTTTAGTTTTTTTATTCAAATGTTTGCCAATTGTTGCTTCAGTGTAATGAAATACATCCAAAACAGAATTTTTTCCAGGGAATAACGTAGCCTGTCTTTGATTATATATTTTCCAGGGAATAACGTAGCCTGTCTTTGATTATATATTTTCCAGGGAATAACGTAGCCTGTCTTTGATTATATATTTTAATTACATTTGCTTGTTGACTATTCTTGTACGTCCATGAAATATTCTGTGATAGAACTTCTAATAACTCTGTTATATATTAATGTTTTAACAAAATGAGATATTTTATTTTTTATAATCTTTATATGCTGTAAATTATGTATTTGTTGAATGAATAAATACAATTTTTTTAAAAGAAAACTTATTTTTTTTGTCAGGATTTCTTTTGAAATAAATAATCATTTGTAGTGATAGATGTTGATGAATCTAGCTCAGACATGCCCAAGCTGCGGCCCATTTGAAGACTTTGTACAGCGCAATTGAATTTTCTAACTGTCTATAATAGTTTAGACATTTGGACTGTAGACGGTTGAAACAAAAATGTGTTTCGATTAAATTATCCGTTGATATTAAGAAAATACAAAAACAAGTTATCCGTCAATTAAAATACAAAAACAAGTGTCACATTAATTGTAAAGTAGTAAAATATTTTGGATAATTTTGATATGTGCGGCCCCCCTCAGTTTAGTAAATTTTTACTTGCTCACCAATTGATTTGAGTTGGGCACCTCTGATCTAGCTCATATTGAACAATTCATCGATATGATCTTTGAACGACTCGTAACTCTCTCTTCATCGTTCACAGCTGTAAAGAATGACTGCAATATAGTTCGAAACATTGGCATGTTAAAATAACATGTATCATTACAGGTGCTTATTTATTAGAATGTTTCCTGTCTTCCCACACGCATTAAAAGTTGTCCAAGTTTTGGAAATGCTTGGAAAAGTGAACAAATTAAAAAAAAAAATTTTTATTGAGGATGACCATTCAGAAGCTTAATACAATTTTTAAAAAAGGTTATCACAGAAATTTTGATAGGATAACATGTACCAGTGTTGGGCAGTAGTTAGCTACAGTAGTTATGTTGCGTGACTACAAACTAGAAATTATTAGTTCTTTGCGTTCAAATACTTTTTTTCAACTTGTTGTTAGCAGTTAATTATTTCAGTACAACTCAATTTTTCTTACTCATAGTCAACTTCTTTTTAGCACTTTCCTCCGAAGGAAAGTAGCTATTGAGGTTGGACTCATGACGGAATTTTTGAAAAATTTCTTCAAATCTTTGTCGATCCTACCTAGTAGACACCGAAAATGACCCCCGTTAAAATTTATATATATATATATATATATATATGTCTGTTAACACGATAGCGGCCAGAGTTTTAGCACTTTCCTCCGAAGGAAAGTAGCTATTGAGGTTGGACTCATGACGGAATTTTTGAAAAATTTCTTCAAATCTTTATCGATCCTACCTAGTAGAAACCGAAAATGACCCCCGTTAAAATTTATATATATCTATATATATATATATATGCATATATATATATATATGTGTCTGTTAACACGATAGCGGCCAGAGTTTTTGTTTTTTCGTCACGAAACTTGGTATATAGCATTCAATTAGCAAACGATTGAACGAGTTCGTTAACCACCAAAGTCGGTCCACCGGAAGGGGGGGTTTACCCCGAACCCAAAACACTAATTTGACTATGTCAGCCGTAATATTTGTTATATTTCAACGAAACTTGGTATTCGTAGTGGTAATATAGAGAGAAAAGTGAGATATAAAAATGAACTAAATCGGTTCATTAGAAGGGGGGGGGGGGGGGGGGGGTTACTCCTGACCCACAATACCAATTCGCCACTACCAGCCGTGATTTTTGGTATATTTCGACGAAACTCGGTATTCGTAGTGGTAATCCACAGGTAAATATGTGTTGTAAAAATAAACTAAATCGGTTCATTAGGAGGGGGGGGGTTTACTCCAGACCCACAATACCAATTCACCACTACCAGCCGTGATTTTTGGTATATTTCGACGAAACTCGGTATTCGTAGTGGTAATCTACAGTTAAATATGTGTTGTAAAAATAAATTAAATCGGTTCATTAGAAGGGGGGGTTTACTCCGGACCCAAATTCCTAATATACTCATACCGGTCGTAATTTCTGCTGTATTGTAACGAAACGCGGTATACGTCGTGGGTAACTCATGAGAAAGAAGTGTTGTAAAAATGAGCTGAATCGGTCAATCGTAAAGCGGGGGTTTAATTTGTAATATATTTCAATAGAAAAGCCCGCCAAACGTAGGTTCACAAAGCCGCCGCAAGGGGGGCTTTCTACCACTAGAGTGACTGTATCCTGTTCCTGCGTTAGATCAAAATACGATAATATGAGGTTTTTTGTATTTATTACGTAGTGTAGTAGGTACCATGTGTAAACATAACTCTGGAAGCAAATTAATAATTGATCAGTTACTCATTACAAATTTAAAAGAGAACTATTCATGTTTTTATTTTATTTATGTAGGATATTTTAAGCAAATTGTTCTGTTTGTTTTTTCGTCACGAAACTTGGTATGTAGCATTCAATTAGCAAACGATTGAACGAGTTCGTTAACCACCAAAGTCGGTCCACCGGAAGGGGGGGTTTACCCCGAACCCAAAACACTAATTTGACCATGTCAGCCGTAATATTTCTTATATTTCAACGAAACTTGGTATTCGTAGTGGTAATATAGAGAGAAAAGTGAGATATAAAAATGAACTAAATCGGTTCATTAGGAGGGGGGGGGGGGGTTTACTCCGGACCCACAATACCAATTCGCCATTACCAGCCGTGATTTTTGGTATATTTCGACGAAACTCGGTATTCGTAGTGGTAATCCACAGGTAAATATGTGTTGTAAAAATAAACTAAATCGGTTCATTAGAAGGGGGGGGGGGTTTACTCCTGACCCAAATTCCTAATATACTCATACCGGTCGTAATTTCTGCTGTATTGTAACGAAACGCGGTATACGTCGTGGGTAACTCATGAGAAAGAAGTGTTGTAAAAATGAGCTGAATCGGTCAATCGGAAAGCGGGGGTTTACTTTGTAATATATTTCAATAGAAAAGCCCGCCAGACGTAGGTTCACTAAGCCGCCGCAAGGAGCGCTTTCTACCATTAGAGTGACTGTATCCTGTTCCTGCGTTAGATCAAAATACGATAATATGAGGTTAACATAACATATATACAGGTTAAGGTGTAAACATAACTCTGGAAGCAAATTAATAATTGATCAGTTACTCATTACAAATTTAAAAGAGAACTATTCATGTTTTTATTTTATTTATGTAGGATATTTTAAGCAAATTGTTCTGGAAAGCAGTCTACACTACCCAAATTCTGAGGAAAGTGCTTAGTTATGCAGCTCCTGCGTGACGGACTTTTTAGTTAACTAATTCTATCTAAAAGTTTTATTACTACTAATTAGTCGAAGGTAGTTAGGGTTTAACTACAAGGTACATTTTCAATTTTTTCTGATTAAAACTTTCTTTATTAAGATGGCCCTGGAAGTTATAGGAAGTGACCAGAGAGAGGTGATAGGGAAATGAAGAGAAAGTACCTAACCCAGTCATTTTCTTTACATTCCAGGGTCACCACTACCTTTGCACTTACTGTAAATATGAAGGGGGGGGGGTCCCATTCTATAATTCTGCTCATTTTCTGTACAGTTATGGGCCAATTCAGGCAATATTCATGTAACTTTTGGTCCTCCTTCCAATATGGAATGGTTTAAAGGAAGAAAATTCAAAATGTAACTGTTACTTAAACCCTAACTACATTCGTAGTTCATTGATTTGTGCAAGTAATAAGTTAACTTTTCAATAATTATTTAATTTGCATTTTAATATCAATGTTTTTAATTTATTTTTCTATAAGAAACAATAGGATTGTCTTACCTGATTTATTTGATTACTTTATTCGAATTTGTTTTATATTAACAATTTTTTGGAGGCCCGATGACCAGGAGTGTTAAGGGGATAATACTCTCTGCCTTGGGTTGTTGGATCAATTCCCACATGAGGGGGGGGGGATGGCAATTATTTCCAAAATTAACTTAACCCATTTAACTCCTGATATAGTTGTAATTAGATGTTATAACTACATTTCGCTTAAGTCTGATGGGATAAGTAATGAACTGTTTTGACGGTTTGTCCCAGTGCTGTAAAAACTTTTTCGATTCTTGAAAGTTTGCTAAAGATAAGGGAAACACCTGACAGAAGGGTGATAGTACATTTTTCTAGGATCACCTCTGTAGGAGAACAGTCTGTTTTTCTCTTCGAAAGGGTTGCTTTCGTTCCATTGGATGTGAAATGTTAATTGTTTCCGTTTATTTTTAAAAGGGGAGGGCGAGGTTAGCTCAGTGATAGAGCACTGGACTAATAAGCTGGAGGACCTGAGTTCAAATCCCGAGCAAGCACTAAAGATTTGTATCTTCTAGTGTAAAGATTTTTATCGTTTATGGGTTGGATTCGGCCTCCCTGACCATCCCTGGGCCAACCCAGCCTTTAATTAATTTATTAATGGGTACCTTGGTGCTAATGACCCTAGCTGTCGAAGCACCAAGTGGAAAATCAGGTGATTGGAGCATAGTTCTGACCACACTATCTCCCTTGTGTACCGTATGGTCATGAATCAGATACCTCTATAGTATCTGCCCCTCAGGGCTCTCGTGGCCTGTTACGGGACCGATTTTTTTTTTTTAATTCTTAACTGAAAGGCTCAAATATTAATACCCATAAGCGATTTCAAAGACGTTCAAATATACGTTATTTGTAATTTAAATATTCTTTGCTAATCGTGGTAGAAAAGATTTAAGACGCGAGGTCTGTTTCATGCTTGAGTGAAAGGTTGTGAATTTAACGAAGGTTACCTTAATTTACATTGTAGATTAAAAACAGACCATATTTCCTTTTTCGTATAGCTTTCTGTTATTGCAAACGTCTTATGAATAAATATTTAGTGACAGTTTATGATAATAAGGCCGCTGTAAAGTTATATTTTGTCGACATTCATGTAACGGGACGAAGGGGGCAGTAACATGTTATTGGAATCGCATGAATGCTCATCAAACATTTCCTAGTCTTGCTTAGTACCGAATAGCTTGAGACTCTTAAAATTGAATTATTTATCTTGATTTCTATGTTTCTTTATATCGAAGGGAAGTCCAAAATTTCAATTTTTTTACCATCTTCATAACATTCTGGTATTACACTATTAAAGTTCTTTGCCAAAGATCTATTACATACCTTGGGCGTATATGCATAGGAAATAATTGGAGGGGGGCTGCAGCCTATGCTTACAGACGCCCATGTTACATACCGTCTAAAATAGGAAGAATTGGAGGGGGGCTGCAGCCTATGCTTACAGACGCCCATGTTACATACCGTCTAAAATAGGAAGAATTGGAGGGGGGCTGCAGCCTATGCTTACAGACGCCCATGTTACATACCGTCTAAAATAGGAAGAATTGGAAGACGCCTTTGGTGTGTATTTTGATTCGAATAACAGGAGAATGTATTTGACAATACAGATTTGTGATAATTACATGATTTATTTAATCAAAATTTAGTTAACATCTTGAATAGAATCGTTTGAAGTAACTACCAACATAAAGTGGTTGCTGAAGTAACTTAGATAATTCTTGGAATCAATCTTTTCGATATGGCCAGCGAAAATCAGACCATACACGACTAGTCGTTACAGCTAAATTTGTCTTCAGCTGTAGTCTAAAGGTTTCATTGAAACTAATCAATCGCCGATTTCCAGTTTTCTTAAGATCTTAAGACAGGGTTGGTGTGTTATTAAATTTTGTTGACAACTTTCAAAATGTCTGCTGCTTTTGGTGTTTAAGCCATCAGATTCAATTCGAAGAAATCTTCATGATCACCGATGCTGCAACCTGGCGAAAAGTAAGGATCTCACTTCGCGATTTGCCATGAGGTCACTCCACACCCATGTAATATACTCTTGTGACACTTTTTGTTACTTTATCACCGACTAGCTGTTACTTGGCGTGCCATACTACACCTACTTTCAGCATCTAGAAAAGCAAAAATAAATTAGAAGCTAAATAAGTAATATTAAAATCTAATAACGCAAATCTGTAACTATTTGGGTTCATAGTTTCGAACCCGTGATCTCCGAACGATTTTGGCCTAGCCTAACACTCCCCGGGTAAAGACCTACCTACGTGCCAAGTTTGGTCAAAATCGGTCGAACGGTGAGGATTTGTATAAGGTACAAACAGATAAACAGACACGTGATTTTGATATATATATATATAGATAGATATATATATATATATATCTATCTATATATATATATATATATATAGATAGATAATAAAAGCGTGTTCCACGTGAAAAGGATGAGAACTTTGACAGTATAACAGCTCAACTTTGAATAAAGAAATCTCTTAAACAATCAAATTTTTTTTTTTTTTTTTTTTTTTTTTTTTTTTTTTTTTTTTTTTTACCAAATTTAGGAAGCCAATGTTTTACAAGAGCTTCTCTGGGAGGATTGGTATGGTTTCTTAGAGATGAGAGGTGGCTGGCTATTGCTAGTTGTTAGTTTTCATTGCGAACAACAGGTGGTCGTGCCAGCAACTATGAGTAAACTGTGAATAACGAATTATAATTATGGTTTTGTATGATTTTCACAACACAGACTATTCCAATTGAGAAGAACTGCGCCATCTTAGCCCGTCTCCACAACGTTCTTACAGCTGGGATCTTTTGAAAAGCTTCGAATAAAAACTTTTTTTTTCACATTGCTTTCTATTTTTGCATTACGCTTACATTGATAAACTAATTTTACTAATACAATAATTTTAAGCCTACTTCATTGAAATATTTTTAAAAAAAGAAGAAAAGTCGGCACTCGCAGGAACTGCGTCATCTTAGCGTGGTTCCGTTCATATCCCTAGTGTCATTAGCTAAGTAGTAGATGCAGTTATTGGTAGGTTTTGATCTTTCGTGAAACATAAAATTGACATCTCAAAGAGAAGGACATTGATATCTCAAAGAGAAGGAAGAATTAAGGCGCTAAAACAGGAAACGGATAGTATTCTAAGCGGAAATTAACCCCCCCCCCCCCCCCCCCACCTTCTCTAAGTTCTCCATGGGAAACACTATTACTAATACGTTTCTCATTTTCATATCTTATTTTACTAAAATACTAATTTTCCTATTAAATGCAACTAAAAAAACAATATCCAATTAAAACATTAGGTAAACAGTGACAAAACCCCGCTGGAAAGAACAAAACTAACAATTTTGAAGTTTTAAGCACTTATTTCTCGGATCAAAATTGCCCCATACAAAATTACATCTAAACCTTTTTGTAGGAAATTTAGTAAGCTTTCGAATGGTCACCTTCTACTTACCACGATTTCCCAACCGTTTTCGATATATATATATATATATATATATATATATATATATATATATATGTATGTATATATATATATATATATATATATATGTATGTATATATATATATATATATATATATATATGTATGTATATATATATATATATATATATATATATATGTATGTATATATATATATATATATATATATATATATATATATATATATATATCAGGGCCGCCACATCTCAGAGCTGGGCCCAGGACCAGATCACGGGCCCCCATTTCTCAGAGCCAGACTGAAAATTCTAGCACTTCGCTATAGGACTTTGGACATTTTAAAATTATTTTCTTCTTGAGTTTTGAGCGAAATGAGAATAAAAGCCGACAATCGGTGCAGCAAAGGTCACTTTCGGTCCTTGTAGTTTTATTACGACTCCTAATAAAATATAATATTCTGGGACTGCACTTGTTTGTCGTTTATGTACATTGAAAAAAATATATAGATCCCGTTCCAATAAATATAGGCTATGCCTGTCTATATTTCTAAACCCCATTCTTTTTACAAGCTCGTAAACTATACATTTTTTTCCAATTAGCGAAGCCCGGCCCGGGCCCCCACGGCGCCCGGGCCCGGGACAACTGTACCCGGCAGTCCCCCCATGTGGAGGCCCTGGTATATATATAACGCGGACACTTTTCCGCGTTGCGTCAAGTTGACATCCCAGAGGAAGCTCTAATTTTTAGGAACTGCATCATCTTAGCGCGTTCCACAGCGGATTTATTTATTTATTTCTCTTGCAAGACCGTAGCGATGGCGATTTACAAGAATGAATGTGTGCATGGAAACGTCAGCTTTTAAACGTTTAGAGTTTTAAATATAATAATTAAATTATGAATAAATTATAATAATCTTATATATAAGTTTGGTAAAAATATAAAACCAAGTAAATTGATATGAAAAGAAAATGTAAAAAATAAGTAAAATAAAATGTAAAAGAAATAATAATTCAAAAAACAAAAATAAAAATAACATCTTTAGTTAAATTTAGTGCATTTTAGTTAAATTTTGTCATATATACCTCTATAATGTAAATATTCAAATATTGTTTCCAAGTAATGGCTACCATCAGTCAGAAGTACTGTAAGGTCAGTAGGTATGTGTAAATGTTCTCGTCCTCTGCAGTCTGTAAGTAAATGTCTTATGGTCAGTAGTTCGTTACACTGTCTACATATCGGTACGTCTCTTTTGGTCATAAGATGTCCGTGAGTAAGTAGAGAATGGCCAACTCGCAGTCGAGTTAAAACCACCTCTTCTCTCCGGTTGTTTCTATTACTGGATGGCCATTCTACTACTGTTTGTTTAATTTGTGGCAGTTTATTGTCGTTGTTATTATTCCATTCTGTCTGCCATTGACCTAGTATCTCTTTTTTTAAATGTGTGTTTAGGTCTTCGTACGTTGTCTCAACTGTTTCTATAGTCTGTAATGTAGTGGCTAACTTGGCTTGTCGGTCAACGTCTGTGCTTTGAGTAATGTCCACATGTCCTGGTAGCCATACTAGTGTTATGGATGTGTTTAGGTCTTCGTACGTTGTCTCAACTGTTTCTATATTCTGTAGTGTAGTGGCTAACTTGGCTTGTTGGTCAACGTCTGTGCTTTGAGTAATGTCCACATGTCCTGGTAGCCATACTAGTGTTATGGATGTGTTTAGGTCTTCGTACGTTGTCTCAACTGTTTCTATATTCTGTAGTGTAGTGGCTAACTTGGCTTGTTGGTCAACGTCTGTGCTTTGAGTAATGTCCACATGTCCTGGTAGCTATACTAGTGTTATGGATGTGTTTAGGTCTTCGTACGTTGTCTCAACTGTTTCTATATTCTGTAGTGTAGTGGCTAACTTGGCTTGTCGGTCAACGTCTGTGCTTTGAGTAATGTCCACATGTCCTGGTAGCCATACTAGTGTTATGGATTTGTTTAGGTCTTCGTACGTTGTCTCAACTGTTTCTATATTCTGTAGTGTAGTGGCTAACTTGGCTTGTTGGTCAACGTCTGTGCTTTGAGTAATGTCCACATGTCCTGGTAGCCATACAAGTGTTATGGATGTGTTTAGGTCTTCGTACGTTGTCTCAACTGTTTCTATATTCTGTAGTGTAGTGGCTAACTTGGCTTGTCGGTCAACGTCTGTGCTTTGAGTAATGTCCACATGTCCTGGTAGCCATACCAGTGTTATGGATTTGTTTAGGTCTTCGTACGTTGTCTCAACTGTTTCTATATTCTGTAGTGTAGTGGCTAACTTGGCTTGTCGGTCAACGTCTGTGCTTTGAGTAATGTCCACATGTCCTGGTAGCCATACTAGTGTTATGGATGTGTTTAGGTCTTCGTACGTTGTCTCAACTGTTTCTATATTCTGTAGTGTAGTGGCTAACTTGGCTTGTCGGTCAACGTCTGTGCTTTGAGTAATGTCCACATGTCCTGGTAGCCATACTAGTGTTATGGATGTGTTTAGGTCTTCGTACGTTGTCTCAACTGTTTCTATATTCTGTAGTGTAGTGGCTAACTTGGCTTGTCGGTCAACGTCTGTGCTTTGAGTAATGTCCACATGTCCTGGTAGCCATACTAGTGTTATGGATGTGTTTAGGTCTTCGTACGTTGTCTCAACTGTTTCTATATTCTGTAGTGTAGTGGCTAACTTGGCTTGTCGGTCAACGTCTGTGCTTTGAGTAATGTCCACATGTCCTGGTAGCCATACTAGTGTTATGGATGTGTTTAGGTCTTCGTACGTTGTCTCAACTGTTTCTATATTCTGTAGTGTAGTGGCTAACTTGGCTTGTCGGTCAACGTCTGTGCTTTGAGTAATGTCCACATGTCCTGGTAGCCATACCAGTGTTATGGATGTGTTTAGGTCTTCGTACGTTGTCTCAACTGTTTCTATATTCTGTAGTGTAGTGGCTAACTTGGCTTGTCGGTCAACGTCTGTGCTTTGAGTAATGTCCACATGTCCTGGTAGCCATACTAGTGTTATGGATGTGTTTAGGTCTTCGTACGTTGTCTCAACTGTTTCTATATTCTGTAGTGTAGTGGCTAACTTGGCTTGTCGGTCAACGTCTGTGCTTTGAGTAATGTCCACATGTCCTGGTAGCCATACTAGTGTTATGGATGTGTTTAGGTCTCCGTACGTTGTCTCAACTGTTTCTATATTCTGTAGTGTAGTGGCTAACTTGGCTTGTCGGTCAACGTCTGTGTTCTGAGTAATGTCCACATGTCCTGGTAGCCATACTAGTGTTATGGATGTGTTTAGGTCTTCGTACGTTGTCTCAACTGTTTCTATATTCTGTAGTGTAGTGGCTAACTTGGCTTGTCGGTCAACGTCTGTGCTTTGAGTAATGTCCACATGTCCTGGTAGCCATACTAGTGTTATGGATGTGTTTAGGTCTTCGTACGTTGTCTCAACTGTTTCTATATTCTGTAGTGTAGTGGCTAACTTGGCTTGTCGGTCAACGTCTGTGCTTTGAGTAATGTCCACATGTCCTGGTAGCCATACCAGTGTTATGGATTTGTTTAGGTCTTCGTACGTTGTCTCAACTGTTTCTATATTCTGTAGTGTAGTGGCTAACTTGGCTTGTCGGTCAACGTCTGTGCTTTGAGTAATGTCCACATGTCCTGGTAGCCATACCAGTGTTATGGATTTGTTTAGGTCTTCGTACGTTGTCTCAACTGTTTCTATATTCTGTAGTGTAGTGGCTAACTTGGCTTGTCGGTCAACGTCTGTGCTTTGAGTAATGTCCACATGTCCTGGTAGCCATACCAGTGTTATGGATTTGTTTAGGTCTTCGTACGTTGTCTCAACTGTTTCTATATTCTGTAGTGTAGTGGCTAACTTGGCTTGTCGGTCAACGTCTGTGCTTTGAGTAATGTCCACATGTCCTGGTAGCCATACTAGTGTTATGGATGTGTTTAGGTCTTCGTACGTTGTCTCAACTGTTTCTATATTCTGTAGTGTAGTGGCTAACTTGGCTTGTCGGTCAACGTCTGTGCTTTGAGTAATGTCCACATGTCCTGGTAGCCATACTAGTGTTATGGATGTGTTTAGGTCTTCGTACGTTGTCTCAACTGTTTCTATATTCTGTAGTGTAGTGGCTAACTTGGCTTGTCGGTCAACGTCTGTGCTTTGAGTAATGTCCACATGTCCTGGTAGCCATACCAGTGTTATGGATTTGTTTAGGTCTTCGTACGTTGTCTCAACTGTTTCTATATTCTGTAGTGTAGTGGCTAACTTGGCTTGTCGGTCAACGTCTGTGCTTTGAGTAATGTCCACATGTCCTGGTAGCCATACTAGTGTTATGGATGTGTTTAGGTCTTCGTACGTTGTCTCAACTGTTTCTATATTCTGTAGTGTAGTGGCTAACTTGGCTTGTCGGTCAACGTCTGTGCTTTGAGTAATGTCCACATGTCCTGGTAGCCATACCAGTGTTATGGATTTGTTTAGGTCTTCGTACGTTGTCTCAACTGTTTCTATATTCTGTAGTGTAGTGGCTAACTTGGCTTGTCGGTCAACGTCTGTGCTTTGAGTAATGTCCACATGTCCTGGTAGCCATACTAGTGTTATGGATGTGTTTAGGTCTTCGTACGTTGTCTCAACTGTTTCTATATTCTGTAGTGTAGTGGCTAACTTGGCTTGTCGGTCAACGTCTGTGCTTTGAGTAATGTCCACATGTCCTGGTAGCCATACCAGTGTTATGGATTTGTTTAGGTCTTCGTACGTTGTCTCAACTGTTTCTATATTCTGTAGTGTAGTGGCTAACTTGGCTTGTCGGTCAACGTCTGTGCTTTGACTAATGTCCACATGTCCTGGTAGCCATACTAGTGTTATGGATGTGTTTAGGTCTTCGTACGTTGTCTCAACTGTTTCTATATTCTGTAGTGTAGTGGCTAACTTGGCTTGTCGGTCAACGTCTGTGCTTTGACTAATGTCCACATGTCCTGGTAGCCATACTAGTGTTATGGATGTGTTTAGGTCTTCGTACGTTGTCTCAACTGTTTCTATATTCTGTAGTGTAGTGGCTAACTTGGCTTGTCGGTCAACGTCTGTGCTTTGAGTAATGTCCACATGTCCTGGTAGCCATACTAGTGTTATGGATGTGTTTAGGTCTTCGTACGTTGTCTCAACTGTTTCTATATTCTGTAGTGTAGTGGCTAACTTGGCTTGTCGGTCAACGTCTGTGCTTTGACTAATGTCCACATGTCCTGGTAGCCATACTAGTGTTATGGATGTGTTTAGGTCTTCGTACGTTGTCTCAACTGTTTCTATATTCTGTAGTGTAGTGGCTAACTTGGCTTGTCGGTCAACGTCTGTGCTTTGAGTAATGTCCACATGTCCTGGTAGCCATACCAGTGTTATGGATTTGTTTAAATTTTGGAGCCGTATGATTTCATTTAAAATTTTGATAGCCAAAGGGTGTGTATTGTATGTATTCTGTAATGTTTTCAATGAGCTCAAAGAGTCTGTAAATAAAATAATTTTTTCCAAATCTGTCCGTTGTATATTCCTTAAAGCTAGAAATATTCAGCAGAATATGAACTAGAGACTGTTGCTAGTTTCAGTAGGAAGACCTTTCCCCCTTCAATAGCAGCAGCACCGGTTCCATGCTCAGTCCGAGAGCCATCACTGAAAGAGAAGAGGCTGTCAGGGTTACTGTTGAGGATTTCTTGGAAAACTAATTTATAAATGTGTCTTGATGTTTCGTCTAATTTTTTATAGTTTGTCAGTGTTGTGTCAATTGTCAAATTTTGTATTTTCCAAGGAGGGATGTCAAGGAATATGTTCATATGTAAAGGCGTATTGGTATCTGGTATGTTTTTGATGTATTCTTCATACCTGACAATGAGAGGTGTTGGTCTAGTACGGTCTTGTATATATTTATTGTAGAATGGATTATTAAGAGCCATATTTGTGCAGGTAAAATTCAAATACTTATGCTTTAGGACGTGCTTAATAAATAACGTCTCTCTTCTATATTTTAACGGAAGTTCACCTGCTTCTACTTTTGTAGAAGCAGGTGAAAAATACTGCTTATTGGACTAGATTTGAACGCTCCCGTTGCCAGGCGAAGTCCTGTATTGTTGATAGGGTCTAACATTTTAAGAGCACCGTCGCGGGCCGATGAGTATGCTACACAGCCGTAGTCCAGTAATGACCTGGTATAGGCACGGTAAAACTTGAGCATAGAGCATCTGTCCGCTCCCCACTTAGTGTTGCTTAGAATTCTTAGCATATTCAGAGATCTCTTGCATCTAAGGACAAGATCTTTTAAGTGGGGAATCCAAGTGAGCTTCTTATCAAATGTCAGCCCTAGAAATTTAATGTTGTCGCTGTTCTGTATTGTGGAGTTGTGTAACGTCAGGTTGGGATCTTGACAGCTTCTTCTCTTTGAGAATAACACACATCTAGACTTTTCATTAGATAATCTGAAACCTGTATTATTCTCCCACTGCTCTAATCTCTCTAATGTGAGTTGTATTTTATCACAAGCTGATTCAGAACTGCAAGATGCATTATAAATTAATAAATCGTCTGCAAATAAACAATAACTCACGTCCTGAGGTACGAACTCACAGACAGAGTTCATTGCTATGTTGAAGAGCGTGGTACTGAGAACTCCCCCTTGTGGAACACCATTTTAGCGCGGTTCCTCCCTCCCCCATAGGGAGGAACCCCGCTTATAGGGTTGATACAATGAAACAATCCGGAAGTGCCGACAAGAAAATTTCGCGTTTCAGAACCCCTAGAGACCGAAAATAACGGTGGTTCAAATTTGTATATATATATATATATATATATATATATATATATATATATATGTATATATTTATTTATATATATATATATATATATATATATATATATATATATATATATTTGTCTGTTCGCTCATTTCTGGCTTCCCTGATGGTCCGATTTTGATGAAATTTGGTACAAAAATCAGTCGTCCAATTTGAAGGGTCAAGTTCGTTAACCAGCAAAATCAGCCTACTGGAAGATGGCGTTTGGGGCGAAATTCGCGCAAAAAAAATCGTAACGCTTACGTTTTTGAGTTCATAAGCTTCTAAGTACTCGTTTTATATGATTCCTGGGCTAGGAAAACGAATGAAACCATTTTCAAGGCGATAGCTTTAACCGTTTTCGAGAAAATTGGAAAAATATTTTTTGAATACCGTTTTTGGTTTGGGTACTTAGAATCATGGGATTCAGTTGAAACATTTTCTGCATATTCTACTTTCATTAAAACTAATATGTTGAAATTTTGGTTACGTTTGGAGTTAAGGAAGGGTTAGAATAAAATATTTTATTAACAGACATAAAAAGTTTTAGTAACTTTGTTTACTTTCCTTAATATCTCGAAAAAGGTTGAGAATCTTGGTAAACGGAAGAATACCATTAGAAAGCTTATTAAATGCTCTAAAAAAAAGGTTCTAATGAAAGTTTTGATTAGGCGATGTCAATCGGAGAAATAAGAGCTTAAAACTTTAAAGTAATTGATTTCGCTTATTCGAACTGTTCTTTTTGTCTGTTTTTTATTCCTTGTTATTTTTTAATTGCTTCTTGTTGGATAATGTATTTGAAAATAAAACAGGTTAAGAAAAATAAGAAAAACAATTTAATGTTAGAGATATGGATTTCCAAGATATATAGCTTTTCAACTGCCTAGCGTCCTTCTTAGGGAGGGTTCTTTGTCTTTGATTTTGGTACTTAGAATTATGGGATACAGTTGAAACATTTTCTGCATGTTGGAGTTTCATCAACACTAATATGTTGAAATTTTTGTTACGTTTAGAGTAAAGGAAGGGTTAGAATAAAATATTTTATTAACAGAAATAAAAAGTTTTGGTAACTTTGTATACTTTCCTTAATATCTCGAAAAAGGTTGAGTATCTTGGGAAACGGAAGAATACCATTAAAGTCCGACTCGCAGGAACTGCAGCATCTTAGCGCGGTTCCGTTCATGTCCCTAGTGCCATTTGATAAGCTTAGAAAAGAAATAAACTTATTTTTTTTTATATATCTCGTGAAAATTGTCAAAATCCTCTCGAATATCTCGAATAAAAGTGATATTAAGGCGTCAGGGACACCGACAGTAACTAACTTTTACACAGATGCGGAAATTACACAATCCGGCTCTCATTCTAAAGCAAAGCTCTATAAATCAATACAAAATATGCCTAATAAAGCCTTTCTAGAGGGTACAGAAGCATGGGCATATATGAGGGGGGGGGGGGCTGCGGGGGCTGCAGCCCCGTCCCGAAATTTTGAATTAATGATGAAAACTTCTCGTAAAACCCTTAAAAATAAATTAAATAAGATCACTTAGTTCATAAAACATATTTTATTTTACGTGTAACAGCGTTTTAGTTGCCTAAAACTATTCCAAGCTCTAAATATTTAGTATTCCATACCCTGGAAATGGTCTCAGCCCCCCCCCCGAAATTGTTTTTATATACGTCCATGTACAGAACCTTTTTTGTAGAGCATTTAGTAAGCTTCCGAATGGTAATCTTCCGCTTCACAAGATTGTCAACGGTTTTCGAGATACTAACGAAAGTATACAAAGTTACCAAAACTTTTTTTGTCTGTTAATAAAATATTTTATTCTAACTCTTCCTTTACCCTAAACGTAACAAAAATTTCAACATATTAGTGTTGATGAAATTCGAACACGCAGAAAATGTTTCAACTGTATCCCATAATTCGAAGTACCAAAATCAAAGACAAACAACCCTCCCTAGGAAGGACGCTAGGCAGTTGAAAAGCTAAATCTTGGAAATCCATATCTCTAACATTAAATTGATTTCTTATTTTTCTTAACCTGTTTTATTTTCAAATACATTATCCAACTCTAAGCAATTAAAAAATAACAAGGAATAAAAATATAAAATTTTAGGCACTTTCAACACTTGTTCACACTGAGTAAAACAATATAAACAGATCTAAGGTGTTACACGGTAGCTGGTGAAAGAATGAATGAGGTCTCGTATTGCAATTCTCTGTATGCAGGGTCTACTTCCAGGTAGTCATATACTTTTACTGCCCTTTACCGTTACTCAGAAAGCTCTTTGTGTTTACAAACAAAGGACTCGGTATAGACCACCCGTATTAACCCAAAAGTGATTATGTCAAGCTTGATAAACTTCCTGAATTAAATTAAGGAATTTAAGAGTGCTTAAAATAGGTTCTTGATCTAGTCAAAAAATTCAAGGAGAATTACACCACGAATAGAAAATTTCGGCCAAACAGAAGGAAAATAACAATAACAAGGATAGTTAAACTTCGTTTTCAAAGATTGTTAGTTGTAACACAAAAACGGTCACTCATGATTTTAATAAATTAACTGTGAAGGGTGATTACACAAATATTCCTGTTGAGGCTTTAAAGCTTCAAATCAAAAAACATATTAACCCACAGGTAATATCTAGATATTCGTACGGCATCTTCGAATTCTAACAAACAAAATATTGCTTCTAATTATACGTATCCTGTTTACTGACAAATACATTTGACTACTATAAGAAATTACAAAAATGACGAGCAGTGAAAAAAAAAACTGCGGGAAACACACAAATAGATCCGTTTAAATAAACGAAACTAACTAACTAAGTTTTAAGCACTTATTTCTCCTAATGTGACGACCCCATCAAACATTTCTTCAAAACATTTTTCCACGATTTCCTAACCCTTTTTGAGATATTAATGAAAATATACGAAGAGGGCCTAATAGATATTCATACGGGATCTGAGAATCCCAAGATTCCGCAAAAATAAAATATTCTAATTATACGTATCCTGTTTTTTTTTTTTTTTTTTTTTTACGGCGCATCTACTTCTAGGTCATTAGCGCCCGTATCCTGTGTTATTGGCATATACATTTGACTACTATAAGCAATAGCAAACAATAGGGAATATGCCAAAGAACTCGGATTAGGAGCCTCGACAGTTTCAAGACATTTGAAGGAAATCGGCAAATCCAAAACTGACATTTCATACGGTACAGCCTGATATATTTCTAACAATGAATTGTTTTTCTTATTTTAATTAATCTGTTTTATTGTCAAAAACATTATCCAACAATAAGAAATGAAAAAATAGGAATAAAAACAGACCAAAAGAACCGTATGAAATAAACGAAATCAATTACTTCAAAGTTTAAGCACTTATTTCATCCGATTGACATCGCTTATTCAAAACTTTCCTCAAAACCTTTTTTGTAGACCATTTAGTAAGCTTTCGAATGGTAACCTTTCGCTTCCCAAGATTTTCAAGTATACGAAGTTCCCAAAATTTTCATTATTTCTAGCAACAGAAAATTGGTCTCATTTTTCCTATCCTGTTTTACATACAAATACATTTTCCCAACATAAGAAATTAAAAAAATAAAAAGCAATAAAAAACCAAGGGAAAGAGACCAAAATTACAAAAAGAACGACAAAAACCCGTTCATAAGAAAAAAACAGACGTATTTGAAGATTTAAGCACTTATTTCTCCGATTGACATAACCTAATCAAAAATAGTTTTAGAATCTTTTTTGTAGAAAATTTAGTAAGCTTTCAAATAGTTTTTATCCACTTACCACGATTTCCCAACCGTGTTCGAGATATTAATGAAAGTATACAAAGTTCCCAAAACTTTTCATGTCTGTTAATAAAATATTTTATTCTAACCTTTCCTTAACTCCAAACGTAACCAAACTTTCAACATATTAGTTTTAATGAAAGAAGAACATGCAGATAATGTTTCAACTGAATCCCGTGATTCTAAGTACCCAAACCAAAAACGGTATTCAAAAACTATTTTTCCAATTTTCTCGAAAACGGTTAAAGCTATCGCCTTGAAAATGGTTTTGTAAGGCCCCGTTTTCCCTTTGGCCTTGTTAAGTGAATAAGGATGAGAGAAAAGGTTGGCTGTCCATCTCTAGAGATGTGAGAACCACGAATCCGCAAACGTTGCGTCTGGGATGTTGGCACTGCACGTGGCTGATTCGTAAGATTCCTGGAAGATCTAAGACCTGACAAGAGTTTCTAGTTCAATCACCTGCAAAAGCAGGAGTGGGGTACAAAGAGTTTAAATAGAGCTGGCTTACCTCCGACCGGTCAGAGTTTTGCATCCGTTCCTGAGACTTCGGCCCAGATGCTGTTCAGAGGTAGGCCAGTTCCAAATTCTCTATAATCTCCCCAAATGATCATATTTGATAACTCTACCTATCTGTCTCTCTCACTCAACCTTTTCTCTCATCGTAGCAATGGTTTATGATATTTATGTATGTAATAGTAACGTGAGTGTAAATTATAGTTTTGAAAGGAATTTCCGCTTCTCTAAAATATTTTCCCACTATCTATTCCTTTAAATCCCATCCTTGCTAATCGGTCCCTTACAATTGGTGTCAGGTGTCCGGGTAGTATTTAAATGGCCAGCTGCAAGCGGGCATTAGATAAGAACCCTGCTCTGGAGATAGGCCGGCGGCTGTAGTGCTGACGCTAATAGGATAATTCCTCGAACTGATATCTCGGCGCTGGGTAGTTGTTCATCCAATTTCATCACGTTTCCTGGTTTAATGACCGCCAAATTTGGACATTCGATGGTAGGCCCTATTAGAGAGTAAAGTAATTTCTATTCATAACCGTAACGTGTTGGGGTTCATTGGAATCGTTGAAAATAGAGCTATACGATGGTGGTAACGGAACAGCAGTTTGCCGATATGAAAACGTTACTGGATCAGGCGTTGGCTGCAAATGAGCAGTTCAGGGAAGAATTCGAGAGGACAAGGCATGAGAGTAAGCAAGGAAAGAGGGATCTTTCTCTTCAGGGAATGGTCGGTCCTTGGTCCGGTGACGATTCTGGGGTCCCAATCCAAGACTATCTCAATGGATTGGAGTTAGTGGCATCTAGTGGAAACTGGGAAGATCGTGATAAATCCCTTGTGTTAAGGATGAGACTAAAAGGAATGGCTGCTAAATTTTTAGCCAGCAGATCGGATCTCAAGGGGCCCAATGTAAAATATTCCACCATTCGCGATGCACTTCTAGGCCGCTTTAAAGCGACTATGCAACCGGAGCAGTTTCTCCTTCAGCTTAGTTCAATGAAACAAGACTGTGGTGAGGATGTGAGAATGTTCGGAGATCGTTGTCGGGAGATGGGCGAAAGAGCTTTCTCAGGCGAGGGATCGAAAGATGAAGTTATAGGGGCTCGCAAACAACTGGATAAAGTCGTCCTTACATCGTACTTAAATGGGCTTGGAGGAGAGATTGGGAGGTGGACGAGACTTGCGTTCCCAAAGGATTTACAAACCGCGATCGAGAAGGCTAGAGCCGTTGAAACGGAGTTAGGGCGACACGAAAAGGGAATATTTACGATGGAGATGAGTCCCAAGGATAACGATATTCCCAGTCGCGGGGAAGTTGGACCAATAGTCATTGAAAGGGGTAATACTGGTGGCTGTTATCGCTGTGGGGATACGAATCATTGGGCCAGGGGATGTCGACAAACAGAGAGGGTTAGTGATATTTCTCCCAAAAATAGTACGAAATGTTATAGGTGCGGTCGTCCTGGGCATATCGATCGCCAATGCTTTTCTAAACCCCTCGTAAAAGGAACTTCGCCTAAGAAGGCCCCAAACGCAAACAACTGGGAGGGCCCCGGCCCTAAGTCGGCGACTAGGGGATCGCGCTACGAAATACTAGGCATAGGTGGGGGAGGTGAGAAAGGGTTAAAGGTGAGCACCTGGATAAATGGGCGGATTCATAGGATGATAGTAGACACTGGTGCTGAAGTTACTCTAATCAGGTCTCCTGCCTCAGGGTCCAAATTAAGACCCGCGACTAGTAAGATTAGGGGGGTAACTGGTGTGGTAATCCCGGTACGCGGTATTCAAACGGTGAATATCGAAGTTAAGGGCCATCGACTGTCCCACGACGTCATAGTGGCTGACGTCTGCTTAGAAGGAGATGGACTATTAGGCTTAGACTTACTAGGGAAATTAGACGCCCATATAGACCTACGTTCGGGATTGTTAGTCACGGGAGCATCGCCTAAAATTGAATCTCTACCTTCCGTTGGTTCGATAACAAAGAGGGATGAGTTAAAAATGTCTGCGAACCGAGAGTGGGTACGTTTCATGAGTAGGACGGCGAGAGAACTAGAAGCCAAGTTTTCAGGTCATATTTTATCCCTTCCAACTAGCGTGAATATAGGAGCTAAGCCGATAGTCAAGGAGGAATCAAGACACACGGGGAAGAAGGATAACAAAACCAGCTCAGCGCGTCTTTCGCGAGAGGAAACGCTTCCGGCCTTCAGTGAATCTCTATTAGAGATTTCCGTACCAGGGAAACTAGACCAGAAAGCTGTCATAATTGAGCCGTCAAGAGCACTTCCCAATGGGGTTGTAGGAGGGAGATGCATTAACACTCCTCGGGACGGCCGTTCGTGGATGCAGTTCGTCAATTTGACCGCTTCGGCTGTGACATTGCCACGGCTTCTAGTGGTAGGTCTGGTAGAGAGAGATTGGGCGGAAGACGGTGGATCTTGTTCGGAGAGGGAACGCGAGGATGGCTCTAAAACTCCTGTTGGTTTCGCCTCGATCGTTGGCGAGAAATTGGGCCATTTAAGTGGTGGGGAAAGGAGGGATATGGAGTCCTTGTTGTCCAGATATTCAGACATTTTTTGTGAACCGGGTCCCGAAGGTTGCTCCCTGCCTGTTCAGCACCATATTGAAACTGGAGATGCCAGACCTGTGGTGAAACGCCCGTATCGTGTGCCTTTCAGTGAACGGGAGGAAATGGAACGGCAGGTTCAGACGTTGCTTGAACGAGGCGTCATTACGCCGTCTAAAAGTCCTTGGCAAGCACCTGTAATTCTAGTCAAGAAAACATCCCCAACAGGTGACTTAAAGTATCGATTCTGCACAGATTTCCGTGGCCTCAATGCAGTTACTAAGGTCGATACTTACCCGCTTCCGTTGATACAGGAAACCTTAGAACAATTGGGGAGTAGCCAAATCTTTTCCACAATTGATCTTTCGAGTGGGTACCACCAAATACCGATAGCACCCCAGGATCAGGCAAAAACGGCCTTCACGACTGTAAACGGACACTATGAGTACAAAAAAATGGCTTTCGGCCTTGCGGGGGCACCTGCCACGTTCCAACGGGTCATGGACCAACTTCTTGGCCGACTGAAGGGCACCGGATGTTTCGTTTACCTCGATGATGTGGTGGTTTATAGCTCATCACTGAGGGAACACATGCTCCGGTTAGAGGAGTTGTTCGACATATTCAGAGGCGCTAATCTAAAAGTGAACTTGAACAAGTGCGCTTTTGCGGCATCGGAAGTGACCTATCTGGGACACATAGTTACAGCCGAGGGAGTGAAACCAGATCCTAGAAAATTAGAGGCGATCAAGTCTTTTCCAGCCCCCAGAAATGTGAAGGAGTTGCGAAGTTTTCTAGGGTTGGCAAGCTATTACCGTAAATTCATAAAAGGCTTT
Source organism: Gonocerus acuteangulatus (assembly GCA_946811695.1). Lineage (NCBI taxonomy): Eukaryota > Metazoa > Arthropoda > Insecta > Hemiptera > Coreidae > Gonocerus > Gonocerus acuteangulatus. The sequence goes on along the minus strand of OX328129.1, from coordinate 80,292,717 downwards.
GCGGATCTTTCAAGACCGCTGACCGAATTAACTGGCTCACGAGTACGATTCCAGTGGGGCGACAAGCAACGGAAGGCTTTTGAATCGCTAAGAGAAATCCTAAGTTCGGACTCAGTCTTGTGCTATCCGAATTTCAGCGAGCCATTTATATTGTCCACCGACGCATCAGGAGTAGCTCTGGGTGCCATTCTGTCCCAGTACAGAGATGGCGGCGAGAGACCTGTTTGCTACGCTAGTAGGCAGTTGAAGGGTCCAGAACTCAACTACTCGGCAACAGAACGAGAACTGCTAGCGGTGGTTTGGGCAACAAAGCTGTTCCGTTGTTATTTACTAGGGCGAAGGTTTAAACTTGTCACTGACCACTCTGCCTTGAGGTGGATGCTAAGCCTTCGAGACCCGTCTTCACGGCTGACCAGGTGGGCCCTTCGGTTAGAGGAGTTCGACTATGAAGTCGAACATCGACCAGGGAAGAAATTTCGTTTCTCGACTGTTTACTCAAGTTTGTAGAGCTCTGGGGATTAGGAAATTACAAACTACCGCCTACCATCCGGAATGTAACGGAATGGTAGAGAGGTTACATCGAACTCTTACCGATTCGATATCCCAATATGTGCGAAGAGACGGTCGTGACTGGGATAAGTGGGTCCCATATGCTCTCATGGCATATCGAGCAATACCTCATTCGTCGACAGGATACTCCCCAAACTACCTCATGCTTGGGCGAGAATTGGTAACTCCGTTTGATTGCTGGGTAGGTCCAACCAATGACGGATCGGAATCAGCGGACCATGTCGAAAAGTTAGGGCATCGGCTGAAAGAAGCCTATAAGGACGCTTTGAGTCGTGCCGAAAAGGCCTGGGCAATGAGGACCCATTATTGTAATGCCCGGCGTAAGGAGCGACGCCTAGAGGTGGGGGATTGGGTCTATCTCCATTGTCCAGCCGTAAAGCCTGGAAATTGTCCAAAATTCCACTGTCCCTGGACAGGCCCACACAAAGTAGAAAGGGTTCTTTCGCGAGTGAACTATGAGATCCGACTGGCCACTGGGTCTCTGAATGTAGTTCATATAAATAGGCTAAAACGGGCCCCGGGGGGAGGAGGGGATTCGCACCCTAAGGTTATGACGAAGGCAGGTGGGGCAACCCGGGAAGTGGAAGGGTCGGAAGATGAGGTCATGGAGCCGGAATGGGAAATTAACCCAGGGTGTTGTTATGGCTCAGAAGACGACTCTTGTGAGGACCAAGATGAAATTGAAACGCAGAGTGAGATTCACAGACACTGTCCGGTTGCTGCGGGAAGATCGCCAGAATGTGATGACCCTGCCTGCCCTCTGGGCGTTAGATCCTCTCCTGAGGAAGAAAACAGGGAAATAACCCAGGATAGTCAAGGGGAGGGGAACGAAGGACGGATTGAGACAGGTGGGACTTCCGGGGAAAGTTCCAGTGGTTCAGATAGCGAGAGCCAAGCTCAGCAAAAGGGGAAACCTGATGCTACTTGGACACCAAGGGGGAAAACTTTAACTTTTTCTCGTAGGTCCCCATACCCGCTTAGGAGGAGAGCTAAGTTGCCTGAAAATGATTCCTGAATATCTTATTTCAGGGTTGTCTGGGGTGGTCCGTAGAATTTTGAAGGAAGGTTTTCAAAAAGAGGCGCAACTTCAAACGAACATATCGCGTGTTACTAACCTCATCCAAAGTTCCCTGTACCTTTCCTCGTCCCTCAGAAGCCTAGAAACTGGAGTAACGGAATTCCTATTTAGATTCCGCAGAGTTCTTAATGGAGTAGGTGCATCGATGAGTGGAAAGTTGAGTAGAGAGATGCTAGGTCCTAAAGAGTTAACTCTGATTTTGGGGAAGGTAAGAGAGGCTCTGCCAACTGGACTGACACTCCTCTCGGAGGGAAGCCGATATCATGACCAAATTTACTACCAAATTTCTGAAGTACATGCAATTGCAACCGATGATGGAGTAATAGCTGTAGTGGAATTGCCTTTAAAAACTCCGGATCAGGAGATGGTGCTTTATCAGGTTCTCTCCTTGCCTCTTAAGGAGAATAAAACAGGAAGAATGGTTGCAGCTCAGCCGGAGGGGGCGTTCTTCTTGGAGAGCCACAACGAGAAGGCCTACTCAATTCTTCAGGAGCAGGATATAGCCAGATGTCGTCCCGGGATACCATGGATCTGTCCTGCCGAGTTCAAGTTCTTTCACGGACAAACACCATCTTGTATTGTCTCATCGTTTCGCCAGGAGAATACATCGAAGGAATGGTGCCCGTGGACTTTGGTGAATCCTAGATCTTCACCCACATGGATTTGGGACGAGCACAAGGAGCTATGGTGGTATAGCATGTCTAAGCCCACTCGCCTCCATCTTCAATGCAGAGGGAGTGCTGGAGTAGAATCGCTAGAGCGGGTTCTAGATGGAAGTGGGCAGCTTACCATAGCACCTGGTTGCACAGCTTGGACACCTGATTATCGCCTTTTGCCGATAGCCGACGTTGGGGAATCCTCTCAGGTGGTGCAGTTGCAATGGGTCAACGTCACGATCAAACCACCCTTGGACCTGCCAGTAAAAGAGGATTATGATCCCGCAGTATGGGAGGATACTTTGAAGGAGCTCAAGGAGCTCGAAGAAGCGTCCAATAACTCTTCGGCTGAATGGGGAACATGGAGCGATGTTGAACGGATCCTTGCGGCCCAAAAGAAGGGGAAGGAAGGAGAACTTCTGTGGATAGCAGGCGGGTCGGTTGCTCTAATAGCACTTCTTGGGTTTACCACTGGCCTGCTAATTACAAAACTCAGATCCCGGCGTGGTGCGAATCAAAACTCGCAGCCAACGGAAGGAAGTGGGGCAGCAGGATTCGTAATACATCGACCGGCAGCTGAAAGTGTCGTATCTGTAATAACGGAGCGGATATAGACCGCTCGTAAGTGTAGTAGCCGTTCAGTGATTGTGACGACAGTGTTCGGTATAGTTATAAAATAATGGTAACATAAGGATTTTTACCTCCTAAGGGAGAGGTTTTGTCTTGTAAAGATGCCAATAATGTTTATTTTATTTTAATTTTTACAGCGCATCACCTGTATTGTTATTAGCACTAATATTGTTTATTATTATTATTATTAGTAACATAAGGATGGGTAGTGTTAAAGGTAAAGTAATGTTCCAAGGGAAACATGACTTTGAAAAATCGGGGGGTGATGTAAGGCCCCGTTTTCCCTTTGGCCTTGTTAAGTGAATAAGGATGAGAGAAAAGGTTGGCTGTCCATCTCTAGAGATGTGAGAACCACGAATCCGCAAACGTTGCGTCTGGGATGTTGGCACTGCACGTGGCTGATTCGTAAGATTCCTGGAAGATCTAAGACCTGACAAGAGTTTCTAGTTCAATCACCTGCAAAAGCAGGAGTGGGGTACAAAGAGTTTAAATAGAGCTGGCTTACCTCCGACCGGTCAGAGTTTTGCATCCGTTCCTGAGACTTCGGCCCAGATGCTGTTCAGAGGTAGGCCAGTTCCAAATTCTCTATAATCTCCCCAAATGATCATATTTGATAACTCTACCTATCTGTCTCTCTCACTCAACCTTTTCTCTCATCGTAGCAATGGTTTATGATATTTATGTATGTAATAGTAACGTGAGTGTAAATTATAGTTTTGAAAGGAATTTCCGCTTCTCTAAAATATTTTCCCACTATCTATTCCTTACAGTTTCATTCGTTTTCCTAGCCCAAGAAGCATATAAAAAGAGTTCTTACAAGCTTATGAACTCAAAAACGTAAGCGTTACGATTTTTTTGCGCGAATTTCGCCCCAAACGCCATCTTCCAGTGGGCGGATTTTGCTGGTTAACGAACTTGACCTTTCAAATTGGACGCCAGATTTTTGTACCAAATTTCATCAAAATCGGACCATCAGGGAAGCCAGAAATGAGCGAAGAGACAAATATATATATATATATATATATATATATATATATATATATATATAAATATATACATATATATATATATATATATATACAAATTTGAACCACCATTATTTTCGGTCTCTAGGGCAGAGATGGGCAGATTGGTATTCGTAAATCCGAATCCGAATTTGATTCACAGCACCTTGACGTGTAAATCCGAATCCGAATGGATTCATATTTGCAAGTGTGAATCCGAATGGATTCATATTTGCAAGTGTGAATCCGAATCCGAAATTTGGATTCACACATATGAATCCGAATCCGATTCTATTCGGATTCACACATATGAATCCGAATCCATTCGGATTCACATGTATGAATACGAATACATTCGGATTCACATCTATGAATACGAATCCATTCGGATTCACACTTGGATTCACTAAAAATTCAATTCAAAAGGCCAATATAAATAAATAAATGCCTGTCAGTACCTCACTACAGGTCGAGTTTTGAGTTTTAGCGAATTTTCGTATGTATATTTATTAGCCTCAGACTAAGTATTTGACACAAAAAATAATATGAAAACTTTCCTACTATTTGGAGCCCCAAGTCGTACATTCTGCCGAGAAATGTAGCCACCATGAAACGGGATAGTTCTTCCTCTCCTCCATAGCCCTGAAGAAGGCTTACATGTCAAGCCGAAACTTTGGCATAAATAAACTAAATTTAACTATGAAATGTAGTTTTTATTGAATCAAAAGACGGAATTGTCATTTCTTAAAATTCTCACGTACACAAAAGTGTCAAAATCACATAGCTACATCACATGAATAAGAGTGAGGATTTAAACGGTAATATTTATATGTTTTTGTAATTCGGCGAACGCTTAAGGTTTGGAAGTTGAATTTAATTATAGGGGCTTTGTAGTCTTTTAATTTAATATGGAGTCTTTTTGTAGGGTCTAAATGAGATCATAAGGCTGTATCTGTTGAAGACGTTTATTTATAATTCAAATTAAAATAATTCAATCCAAATAAAGGGTCTCATCGTGTTTCCATATGAAATCTGCACTGGCGTCTTTCTTCACTTTGATGTCATTATTTTATTTCTAGTTCCCAGAAATAATTTGTCGTCAATTATCAAACCCCCAACTGTACTCGTTTTGAGGGAATAAGGGTTTAGACCCCTAACTTCAAAGTCGTTTTTCTATGAAACTACACTAGATATTTAAATGAAACTAATCTGAATTGAAGCAATTGATTAGGTGTATCTTGCGTATAATTTTTGGGCCACAAAAAAAAAATTGTGAAGATTTGAGGGGCGGTTTTCCCAAACTACCCCTCAAAGCACACCTACCAACAAAATCACGTAAAATCAGTAATTTCTCAACTATTATCCGTAAATGTTTCATTGTGAAAGGTGCGTAGTTTTTCGATCTGTGTAATACAGATTATGCACACAGCAATGTGATGGTTCATATTGAAATAACAAAAATTTCCTAAGTGTAACTTGATATATTTCCGATATATCTGGTTTTTAGTGTTTAGCTATCGATATAGGGTTTTTGTAATTTAATCGCAGTTGATAATGACTTCTACCTTTAATCCTACCTGAAATGTAGGGAGGTACTTATTTATATGATTGAGGTACTTACTTGAATTTGTTCAATTCATTTTCCTTGTTCAGTAACTTTTTTCTTTTTTCTTGTTTCAACAAGATCAATAAAAATTCAGTAGTTGTATTATATATTATTAAAGTCCTCGCTTGAATTTATTTGAATTGAATTATTTTAATTTCAATTATAAATAAATGTCTCCAACAGATACAGCCTTATGATCTCATTTAGACCATAGTTGGGCAAAAATCAGCGAGCGCTAAAAGCTCTAATCATCGTGATAGCTAATAGCTTTAGCTATAGGTACAACATTTTGTCATCTCAAAGTTCACTTCCGGTCTGCTCTGAGCCCGGGGGGATGCACCGCATATACCTTTAGGTAAAACTGAAGTTTAGCGTCCTCCAAACCGATTTCATTGAAATGTTGTACAACAACGTATTTTGATGCACTAAACACGAATCCGCTAAAAAAAAAAAGTTTGCATTCAACTAGGAAAGATGTTATCAAGCACTAAAGTTAATTGTTAGGAAGGTTATAAAAGTAGGCGTAAACACCGTATTTGTAATAACGAGCATGCGCAGATATGTAACATTGGGAAACAGAGAACTCTCGTTTGAAATGTTCATAAGCCATTTATTCAAAGATATTGTCAATTTTAAGGCCATCCTCACCCCTGGGTTTTGATATCCTCTTGAGCAACCGTAGCGAGAGGGAACGCATAGCATGTATGCCTAAAAGTCGTCCTAGACATTCTTCTTATCTTCCTAAACATCCTTCTTAGCTTTCTTCTTCTTTTTGAGACGCGATGTTTCGTGGACACAAATCCCCAATCGCACAGAAAAATGCCTTTAAGCGCTCTTCATATTTATGAGCACGTTTGAAGAGAATAATAAATTCGTGCAACTTTATTGCTATTTTTTTTATAAAATAAGAGTATGTTGACAATTAAAGTTCAGCAGGCGCGAATTAGAACGAACTAATAATTATATAGGCATTAGCTATTTTTTTAGGGATTTCTGTTATATAATACTTTTCATGAACGAAACAAGAAATGTGAAGAGTATTTCATTATTTAAAAAAAAATGGTTGCAAATAAATAACTGCTGTTGAATTTAAATAATTGATGGTAAATTTCAATTAAACTTCTTTATTACGAACTTTTCCATAAGCACGCATGCGCATGTTGACAAATTTAGTTGTTTACATTAGCTCTCATAACCCTCAAAAAAGTGAACTTTAGTGCTTAATAACTTCTTTCCTAGTTAAATGCGATTTTTTTTTAGTGGATCCGTGTTTAGTGCATCAAAATACGTTATTGTACAAAATTTCAATGAAACCGGTTTGGAGGACGCTAAACTTCAGTTTTACCCAAAGTTATATGCGGTGCATGCCCCCGGCTCAGAGCAGACCGGAAGTGAACTTTGAGATGACAAAATGTTGTAACTATAGCTAAACCTATTGGCTATCACGATGATTACACATTTCATAAATAAATTAGGGATTAGCGCACTGCCGTCGCTATGCGCTAATTATTAGCGCTGGGTTTCTACGGTATCGCTAAATTAGCGGAGAGGTATCATCTTTTAGCGCTCGCTAATTTTTGCCCAACTATGATTTAGACCCTACAAAAGACTCCATATTAAATTAAAAGACTACAAAACCCCTATAATTAAATTCAACTTCCAAACCTTAAGCGTTCGCCGAATTACAAAAACATATAAATATTACCGTTTAAATCCTCACTCTTATTCATGTGATGTTGCTATGTGGTTTTGACACTTTTGTGTACGTGAGAATTTTAAGAAATGACAATTCCGTCTTTTGATTCAATAAAAACTAAATTTCATAGTTAAATTTAGTTTATTTATGCAAAAGTTTCGGCTTGACATGTAAGCCTTCTTCAGGGCTATGGAGGAGAGGAAGAACTATCCCGTTTCATGGTGGCTACATTTCTCGGCAGAATGTACGACTTGGGGCTCCAAATAGTAGGAAAGTTTTCATATTATTTTTTGGGTCAAATACTTAGTCTGAGGCTAATAAATATACATACGAAAATTCGCTAAAACTCAAAACTCGCCCTGTAGTGAGGTACTGACAGGCATTTATTTATTTATATTGGCCTTTTGAATTGAATTTTTCAGTGAATCCAAGTGTGAATCCGAATGGATTCGTATTCATAGATGTGAATCCGAATGGATTCGTATTCATACATGTGAATCCGAATGGATTCGGATTCATATGTGTGAATCCGAATAGATTCGGATTCGGATTCATATGTGTGAATCCAAATTTCGGATTCGGATTCACACTTGCAAATATGAATCCATTCGGATTCGGATTTACACGTCAAGGTGCTGTGAATCAAATTCGGATTCGGATTTACGAATACGAATCTGCCCATCTCTGCTCTAGGGGTTCTGAAACGCGAAATTTTCTTGTCGGCACTTCCGGATTGTTTCATTGTATCAACCTTATAAGCGGGGTTCCTCCCTATGGGGGAGGGAGGAACCGCGCTAAAAAGCTTACTAAATGCTCTACAAAAAAGGTTCTGCTGAAAGTTTTGATTAAACGATGTCAATCAGAGAAATAAGTGCTTAAAACTTTAAAGTAATTGATTTCCTTTATTCGAACTGTTCTTTTTGTCTGTTTTTATTCCTTGTTATTTTTTAACTGCTTATAGTTGGATAATGTATTTGATAACAAATCAGGTTAAGAAAACTAAGAAAAACAATTTAATCTTAGAGATATGGATTTCCAAGATAATATAGCTTTTCAAATGCCTAGCGGGGTCCTTCCTAGGGCGGGGACCCACCCAGGTAAGATCGTAAATAACACCTTTCTTGAGAGTAAAGATGGAATTGTCAACTTTGGTCCTCCTCTACCTCCCGGCACTTTCATTGCTGACGAAGGCTACCACTGACTAGCCAAAACGTCCTAAATATAGATTTTTTAACAAAAATCGTATTGAGGTTTATTTAGCCGAATCCCAACCATTCCATCTTTACTTATCACCTCGACGGCTAACTATCTAATCTTCATGCTTTCTAGAAATGTGGACCCAAAATAATAACATCTTCTATTTTAATCATTTTAAATGAGTCTAGAGATAAGAACGGAACCGCGCTAAGATGATGCAGTTCCTGCGAGTCGGACTTTTCTTGTAAGAACTCCTCAGATAATTTCGATCCAATCCTGACCTGGAAGGATCTATTGTGTAGGTAATTATTGATGAACTTAAGCATATTACCTTGTATTCCCCATTCCGTTAATTTTGTTAGAATTAATCGCCTCCAAACTGTGTCATATGCTTTTTCAACATCCAATGCGACAGCTACTAGTACATTTTAGCGCGGTTCCTCCCTCCCCCATAGGGAGGAACCCCCCTTATAAGGTTGATACAATGAAACAATCCGGAAGTGCCGACTAGAAAATTTCGCGTTTCAGAACCCCTAGAGACCGAAAATAACGGTGGTTAAAATTTGTATATATATATATGTATATATTTATTTATATATATATATATATATATATATATATATATATATATATATATATATATATATATATATATATATATATTTGTCTGTTCGCGGATTTCTGGCTTCCCTGATGGTCCGATTTTGATGAAATTTGGTACAAAAATCTGTCGTCCAATTTGAAAGGTCAAGTTCGTTAACCAGCAAAATCCGCCCACTGGAAGATGGCGTTTGGGGCGAAATTCGCGCAAAAAAAATCGTAACGCTTACGTTTTTGAGTTCATAAGCTTGTAAGTACGCGTTTTATAGGCTTCTTTGGCTAGTAAAACGAATGAAACCATTTTCAAGGCGATAGCTTTAACCGTTTTTGAGAAAATTTGAAAAATACTTTTTGAATACCGTTTTTGGTTTGGGTACTTAGAATCATGGGATTCAGTTGAAACATTTTCTGCATGTTTTACTATCATTAAAACTAATATGTTGAAATTTTGGTTACGTTTGGAGTTAAGGAAGGGTTAGAATAAAATATTTTATTAACAGACATAAAAAGTTTTGGTAACTCTGTATATTTTCCTTAATATCTCGAAAAAGGTTGAGAATCTTGGTAAACGAAACAATACCATTAGAAAGCTTACTAAATGCTCTACAAAAAAGGTTCTGATGAAAGTTTTGATTAGGCGATCTCAATCGGAGAAATAAGTGCTTAAAACATTAAAGTAATGGATTTTGCTTATTCGAACTGTTCTTTTTGTCTGTTTTTATTCCTTGTTATTTTTTAATTGCTTATATTTGGATAATGTATTTTACAATAAAACAGATTAGGCAAAGTAAGAAAAACAATTCATTGTTAGAAACATAGCTTGCCAAGAGAAAAAGATTCGATGACGTCTTTTGAATATTTTCAATTGCCTTTATGCTGTTGGTTTTTTTATTTTATTTTTTAATTGATTTTATCTGTAGAATTATTACTATAGTAAAAGAACACAGGAATATGTGAAAATTTTTGATATTTTCCAATTCATTGAAACGTATGAAATGAAGTATCGCTAGAAGAGGTTTCTAGGGTCTTGCGGACCCGATCCTAACCCCAGGTATAGCCATAAAACCCTTTGAACAAAGGCCGAGGAAAATATTATCTGTTTCTATTCTATGCTTTTCAAATGAGAATAGGGATATGAACAAGAACCGGGGTCTCCCGTGGTCTAATGGCTAGCGCCTTAGATTCATAAGCGGGAGATGGTGGGTTCGATTCCCAACCTCTGGCAGGAATTTTATCATCCCACGGCTCGCTGGTAAAATTCCTCGCTAAACCCTAGATGTCGGCGCTAATGACCTAGATGTAGATGAGCCGTAAAAAAAAAAAAAAAAAGAAAAAAAAGAACTGGAACCGCGCTAAGATGACGCAGTTCCTGCGAGTCGGACTTTTTGTTCAGGAAAGCATTGAGAATGTCATTCTCTAACCTGGTCAAGTGGTGTGTGGTGGAATGGTGTTTCCTAAAGCCACATTGAAAAGGTGACAACAACTTATTCTTATCCAAGAACCACTGTAACCTTCTGGAAAGCATTCTTTCAAGTAATTTACAGACACAGCTGGTTAATGAAACCGGGCGAAAACTTGATAGGGAGGTTGCATCTTTTCCTTGTTTTAAAATAGGAATCACAATAGATTCTCTCCAAGAATCAGGGTAGGTTCCGGACTCATAAATAGAATTAAAAATATGTAGAAGAGTGCTGAGAGCGCAGTCGGGCAAATTCTTTAACATTTGATAACATATTTGGTATTTTCCTGGAGCAGTATTGGGTAAGTTAGTCAGTGCAAGTTTCAGTTCATGATTAGAAAATAAATAGTTCAAAGGATGATTGTAATTTTTATTGATGTGTAAAGGTATAGTTTCTTTAGAGTCTTTGTACTGCTGAAACTCGTCAGTGTAATTTTGGGAACTAGAAACTTTACTGAAATGTGAGCCCAGTAAATTACAAATCAGAGAAACATCCGTTGTCAGTGAGTTGTTGTACTGTAGTGCAGTAATGGGTTGTTTGTATCTTCGGTGCAGTATTCTGTTTATTGTCGTCCATATTGTGTGTGCTGGAGTATTTACGTTTAGTCCTGTCAAAAAGTCTTTCCAAGATTGACGTTTACTGTTCTTGATTACCCACTGTGCTCTAGCCTTCTTCTTTTTATAATTTATGAGATTAATGTCTGAAGGGTTCCTACAAAACAGACGAAGTGCCCTCTTTCGTTCTAAGACAGCTATTTTACACTCTTCGTTCCACCAAGGAGCTGGGGTTTTACTGTATTTGGGAGCAGTCTTCGGTATAGTTATGTCTGCACAGTTTATTATCAAGTTATTAAACTCAATCATGGTAGATACACTCGATCGATTTAAGGCTTGTGAAATTTCAGCCTTAAATAAAGCCCAATCAACCTTACTCATGTTATATCTGCTTGGGGAATATTGATTGGATGAGAGGATATTATAATCGGTGCATGATCGCTACCATAAAAATCGTCACAAACCTTCCACTGAAATCGAGTGTAGATATCAGGAGTGCAGACAGAAATATCTATGTGTGATAAAGTACCTGTTCGTGAGCAAAGATGTGTCGGTGATGTCGTGTTAAGAGGTATTAGGTCGAATTTGTCCAGTATTGTCTGTAATTGTAGTCCTCTAGTATTATATAATGGAGCGTGCCACATAGGACTGAGTGCGTTAACGTCTGATAAAAGTAAGAGTGGAGTCGGAATTTGTGTAAGTAAGTCTTCAAGGTCATGTGAGTCTATTGGCTCGCTTGGTGGAAGATAGAGCGAACACACTGACATACGAAATGGGGCGTACACTGTAACAGCTACTGCTTGAACTCTAGTCTGTATTGGTATGATGCTGCGATGAATGGTATTTCTAACTAAAACAGCAACACCACCTGAAGCTTTGCCTCCGAGAGAATAATCTCTCCTGAACATATTAAATCGTTGAAAAGAGGCTGACTTATTTGGGAGTAGATGGGTTTCTTGAAGGCCAATGATTTGAAATGATTCTTTACTCAACAATTACATAGCGGATTTGAAAATCCTAAAGTAATTGGAGAGTTGTTCAGATATTAACTTCTTCAATGAACCTCAAGATCGCTCTGGGGAATTACTAATTCCAAGGGGTTTAATCCATTACTGACTTCCAGAGAAGAAAATGTGTCCAGAAAGGGAGACCATTGAAGGGTTATTATTATTATTATTATCAGTGTTTTTCTAATGTGTTGATAACCAACTGAATCCTGTTTTGATAGTCTACGCCTTAAGGTTTAGGAACATTATACTAACTTGAAGATCTAATCTTCTAGATTACTTCCGCAAGTGGCGTTTTGACGAGACCGTTATTCCGATCCGCGAACATCAACTGGCTGCTGAAAAATAAGAATGACATCCTGGAGAGATGGAACAACCACCTCATATCTGTTGACGTTAAGCGTGTACTTAACTCTAAGTACAACCCTGTGTATCGTCAGCTAAGCTCTCTTAGTTATGACGAGGAGTACATCAAGTCTAAGACACCAATAGAATGTAAGAGAGCCCTCATGCAGCTCAGACTCTCAAGGGACTCGGAGTCCAGGCTTTATCTTAAAGGCATCTCGAGGAAACCCGAGACACTCGCCCATTTTCTCCTGGAATGCCCATTCTACAGATCTGCCCGCAGTACATACCTTCAAGATATGCATCCAGAAGATGATGAAGACAATCTCACATTGATTCTTTCACCTTCGAATAAGGACTCAATATTCAGGCTCTTCCGCTTCACCATCGAAGCTCTAATGATAAGATCATTTGTGCTTTTAGCACTTCCCTCCGAAGGAAAGTAGCTATTGAGGTTGGACTCATGACGGAATTTTTGAAAAATTTCTTCAAATCTTTGTCAATCCTACCTAGTAGACACCGAAAATGACCCCCGTTAAAATTTATATATATATATATATATATATATATATATATATATATATATATATATATATGTTGTTTTTTAAGCTACCCCTCCTAATGAACCGATTTAGTTCATTTTTATATCTTACTTTTCTCTCTATATTACCACTACGAATACCAAGTTTCGTTGAAATATAAGAAATATTACGGCTGACATGGTCAAATTAGCGTTTTGGGTTCGGGGTAAACCCCCCTTCCGGTGGACCGACTTTGGTGGTTAACGAACTCGTTCAATCGTTTGCTAATTGAATGCTATATACCAAGTTTCGTGACGAAAAAACAAAAACTCTGGCCGCTATCGTGTTAACAGACACATATATGTTTTAACACGATAGCGGCCAGAGTTTTTGTTTTTTCGTCACGAAACTTGGTATATAGCATTCAATTAGCAAACGATTGAACGAGTTCGTTAACCACCAAAGTCGGTCCACCGGAAGGGGGGTTTACCCCGAACCCAAAACACTAATTTGACCATGTCAGCCGTAATATTTCTTATATTTCAACGAAACTTGGTATTCGTAGTGGTAATATAGAGAGAAAAGTGAGATATAAAAATGAACTAAATCGGTTCATTAGGAGGGGGGGGGGGGGGGGGGTTACTCCGGACCCACAATACCAATTCGCCACTACCAGCCGTGATTTGTGGTATATTTCGACGAAACTCGGTATTCGTAGTGGTAATCTACAGGTAAATATGTGTTGTAAAAATAAACTAAATCAGTTCATTAGAAGGGGGGGGGGGGTTTACTCCGGACTGAAACGAAACGCGGCATACGTCGTGGGTAACTCATGAGAAAGAAGTGTTGTAAAAATGAGCTGAATCGGTCAATCGGAAAGCGGGGGTTTACTTTGAAATATATATTTCAATAGAAAAGCCCGCCAGACGTAGGTTCACAAAGCCGCCGCAAGGAGCGCTTTGTACCTAGAGGGTCTGTATCCTCTTCCTGCGTTAGATCAAAATACGATAATATGAGGTTTTTTGTATTTATTACATAGTGTAGTAGGTACCATGTGTAAACATAATTCTGGAAGCAAATTAATAATTGATCAGTTACTCATTACAAATTTAAAAGAGAATTATTCATGTTTTTATTTTATTTATGTAGGATATTTTAAGCAAAGCCGTCCCCCTGCTCCGTGGCTCACTCCCGAAATTAAAGAAATGATGAGAAGACGTAATGCTGCAAGACGACGATCAATCCGTACTGGACACCCAGAGGACCTGAAGACCTTCAAATCACTCCGTAACCTCACTCAATCCACCCTTCGCCGCGCTCGTTCCCTGTATTACCAGACCTCCCTCTCCTCAGCTTCCGACTCCCGCTCCCTCTGGAACACCCTTCGTAGCCTTTCCCTCGCAAAGACTAAACCCACTCCCACCATCCATGTTACACCCGACGAGCTGAATAACCATTTCAGTGCCGTCTCCTCCTCAACTACTCCTTCCACGCCCTTTGTTCCTTCTAATACCTTTAACTCTGATAATTTTTATTTCTTAGATATATCTCCTTCAGAACTCCTCAAAGCTGTCATGAAATCACATTCTAAGTCCAAAGGTTCGGACAGTATACCCGTGGAGCTTATTAAACTTTCCCTTCCTGTTATCCTACCCCACCTACTCCACATATACAATTATTCTTTGCAAAACTCCGTCTTTCCCACATCATGGAAGAAAGCAATTGTTCATCCCTTAAACAAAATTTCCAATCCAATTGTTCCCACCGACTTCCGTCCTATTTCTATCCTTTCCAATCTTTCTAAACCACTTGAACGCCTCGTACAATCCCAAATATCCGTCTTTCTACAACCCCGCTTAAACTCCCACCAATCTGGCTTTCGTCCAGGTTACTCCACCCAATCCGCACTTCTAAAAATTACGCACGACCTCCAATCCGCTATTGATCTCAAAAGAATTTCCATCCTTATACTCCTAGATTTCAGTAAAGCGTTCGATACCATTGACCATGACATACTCCTTTCAAAACTTCAATCTTTTTCTTTCTCTAACAGTGCTCTGACCTGGTTTCAATCCTTCATTTCTAACCGCTCCCAATCAGTAGCCATTCCAAACAAACCCCAATCCTCCTCCCTTACACTAGACCGAGGTGTCGCACAGGGATCCTCTCTATCCCCAACACTGTTTGCAGCCTACATAAATGATCTCCCATCCTCTATCCTATTTTGCAACTTCCACATGTATGCCGATGATTCCCAAATCTACCTTTCCTTCCCCCCCTCTGAGCTATTAGAAGCAACAAGAAAAATTCAGGAAGACTTGGACAGGATCACAGCTTGGGCCAAGACCAACAAATTATTGATGAATGCTGAAAAGTCCAAAGCGATAGTGATAGGCTCAGCTCCCCTCTTGAAATCTCTCCCTCCTATCCTCCCTTCCTTCACCATTGACTCCAGTCCTATTCAATATGTTTCCACTGCCAAGAACCTGGGCCTTGTTTTCGATCAAAACCTATCCTGGAAAAATCACTTATCCCTAATCACTCGTCGCTCCATAGCCACCCTTAAACTATTTAACCGTTCCCGTCACCTCCTCCCTACTCCTACACGTCAGCTTCTTGTATCTTCTCTAGTGTTCCCCCACTTCGACTATGGTTGCCTGGTTTATGGAGGGCTCACTGGGGAGCTTGAGGTTCGTCTTAAGCGATTAATGAACAGTTTTCTCAGATTTATCCTCGATACCCACACGGATGCCCATATTTCACACCGGTATTCCGAGTTGAAGTGGCTATTTCCATCAATTCGACGACAATATTTTCTAGGTTCCTTCCTTTACCAAACCATTTCTTCCAAATCTCCTTCCTATATTTACAACCTCCTGCAGTTTAAATCGACTGTCCATTCCCGTGGTACCCGCTCCCGTCCCTCCGATCTCTATCCTCCCACTCATAAAACAGCCTTCTTCGACCGTTCCTTCATCTCCCGAGCCTCCTCCTTCTGGAACTCTATCCCTCTTTCCATTCGACACTCTCCTTCCTTACCTGTCTTTAAATCCCGCCTCTTTGCTTTTCTCCTATCCTCCCAGGAAGACGCTTCTTAAAATTTCACCACCAGGAAGACCTGATTACCTTTGTAAATTATATTGCTGTTTTTTTCTCGTGTTTATGCATTTTCCTAGTTTATATCTTTTTATAGCCCCCATTCCTTTAATATTTATTCAACTTTTTAATATTTATTTGTTTATTTAAACTCTTTAATTTTATTCCCATCCCCCTCTGATCATTGTATCATCATTGCCCCATTCCAATGAATGTACATATTTACTTATATTTCATTTTATTATTTAAGGCTTCACATATAATATTTGTATTAGTTGCTTTTTTTGTTTTGTTCTTTTATACTTTTGTTTTTCTTTATTCATATTTATATTTTTAGATTAAATTTGTTTATTGTTTATTTTGTACTTATTTTTATTCTTATGGGACGAAGTCCCAGAATAAAGTTTTTTTTTCATTCATTCATTCATTCAAATTGTTCTGGAAAGCAGTTTACACTACCCAAATTCTGAGGAAAGTGCTTAGTTATGCAGCTCCTGCGTGACGGACTTTTTGAATAGTAGCGAGTAATTTATATTTTCATTTTATCTAATGTACTATTCTGTTTATTATGATTAAGATTTTTATTATGTATATTTATTACGATCCTCTGAGAAATGTTTTTTTTTTCTTTTATTATTACGGGGGGTTTTCTCCTCAGTCTCCTGGGATAAATTCTTTCGGGAGCTGTTGCCAACCGAAACAATTGTTTTTTATTGATTTTTTTGTTGTTTTTTTTTTTTTTTTACGGGCGTTCATTTAAAAATTTCCGAACCGTTCTGGCGGTATCAAGCAGTACCGCTTGTTGGGCATTTTTAATTAGATCCTCCGGCAGTTTCAAATCGGTATTTGCGGCAATCGTCGTTTTTGGAATGGGCCCGTTGGTGGAGATTATGACGGCTGTAATCCTTGCGGAATCCAACTTATACAAGTCTTTCAGCTCTATGGCCAACTCCTGATACTTGCGCAGTTTCTCGGCATATGATTTCCGGACATTCTCATCATTGGGGATTGCGAAATCAATAATATCTGCTGCCTTACTTCCCTTGTCAATGATAAGAATGTCCGGTTTATTGTGATGTACAGTACGGTCCGTTAACATCGCTTCGTCCCAATACATTTTAATTGTACCTCTCTCTAGAAGTCTATTTGGGACGTAGCGGTAATAAGGGACCACACCATCCAACATACCATATTTTTCTGCGAGCGCTTGATGATATATTTTGGCCACGTTATTATGCCGCTGAAGATAATCGGATCCCGCAAGAATCTCACAGCCCCCCCCGTAATGTGCTGGATCGACTCATACGTTTTGTTACAAAGTCTTCATTTGTCAGAGATGTTGACATCCTTCAAAACGTGACGTCGATAAGATCTTGTTGCTATTACTTGATCCTGGATGGCTATTACAAACCCCTCTGTTTCGGGGAATAGCCTTCCAGAAGTCAACCACGCTACCGACCATGAGAGCACCACCTCCGGATCAAATAACCGACTATGGTATCGCCCGTGTAATGCTTTCTTCAGCCACGTGCCGAGCCGATCCGATTCTGTCGTAATTCCTGGCCAGTTGCTTGTTTTAAATTTTAAGGCTGTATAATTTTCGTCCGGTTTGACCATTTCTCAAGACGATTCTCGCTTGCCATTATGTAGCTCCTCAGGTTAATTTCCTGGGAGCGACATAAGTCTTGAATATTTGCGAGACCTCGTCCTTCTTTATTCCTGGGTAAATACAGCATTTCAATTTTTATTATTTATCTATTATTATGTTTTGTAGCCAGACTCCTGTAACTGTTTTTCAAACAAAATACAGAATTTCATAAAAAAAAAAAAAATATATTATTATTTTTTTTAGCAGTGTTTTTCTAATAATGTGTTGATAACCAACTGAATCCTGTTTTGATAGTCTACGCCTTAAGGTTTGGGAACATTATACTAACTTGAAGATCTAATCTTCTAGATTACTTCCGCAAGTGGCGTTTTGACGTGACCAAGCCGCCAGATGTAGAATCGACAACACACCTTTTCACAAGAATAAACCGTCGATAAGATGCGTCCGCTAAAAAGGAAATGCAAAATTTTGGTTTAGTCGGTAAAAATGTATCATAAAAACCTCAAAAAGAAATTAAAAGAAGTTTTTGGGGGTGTAATAGCGTTTTAGTTTGCTAACTATTGCAAGTTCTAGATTGTTATTATTCCACACCCCCAAAATCAGCCGGTCGTCCCAGCACACAGTGCGGCGTTCTAAAACGGCGAAAAAAGTCCTTCTTGACGGACATTTAAAGAGTAAACTAATTTTATCACTAAAGAACACATGTATTTTAAGGGCCTTGACTACAAACTAAGTTTTTTTCAATTAAAATTATTGTGGCGGTTCGTCATAGGCTAATAACTGCGCCTATAGATCCTACCTCTATGGTAGACTATATAGCTGGAAGGTTCCTGCCTAGGAGGTTAGTCAGTTAGTCAGTTTCCGAATATAGGACGCTCACCTGTGTTTTTGTGAATACTTACGCTTGGTTGTGTTATGTTATAATAACGCATCAATATGGCCATACTTATGTCTAATGAAGAGTTGCGATGGATCTCCGCAAGTAGCATTTGTATTAATTGTATATATATGTAGGATAAGATAGATTATAGTAAGTACAAAGTAGTTCCTAGGTTAGCGTATAATTTTAATATTTTATTAGTTATTTTAATGTTATTAGTTATTTTAATGTTATTAGTTGTTTTATTTAATTATTTGATTAAATTATAAATATATTAAATATTAAAATAAACACGTGTTTTACCTAACCAAAATCAGAGTGACGTCACAATTACCCCCAAAGAGGTAATAATTATATTTACAAAAATTTATTTGACGTGGTTTATCGACCACCCAAATTTAATCAAAGAAAAAAGAAATTATTATACAAAAAATTAGAAACAATTATACAAAAATGTATAAAGAATTAAAATCAATTATTCACTGTCGGAAAAACTATCTTCGGATGGCGATAAGTTGTCCAGTTCAACTTGGAGGGAGTTCAAATTCGTGTTGTCGCGGTCATTAAGCTTTGAATTTGAATGGTTTATTTTCCTGCTTAAAGAAATTAAAGGGTACAAAGATATTAAAAGACGATTTAAAAGGTGAGCATTGGAATTGATCCTATTGTTCCTAAAATGTCAACATTTTTTGGGTTAATGTTTTCTAAAAGAGAAAAATAAACACAGAATCATTCAAAGCAGTTCAAAGCAAGAAAATTAGTATATACATGAAGTATAACTGGTATTAAAGCAAAATAATTCAGAAACTCAGGATGTTTTGTATCGAAATTGAAAAAAAAAGTGGATCTGATGTTATTTTAAAATATTAATTAATAATATTTACGAAAAATGTTAAAAACAAAGACAATGGACATTTTCTTGCCTTCTTCAAAGCCTTCGCATAAGAAACTAATAGATAGATACTGAAAATTCGAAAAGACCTTTGTATGGAAATTGTTTCGTTCAGAAAGATAAGCTTACTACCACTTGTTCAAACATGGTTTGAATCCTTTGTGTTAATAATATTCGAATAAAAGCTCCCATTCCATGTCACTGAGGTCAATCTAAAAGGATTAATAAAGCAAAACAAGTTGGAAAAAATAGTTGCATTTTCGACTTTTGTCCACAGGCACTGTGCAGCAGCCCTCTAAAGTATTCCAATATACGCCCCTGACTGGCAATAGAGAATCCTCCACATTCTGTGTCCATCCAAGGATACTTCTGAAAATCTGACTCTAGACATCCTGAGAAGGGGTTTCCACCTCGAAAAGCCAGTCCATTGCTAAACACATGGTTGGAATTTTGCGAAGACCACATCCAGTTACTTGTGCAGCATATGTAGTGATTATTACAGTGATTCAGCGCACGCGCATAACTCATTAGCTCTTCTATTGGTTGTTGCTGGTAGTAAAGTAACCTTTAACACTCAAGTCAATCCAACTCACAAAAATTAATAGAATTCTATTAATTTTAGCGAGATGACTTGACTAGAGTTTTGATGTCTTCTTGAGCGAGCGGAAACGCATATCACGTATGGCCATAATGTGAAATAATTTTTTTTATCTTTTTATTTATTTATTTTTTTTATGAATAATATTATTAGTCAGAATTTAAAACAATGTAAAAATACGTTTCCAGTAAAAAGGTACATGTGAATGTGTCTTGAAGCTCGTGAGGAGGGAAGCTGCATAGTTGCAGTAGCCACAAGGCAGAGAGATTAGTATTGTAGTAACTACTCCTGGAGCTGGTCTCTAGGCCAGTTACGCTTCAGACGGCGAAACGGGTTGTTTGGGATTAGATGTGATGATAGGGAGTTAATTAAAGAATTTGGATGGCCGTGTAATTTTGAATGAAAGTTTTGATATAATTTTTTTGACAAGGGTTGAATAAGTGGAATATGGAGGTCGTTGTGAAGAGTCAAATTGGATACAAAGAATGGAGCGTCGGCTATTTTACGGAAGATTTTAGATTGCAATGATTGAATTTTGTAGGAGTTTGAGGGCTTTGTGGATCCCCAGAGTTCTATGCCATAAGTACATATAATAATAAATATAAATATGTTATAGAACCACCAGACAAAAAAATCGGCGAGGAGGCACCATTGATTTTTATATTATTAACCTATTTATTAATAAATATTGGGGGAGACGTTACCTCAGTGGTAGAGCACTGGACTAATATGCAGGAGGGCCTGAGTTCAAATCGCGAGCATAGTACTAATATTTTTATCTTCTCGTGTCTTCGTTCGTGGACTGGATTCGGCCTCCCTGACCGCCCCTAGGCCAACCCAGCGTTTAAATAATTTATTTAAGGGGAAAATCAGGCGGTCGGAGCATAGTACTGACCACACTATCTCCCTAGTGTGCCGTATGGTCATGAATCAGATACATCTATAGCATCTGCCTCTCAGGGCCCTTGTGGCCTGTTACGGGACTGATTAATAAATATTGCTTGCTGAAATATATTCTGCTTATTTTCATTTATGTTTTACAAACCTAAACGTATTACTTACAAATACTAGATATCATGGGCGTATATAGAAAATAATTTCGGAGGGAGCTGGAAAAATTTCGGGGGGGGGGGCTGAGCCCATTTCCGGTGTATGGAATACTAACAATTTAGATCATGGAAGAGTTTTAGCCAACTTAAACGCTATTACACCCAAAATAGAATGTTTTATGAACTAAATGATCTTATTTAATTTATTTTAAGGGTTTTATGAAATTTTTACCGATCAGATCAAAATTTCGGGGGGGGGGGCTTCAGGCCCCTCAGGCCCCCTTATATACGCCCATGTAAGATATCTAAGGGTTAGTTAGAAACCATTTCATATAAATATACTAATAAAAAAAAGATACTTTTACTAGTGATTGCAGTGATTTTAAATACTTTTCATTACTATATTTATATAATATGGTTTCAAACCTTAGATAACCTGTAAAGAAGAAAATAGATAACCTGCAAAGAACCTGAAAGCTAATCAGTAAGTACCAAAATCACTGATTAAAATCACGAAAGATACTTCAAAGTGACTGGATGTGGTCTTCCCAAAAAGAGCCCTGACGATTCACCAGTAGCCTAGTTTCACTCAATCCTCCCAGAGTCCAGACAGATTTCGATCACCATCATCGGTGCAATCAGGTGTACCCCGTCCGGTTCTTTGATTCCAAGAGCAGGCCGCCAGCGAGAAAGTTGCCCCACGAGTGGTGGGGACCAAAGTGAAATGAACCAGTATCCATTCAGCCAGAGGGTCAGGCACACTTATTCCTACCTCAGTGTTTCTACATCGCCTCTACTACAGGTAGGAGTGACTATCATTCATATATATATACACACTCACACACACACATATATATATATATATATATATATATATATATATATATATATATACATTAATCAACCTATTTTCTAATATCACTGAGTTGTTAAATATTTTTCCCTAGTAAAATTGTGCTTCAAAACTGTCATGAAATGAAATAAGTTTAAGTTTATTAAACAAATAAACTCATGTAGGAATAACTTTTGGGCTGCCATGATTATTCTTCTTGATTTATTAAAATTTTAACGCCCATTTTTTATTAAATTCGAATTTTCGGATTGATAACCCGTCCTAAAATTCGTAGTTAATAATAAATGGACGTTAAAATTTAAATAAATCAAGAAGAATAATCATGGCAGGCCAAAAGTTATTCCTACTTGTAGATGAAAATATGATAAAAAAAAAGGAAGCCCATCCAGTTACAAGAATTATATATAAATTATCTTCGTGGAAGGTGCTCGGCAACTGCAGAAAGCATTAAGGTGTTGACGGAAACCTTTCCTTAAAACAAGCAAAAGGACATAGATATAAAAGTTTATGGAACATTTCTTTAAATTTTCATTGATACTGTCTGTTAAATAACAAAAATGGCTGTAATTAATGTGTTTATGCGTGCACACACACACACACACACACATATATATATATATATATATATATATATATATATATATATATATATAGTAGACTCTCACAAGCCGGGCCAAGGTCGGATAACGAAAACGTTGGTTAACCCGAAAATCGCCTTGTAAATAGTACTTACTCGCTTAATGAATAATCGCTTAATAATTTTTTTTTTTTTTACCAGTAATATTACCTACAGAGCTCATAACAATTTTCAAGAAAAACTGTTAGTGGAAATGGTCGGGTTTCGTTCTTATGCATGCACACACACTCACACATATATGCACTCACACTCACACATATATTTATGTATATAAAGGTATAAATATATGTAATTTAAATGTAGATAATTTTTTATATCTAGTAGTAGGCTGGAAAAAGTGCTTCAAGAAATGTTACAAATATTATTTCATGAGTTTAACCATAATAGCTTCATTCATAAAAAAAAAACCCGTCACGCAGGAGCTGTATAACTAGGGTAATTTCTCATCAAGGCTGTGATTCCCACTAGGGGTTGTGGCTTTTCTGTCGACTCACAAGTTATTACATTTTATCAGCGAGTGACCCCCCCCCCTTCGTCTCAACTTGGACTTATTTTGTTTACGTTCACTCAACTCCCTTATCATTAGTTGGGAATGATGCATAAGTATACTTTAGCTGCTGTAAGGAACAAAAAATTACGGCAGTTAGTCGAAAATTAATAATCCGGTTTCTCTGTAAACCCCCAATCTAAATTTTGTAACTTTGTATACCGAGCTTTATTGTAATATAACAAATTTTTCGACAGTCAGGGGGGCGTTAGGGTAATAATTTCCTTTCTGGGTAAACCCCCCTCGAGATGGACCGATTTTGATGGTCGTTTGCTTCGGCCACTATCATGTTAACATATACTTCTGTGGCTTGGTTCTAAAAGGGCCAATGTCAATTTTTCCATATTTTTTGTTTTTTATCTACTTCCCTTACAATACTTGCATAAAACCAAATATATATTTGTTTAGTATACATATATATATATATATATATATATATATATATATATATATATACATATATACATGTATATTTGGTTTTATGCGAGTATTTTAAGGGAAGTAGATAAAAAAAAAAAAATATGGAAAAATTGACATTGGCCCTTTTAGAACCAAACCACAGATATATATTTATTTTTCAATAATTCCGTCATGAGTGGAACCTCAATAGCTACTTTCCTTCGGAGGAAAGTGCTAATAAAACTAATACAATATTGTAAACAGTTATTGAGTAATATTCCAAGCTTTGTTTGAGAAAAGTAAATAAAAAGGTCGGAGAGGGGGGGGGGAGGGTTTTAGAGAAAGACTTTATCTCTAGTAAGCCAGTCCTGATTGGTCACTCACTCTGGTCTCACCGTTCTCGTGGACTTTGAGTCAGGTAGGATATTTACATATGGTTTAAATTAAATACAACTACCAGAGCCAACGGCCATAGCCACGTTGAATACACCGGTTCCCGTAGATCACCGAAGTTCAGCAACGTCGGGCGTGGTCAGTACCTGAATGGGTGACCGACCACGTGCTGTTGGCATTATAAAAGGGTGGCAACCTATAGATAGCCCGGCGCTAATGGCCAAGATGTAGATGCGCCGTAAAAAAGAAAAAAAAAAAAAACTACCAGGAAATTATAACAAATAATATGGATATTAAGGTCCTAAAAGTGTTTTTTAGTCAAAAAAAGAAATAAATAAAAATAAAAAATGAAATTAAATATAACAATCTATAAATGTTTCTCAAAAATTGTAAAGATGCTTAATGTTACACGGTATATATACTGTTATTATGGAAGAGGCCAATATACGAAATATGTATATACAGGGTGTCCCAGTCTTAAACCGACAGACCTTGTATATCGATGGGGGAATCGAAATCTAAGTCAAAAAGTCCTTTAACGATCCTTTCGAGAAAAACGCAAAACACCACGCACAACATGAGTTGTGCGAAAAAACACCTCAACATAAAAGTTCGTTCATCCTTGCTGGTTGGTAAGGGAATGGTTGGAATCCTTACCGACCAGCAAGGATGAATAACATCCAGAGGAAGCCGGAGAGGAATCCGGCGAAATATTCCGCAGAAAGGAGGAGCAAGTGAGCTGAAGAAAGATGCCGTATCAGTGGCACATGTAATTCCCAGCGAAGGTATCTAAAACAAAACATGTATGTGTATATGAAAGGTGACTAACCCTAAATTAGGAAATTGGAATTAAATATAGGAAGAATCTGAAAAAAAAATTAGTGCTGCCGACAGAAATAATTTCAATTGGTCCAATTAAAATAATTGTTGTCGCCAACAATAATTATTTTCATATTCATCTTAGCTTTAACTCCAATTTTCTCAGTTATTTCAAATTGCAGGTTAGTCAACTTTGGGACTGAGCCCTTCCTATATATACGGCGGGTTTATGCAAAAATAATGCAGTTTTTTTATATGACCAGTCGTTTAAGATAGCGAACAATTGTTGAGTAGTAATGAATGTAATATTCGTCTAAACAAACCTATCTTCTAGTCAAGCTGCTTTTAAAATTAAATCCAATAATAGAAGTACCTATTGCAGGATTGTCATTATACAAAAGTTCAATGCCAGCTGTTTGAAGCTTCTACAGGTAAGTAGCGTTTATCTCCATCCTGTAGGTTGGCAACCCGGAAAAGAGCCGAAATGTGGTTAGAAGTGTCACAACAAACTTTGGGTGTTTTTCGTCGGCTATAGGTTATTGGTCAATCCATATCAAGTGCTCCAAAGGTGGATATGGAATCAGTAGTTCAAATCTATTTCTTAAATTTTTTTAGAGTCAACCGTTTGAAAATTGCAGCCAACTTTGTTTCACCGCGCATGCTGATTTTTGAGTTTATAAGCTCTTACGGAAAATTTATTTTCTCAGGACTGCTAATTAATATACAAATAATTTAAACGTCATTGTTTTTATTATAGTCTGTGCTATATTTTATTTCTTCTTTACTATTTGAGTATTTTGAAGTACAATACCTGAAAACGTCCATTGAAAACACCTGTTTTCATTTCACAAAAGGCCGCTTTTGAGGGTAATTTTTTGGCATCAGGGGGTGTATATCAAATTTGATTTTTGGCACGATGATAAACCTAGCTGAGTAGCTTGTATTAAAAGTATTCTTAACCCCGATATTTGTTATCTTATTTTTTTATTAATTTTGAAACTTCAATTTTTTGCATTTTTTGATAACTTTAGGCTTTAAAACCTCTGGTGGGGGACTTGATAAAGAGCTTATAAACTGAAAAATCAGCATGTGTGGTGAAACAAATATGGCTGTTATTTTCAAACGGTCGATTCTAAAAATTGTTTTGAACTACTGATTCCATATGTAAGTGATGGTAAAAATATCAATTTTTTTTCTAAAATGGTCAAGCAACCAAATTACTTTATTCTGGACATTTTCAAATGGATTGGCTCTTATGTAACGTCGAGATTTCTTGTCAGTACTTCTAGATTCGTCCTTAGGTCTAGATACTATAGTGGTTTCCTCCCTATAGGGATAGAGAAACACGCTCCTTATCTGTAGATGATCGAAGCAGCTGTCATCGCACATGCGTGCAATCACACATCTATCAGCTGGTGGTACTATTGTGGGATTTAATTTTAAATGCAGGTTTACTAGAAGGCAGGTTTGTTTACACGAATATGACATTCATTAGTATGGAAAATAGCAAATATTTACTGCCGTATAATATCAAGCTGAATAAAGAAATGAATATTAATTATGCTTTAAAATTTGTTGAGTATATATCCATAATCATATGTAATGGAATGTAATTACTTAATGAACTTGATAGTACAATATTTTGCTGGGTTAAGCTTAGTTCTGGGAATTCCATATCTTTTTACCGGACCTTGAGTTAACCTCAATTTACACCTTGGAAATAGAAGTAAATATTTAAAGTATTAAAATGACTTTAGGTATGGGAACAACAGAAGCAAATTGTGGTTTCCCTTAAGCTTGGTGGCCATGATTGCTAACGTGTAAGAGAAATAATATAAGGGGGCACAGGGGGATTTGGATGGTAGGAAAATATTAAATATTTTAACGATACTTACATATTAGCTTCAACACAGGTTAGAGATGTGGGTTTCGTTCAGAGATCTGGATCATGGATAACACATTTCTATTGGTCTATTCCTATGAGCGATTCTATTGGCCATTGTGTTTATAGTAACCGTCTTGTTACCTTTCTATTTAGAACGAAATTCATTTGTACATTGGTGTTTTTTACGCGATTCGTGTATCTTTGTTTGTTGTTACGCGATTTCCTATTTTGTTGTTTATTATACCGAAACAAAGGAAGAACTGTTAAATTGCATATCGGTCCATTATCCATCGAAAAACCACCCCTGATCTATATTATCAACGAGTTGGATTGACTAGAGTTTCGATATAACCTTGAGCGAGCGGAAACGCATAGCAATTGTGCTATTAATATAAGTGCTACGCGTTTTCGCTCGCTCAAGGTTATATCGAAACTCTAGACAAACAAAATCGTTCATAATCCCTTCCTTAATTCGTCTATAACTGTTATTTTATTTTACATTATTTTTATTTTAACGTCCATTATTATTAACTGAGAATTTTGGGACGGGTTGTCTATAGGTTACCACCCTTTTCTAGCCAGGATAGGGCTGATACCTTTTCTTTTTTCGGACGAAAGGCCACCATCCCTATTGGGAATCGAACCCTAGACCTTAGGCACGCAGTGTATACGCCTTAGCTCTCACGGGCACCAAGGTTGGCGTAAAACATGAAGCCACTAAACATTCCTAAAGGGCCTATGAGGAATTTTATGCTAAAACGATATAGAAATCAACTGGAATTATCCTCACACCTCCTATAACACCTGTTCTATCTACTCATAAAACAGCTGATAACTCATCCACATTAACCACGTGTCTAGGATCGGTATATTTAACTAAATAATGGGAAGAGCTATTATTCACTTGTAGCGATCCTGTAATGTCTTCAGCTTTATAGTTCCTTCAGCGTGTGGTTCTTGAGTTCGCCTCAAGCAGATAAGCCTTATCAGGGTACCTTAATGTAATAACGCTTTTTTTTAGCATGAAAATGTTTAGCGATGCCTAAACTAAAAAAGTCCGTCACGCAGGAGCTGCATAACTAAGCACTTTCCTCAGAATTTGGGTAGTGTAGACTGCTTTCCAGAACAATTTGCTTAAAATACCCTAAATAAATAAAATAAAAACATGAATAGTTCTCTTTTAATTTTGTAATGAGTAACTGATAAATTATTAATTTACTTCCAGAGTTATTTTTACACATGGTACCTACTACACTACGTAATAAATACAAAATCCTCATATTATCGTATTTTGTTCTAACGCAGGAACCGGATACAGTCCCTCTAGCGCTCCTTGCGGCGCCTTTGTGAACCTATGTCTGGCTGGCTTTTCTATTGAAATATATTACAAAGTAA
The DNA here is from genome assembly GCA_946811695.1 of Gonocerus acuteangulatus. Taxonomy (NCBI): domain Eukaryota; kingdom Metazoa; phylum Arthropoda; class Insecta; order Hemiptera; family Coreidae; genus Gonocerus; species Gonocerus acuteangulatus. The sequence continues at coordinate 80,264,741 of OX328129.1, read as the reverse complement.
ACCCCCCTTTCCGATTGACCGATTCAGCTCATTTTTACAACACTTCTTTCTCATGAGTTACCCACGACGTATACCGCGTTTCGTTACAATACAGCAGAAATTACGACCGGTATGAGTATATTAGTAATTTGGGTCCGGAGTAAACCCCCCCCCCTCCTAATGAACCGATTTAGTTTATTTTTACAACACATATTTACCTGTAGATTACCACTACGAATACCGAGTTTCGTCGAAATATACCAAAAATCACGGTTGGTAGCGGCGAATTGGTATTGTCGGTCCGGAGTAAACCCCCCCCCCCTCCTTATGAATCGATTTAGTTTATTTTTATATGTAACTTTTATATGTAACTTTATTTTTATATTACCAGTACGAATACCAAGTTTCGTTGAAATATAACAAATATTACGGCTGAAAGGGTCAAATTAGTGTTTTGGGTTCGGGGTAACCCCCCCCCCCTTCCGATGGACCGATTTTAGTGGTTAACGAACTCGTTCAATCGTTTGCTAATTGAATGCTATATACCAAGTTTCGTGAAGAAAAAACAAAAACTCTGGCCGCTATCGTGTTAACAGACACATATATATATATATATATATATATATATATATATATATTTATATAGATATATATAAATTTGAACGGGGGTCATTTTCGGTGTCTACTAGGTAGGATCGATAAAGATTTGAAGAAATTTTTCAAAAATTCCGTCATGAGTCCAACCTCAATAGCTACTTTCCTTCGGAGGAAAGTGCTAAAAGAAACACTACACAAAAGCGTTACAAAAAAGTGTCCGCTGGTGTTCGCGCGGCTATTTAGGAAAAATAAGACTATATGTTATTCAGTAAATTACATAGGTTTGTCGGATGGACCTAAAGCATATTTATGTTCCTGAATTTGAGCAGATTGCTCTAAACGATTTTTTTTTTAATATCGTATTTGACGCGTCACTTGTCAAATTTCATTAGCTGCACGACATTCTTTAATAATCCTTAATTTTTTCCTAAATATTTCACGTCTTTTCGATGCCTTTTCAGAAGAAACAGCTATAATCTATACCTTTTTTTGGTAAGTTTTTGTCAAGACAATCCGATCGAATTGCAAATTTTTGCTACGAAATCGATGATAAGCGAATTTTCGATTAGATGCTTTGTTTAAGAGCAATTTTAGAAAAAAAACAAAAAAAAAAAAACGCGAAAAGTCCCAACATTTCGTGACTTTTCACATATTATGACTCTAGCTCAACTCTAAAATGGGGGTAACACATAATATTGTTGATATTCGATGCCTATTGGAATAATAATAATAATAAAAAAAATAAACCGTTTAGAGCCTTCTGCTGAAATTCAGACACATAAATATGCCCTAGGTCCACCCGACAAACCTATGTAATGTACTGTATAACATATAGTCTTCTTTTTCGTACATGAGTACCGCGCATCCGCGAACGCCAGCGGACACTTTTTTGTAACGCTTTTTTCAGTTTTGACGTCGCTAAAGCATATTTATGCTAAAACCTTTTCCGCAGCAAACAGCTATAGCCCGCCCGCTTACAAAAGAACCAGAAGGGGCGTGCCCTGGAGAGGAGCTAGGTCTTCCCACAAATGGGCTGGGTGCAGCGCGTGCGAACTACCTGGTTCTTTGGTTTACAGGAGGACTATAATTTTTTTGTACCGGAGTTGATGCTGCCACTTCAATATTTCGAAGTTGTAACTCCAGTTAGGGTGAGAGAACCTACAAATACCCCCTGTAGATATATCTTGGTTTTCCCGGAGAGCTAGTTACAACTTCATTTTTGGTGTGTTGAAAGAGAAGCTACAACTACCTAGGTGTAGTTATATCTTGGTTTTCTTGAAGTCTAAGGAGGAGCAGAATCCACTTTTGTCAGATCTTCTTAAAAATCAGGATTATTCCTATATTTATTACTAGCTGTTACCCAGTGTGCCATGCTACACCTACTTTCTGCCTATGACACTCCCCGTATCAAGATCTACTTGATACCTAGTTGTCTATATTACTAGCTGCTACCCAGTGTGCCACGCTACACCTACTTTCTGCCTATGACACTCCCCGTATCAAGATCTACTTGATACCTAGTTGTCTATATTACTAGCTGTTACCCAGTGTGCCACGCTACACCTACTTTCTGCCTATGACACTCCCCGTATCAAGAGCTATCTGTATACTAGCTGTTACCCAGTGTGCCATGCTACACCTACTTTATGCCTATGACACTCCCCGTATCAAGATCTACTTGATACCTAGTTGTCTATATTACTAGCTGTTACCCAGTGTGCTACGCTACACCTACTTTATGCCTATGACACTCCCCGTATCAAGATCTACTTGATACCTAGTTGTCTATATTACTAGCTGCTACCCAGTGTGCCACGCTACACCTACTTTCTGCCTATGACACTCCCCGTATCAAGAGCTATCTGTATACTAGCTGTTACCCAGTGTGCCATGCTACACCTACTTTCTGCCTATGACACTCCCCGTATCAAGAGCTATCTGTATACTAGCTGTTACCCAGTGTGCTACGCTACACCTACTTTATGCCTATGACACTCCCCGTATCAAGATCTACTTGATACCTAGTTGTCTATATTACTAGGTGCTACCCAGTGTGCCACGCTACACCTACTTTCTGCCTATGACACTCCCCGTATCAAGAGCTATCTGTATACTAGCTGTTACCCAGTGTGCCATGCTACACCTACTTTATGCCTATGACACTCCCCGTATCAAGATCTACTTGATACCTAGTTGTCTATATTACTAGCTGTTACCCAGTGTGCCACGCTACACCTACTTTCTGCCTATGACACTCCCCGTATCAAGATCTACTTGATACCTAGTTGTCTATATTACTAGCTGTTACCCAGTGTGCCACGCTACACCTACTTTCTGCCTATGACACTCCCCGTATCAAGATCTACTTGATACCTAGTTGTCTATATTACTAGCTGTTACCCAGTGTGCCACGCTACACCTACTTTCTGCCTATGACACTCCCCGTATCAAGAGCTATCTGTATACTAGCTGTTATCCAGTGTGCCATGCTACACCTACTTTATGCCTATGACTCTCCCCGTATCAAGATCTACTTGATACCCAGTTGTCCATATTACTAGCTGTTACCCAGTGTGCCACGCTACACCTACTTTCTGCCTATGACACTCCTCGTATCAAGATCTACTTGATACCTAGTTGTCTATATTACTAGCTGTTACCCAGTGTGCCATGCTACACCTACTTTATGCCTATGACACTCCCCGTATCAAGATCTACTTGATACCTAGTTGTCTATATTACTAGCTGTTACCCAGTGTGCCACGCTACACCTACTTTCTGCCTATGACACTCCTCGTATCAAGATCTACTTGATACCTAGTTGTCTATATTACTAGCTGTTACCCAGTGTGCCACGCTACACCTACTTTCTGCCTATGACACTCCCCGTATCAAGAGCTATCTGTATACTAGCTGTTACCCAGTGTGCTACGCTACACCTACTTTATGCCTATGACACTCCCCGTATCAAGATCTACTTGATACCTAGTTGTCTATATTACTAGCTGTTACCCAGTGTGCCACGCTACACCTACTTTCTGCCTATGACACTCCCCGTATCAAGATCTACCTGTATACCCAGATACGTCAAAATCGGTCAAACGTTGTGAATTTGTATATATCTGTCAAGTAATTCATAAAGCAGCCGGCAGAGGTCAGCACCGTAGCCTGCGATTAAGGTAGCTCTTATCAAATAAAGGCCAGCACTCCTTAGTTAGACAGTGACTGTTGATATAAAATTGAAATAAACTGCATTACATGATTATATAATGATGTAAAGTCATCAACAAGTTCGAGTTATTCTAATTGTCAAGAACATCAACAAATAAATTGTTAGACAATATTCAAAATGGCCGTCAGGATCTGAATGGCTCAGTGTCAGCCAATTTTTCTTCAACAAAACTTTAGACATTTGGACCAAATTTTGAAATTTGACTATTTTGACCTAGCCTAGGAGATTTCCTGTATCAAGACCTACCTGTATGCCAAGTTTGGTAAAAATCGGTCAAAGGGTGTGGATTTCTATAAGGAACAAACAGACAGGTTATATATATATATATATATATATATATATATATATATATATATATATATATATATTACTTTGTTTCAGGGGCGTAAAAGGGGGGTTTTACACCCAAACAAATTTATTTTTTCTAGTCTAAGTGATACCTATTATTTAATTTATTTTTAAGGTTTTTATGACACATTTTTACCGATTTCCTGAGGGGGAGGGCTGCAGCCACCTCAGCCCCTTTAAACGCCCATGCCTGCTCCCATATGTGTTGTAATTATTGCGGTTGACCGAACTAGAGAAAATTGCAAGCGTAATTAATTTCCTTGAGTGAATGTAATGATTGCCCAGGAATGGGATACCGGATTCCCCGTTAGAACCAGGACTCGTTCCCGGATCTTATACTCAACACAAGTCGGTCAATGCTAATCCATAATAGATACAGCAAATTATTTAACTTTTAACGTCCATTATTAATACCTGAGAATTTCAGGACGGCTTATCTATAGGTTACCACCCTTTTCTAGCCAGGATAGGGCTGATGCCCTATAGGGGGTTCGTAGGGAATCGAACCTACGACCCTTGGCACAGAGTGTTGTGTGCTCACGCCTTAGCACTCACGGCCACCGGGCCTCCAAATGCATCAAATGTTTAAAAATCCCGATTAACAGGAGCTGCGACATCTTGGCACGTTTTTATAAGAATACAAAATTTGCAAAACTTGAAATTGGAACAGTTTATCTCTTTTAGCGCGTTTCCTTCCTCCCTACAAATGGTAAACTCGTCTTATACTTCAATCCAATGAAGCACTCCGGAAAAACCGACTAGGAATTTCATTTTTCAGAACTCATAGTTATAAAAACAACGGTGGTTCAAATTTTTATATATATGACGAAGTTGTACAAACAAAGCAGAGAATCGGGCATACGCGATTCACTCATTTACACTTATCTTCAAAACAAGACAATAACAGACGATCTTGCTAAGAAGGGGGCACAAACGCATAACAAACAGAAACAAGTCCTAAATCTAAACAAGTCCGATTACAGCCCTTTTTACAATAGAATATATACAAAACCAGGTACTGTCCAGGAATTTCTCACAATTAATCTACCATTTTCCATATGTAAAACAATATTCCAATTAAGAACCTGCAGTAACTATGCAATAAAATTCAACATAAAAAAGTCCGTCACGCAGGAGCTGCATAACTAAGCACTTTCCTCAGAATTTGGGTAGTGTAGACTGCTTTCCAGAACAATTTGCTTAAAATATCCTACATAAATAAAATAAAAACATGAATAGTTCTCTTATAAATTTGTAATGAGTAACTGATCAATTATTAATTTGCTTCCAGAGTTATGTTTACACATGGTACCTATTACACTACGTAATAAATACAAAAAAACTCATATTATCGTATTTTGATCTAACGCAGGAACCGGATACAGTCACTCTAGTGGTAGAAAGCGCTCCTTGCGGAGGCTTTGTGAATCTACGTCTGGCTGGCTATTCTATTGAAATATATTACAAATTAAACCCCCGCTTTTCGATTCACCGATTCAGCTCATTTTTACAAAACTTCTTTCTCATGAGTTACCCACGACGTATACCGCGTTTCGTTACAATACAGCAGAAAATAACGACCGGTATGAGTATATTAGGAATTTGGGTCCGGAGTAAACCCCCCCTTCTAATGAACCGATTCAGTTTATTTTTACAACACATATTTACCTGTAGATTACCACTACGAATACCGAGTTTCGTCGAAATATACCAAAAATCACGGCTGGTAGTGGCGAATTGGTATTGTGGGTCCGGAGTAAACCCCCCCCCCCCCTCCTAATGAACCGATTTAGTTTATTTTTAGAACACATATTTACCTGTAGATTACCACTACGAATACCGAGTTTCGTCGAAATATTCCAAAAATCACGGCTGGTAGTGGCGAATTGGTATTGTGGGTCCGGAGAAACCCCCCCCCCCTTCTAATGAACCGATTTAGTTCATTCTTATATCTCAATTTCCGCTCTATATTAACACTACGAATACCAAGTTTCGTTGAAATATTACAAATATTACGGCTGACATAGTCAAATTAGTGTTATGGGTTCGGGGTAAACCTCCCCTTTCGGTGGACCGACTTTGGTGGTTAACGAACTCGTTCAATCGTTTGCTAATTGAATGCTATATACCAAGTTTCGTGACGAAAAAACAAAAACTCTGGCCGCTATCGTGTTAACACACACACACACACACACACACACACACATATATATATATATATATATATATATATATATATATATATATATATATATAAATTTTAACGGGGGTCATTTTCGATGTCTACTAGGTAGGATCGATAAAGATTTGAAGAAATTTTTCAAAAATTCCGTCATGAGTCCAACCTCAATAGCTACTTCCCTTCGGAGGAAAGTGCTAAAATTTAACATATACAATAGACCCAGAAATGTTCTGTTTGTAGTTTAAATCTTCTAGAGAACATTAATTATTTAATTGAGAGGAGATGGTCGACCGTTGATGATGCAAGGTAGGGATTGTTGGGGTTCGGTCACTGCTACTTAATAAAACTACATTTTATCATAAAAATGGTTTTATTGTGCCGACGTTTCGGCTTGAGATTCAAGCCTTCATCAGGGCTGTAAAAACAAGTAGGACATATTTAACACTAATATATACACATATCTATCTAAATATACATAACATATATATATATATATATATATATATATATATATATATATATACACATACACATATACACGCACACATATGTACATATATATGCCCACATACATACACATATATATACATACATATATGGGGGTGGGGAAAAACATATAAACGTAATGTACAGCTACAACAACAATCTGCTATAGAAATTAAACAGATATAAGAATACAACAATATGGGCTTACCGATGGGAAGGTTGAGAACTATACCTCACAGATGTGGGATCATTTCTCACTTGATACAGGAAAACTTAGAGGGAAGGAGTTGGTGAGGGTTGTATTAAAGTGACTGACGGACACGACTTCGGTTTTGACCAATACTCCATCCTCTCCACTGAATCCAACGAAGATAAACGCCTCCTTTCCGAATCAATTTTTATCCACCAAGAAAGTAACCCAATTAATGACAAAATTGATAAAGAAGTCATCTCCTCTACCTACTCCAACATCTTCCATTTATTAAAAACTCCATCCTAATCCCCTATACCGCCTGCAATATAGCCCTTTATACCTGCCTCCCTTTCCATTAACGCAACATTTTATGACACCTTGCTTTACGACGCCACTTCCTCTTTCTTTCATCACCTACGTACTTTGTTCATTGGGTGGTCCAGAACCCCCCCCCCCCCCTCACTCCTTCCCTCTAAGTTTCCCTGTATCAAGTGAGAAATGATCCCACATCTGTGAGGTATAGTTCTCAACCTTCCCATCGGTAAGCCCATATTGTTGTATTCTTATATCTGTTTAATTTCTATAGCACATTGTTGTTCTAGCTGTACATTACGTTTATATGTTTTTTTTTTCCCCATATATGTATGTATATATATGTGCATGTATGTGGGCATATATATGTACATATGTGTGCGTGTATATGTGTATGTGTACATGCATATATATATATATATATATATATATATATATATATATATATATGCATATGTTAGGTATATTTAGATAGATATGTGTATATATTAGTGTAAAATATGTCCTACTTGTTTTAACGGCCCTGATGAAGGCTTGAATCTCAAGCCGAAACGTCGGCACAATAAAACCATTTTCACGATATAATATAGTTTTATTAAGTAGCAGTGACCGAACCCCGACAATCCCTAACTTGCATTAATCATTTAATTCTTCATTGCCCTGCTTATAAGCCGATAAGAGCTAAACATCTTCCCTTTCTTACTCATGATTATATAGAAATCAATTTCCTCAACGTACTCAATAGCAATAATAAATATAAACTTATAGGAATATCTAGATATATTAAGGAAATTATAAAGTGTCCATCATTTATTTTAAATGAATAGAAGTTAATTATTATTATTTTTTTTTTATTCTTTGCTTTTAGCGCGGTTCCTCCCTCCCCCATAGGGAGGAACCCCGCTTATAAGGTTGTTGTTATCTCATGAAACAATCCGGAAGTGTCGACTAGAAAATTTCGCGTTTCAGAACCCCTAGAGACCGAAAATAACGGTGGTTCAAATTTGTATGTATATATATATATATATATATATATATATATATATATATATATATATATATATATATATATATATATATATGTTTAGATGGAACGGCATTTTTCTCCAGCGGTGGTACTCCTCCTCACTTCTTTCTGGGATATTTCGATGGGTTCATCTCCATCTTCGTCAGCCAGGTACTTGTTTCTTCCACGGTGGTTGCCAAGGGAATGAAATTTTTCTCGGTCTGGGCGCCCTTTCTACTCCCTTTCTACTCTGAAAAAAAAAAAAAAAAATTCATTCCCTTGGCAACCACCGAGGAAGAAACAAGTACCTGGCTGACGAAGATGGAGATGAACCCATCGAAATATCCCAGAAAGAAGTGAGGAGGAGTACCACCGCTGGAGAAAAATGCCAATCTAAAAATATCATCCCAGCGACGAAAAATAAACATCAAGCATGGTCAACCTTACGGCGAGGAAAATACAGGAGAAAAAAAAGTCCGACTCGCAGGAACTGCGTCATCTTAGCGCGGTTACGTACATCTCGAAGAAATGGAATAGATTAGCATCACAAACCACCGAAAACTGATCGTAGCCAACTTACACAGAAGCGGATAATTCTAAATCTGTATAAGTCAATATAATTATCTACTGAAATCGTACTTACTCTTCGACTACTGCTGAGAAGGCTCTATTATAAACAACCAAAAATTCCTTGTCATTTTAAGTATCTTGTTTTACTAGCAAATTCGTTTTACTGTTATAATCAACTGTAAATATGTTTTTCAGTGACGATAACTTCAGTTTGAGGCTATGAGGAAGGTTATATAGATAGAAGAATTAAAAAAAAAAAACCTATGTATCTTGATTACCACAGCCACTCCAAACTTATTACCAATACCTGTTTTAGATTTTTAGCTTCTTTTACTACAATACTAATTTTACTGATAAATTCAATTTGAAACAAAAAACAACCAATTAATAAATGAGATAAACAAAGAGAAAAACCCTTTCAAAACAACAAAACACCTTGCCTGTTTAATGCCCTCCAAAACAGGAATCTAATCTAACAACAAAACAAACACTTTTTAAGTTTTAAGCGCTTATATCTCTGATTGACGTTACCCCATCGAATATTGCTTCAGAACCTTTTTTGTAGAGAATTTAGTAAGCATTGGAATGGTCACCTTCCACTTAGCACGATTTACCAACCGTTATCGAGATCTTTACGAAAAATGTATGAAGATCCGAAAACTTTTCATGTCTATTAATAAAATAATTTTTTTCGCATACTTCCTTAACTCCAAATATAACCAAAATTTAAACATCTTAGTTGGGATTAATTTCCAAGTTGTAGAAAATATTTCTATTGAATCCCGCGATTCTAAGTACTCACAAAAATATAATGACTTACAAAAACATTGATACCACTTTTCTCAGGAACGGTTGCAGATATCGCCTTATAAATGGTTTCATTCGTTTTCTTATGTTAAGAAACCTATAAAACAAGTACCTGCAAGCATATAAACTCAAAAACGTAAGCGTTACGATTTTTTTTGCGCGCATTTCGCCCCAAACACTATCTTCTAGTCGGCGGATTCTCCTGGTTAACGAACTTGACCTTTCAAATTAGACGACAGATTTTTTTACCAAATTTCGTTAAAATCGGACCATTTTTGAGCTTGCTAGAGCGCGAACAGACAAGCGTATATATACAGGGTGTCCCGTAAATGTCTAGTCATATTGTGAGGGGTGATAGAGGACCCTTAGGGGAACAAAAAATGTTCTATGACGATTTCCCGAATTCTCGCCCATAAGGGAGAAAACGTCGTTTTATTGTTTTTTCGAGACAAACGTACTTGTTAGAAGAATAATCGTTGTAGCTCCGTCCCAAGTAATACTACTAAAAACGGTGTGAAACCAATCGAAAGCTGAGTAAATTTACTATAAGACTAGTTGGGAGCAAACGTAAAAATGAATGAATGTAAGTATGTTTATCTTCCCAAAAGAAGGCAATTCTAAATTTCCTGACATTTTATTGATATTTCTTTCCAGCGTTACCCCTCAATAAGCAGGATCTGAGATTTCCGGGCTTCAGAAAAACTTCCTCATTTAACCAGCTTTCCATTCATGTATCACAACGCTGTGTTATTGAAGTATTTGAACGATTTAAGAACAAAAGTTTTAAAAAAAACATGGATCTGTGAAAAGAAAATTATATTTTTTTCTTCAATTTATTCAAAAAGCTGAAGGGAAATATTTTTTTTATAAATGTTTACATAAATATTAAGTAAATATTTACTTAAAAGAATAAAAAAAATTACTTCCACGGATATAAAAAAAAATCTTAAAACAGTAAATAAATAAAATACACATTTATTTTGAATTCATTAATTCAGGTAACTAATACTGGGTCCAGGAGGCGGCCATTAAGGAACCCCAACCATACATTAACCTCAAAAATTACTATTTTTACCTATATCACGCATTTGAACACTTTTTTACAGGACTATGTACATATTATTTATGAGGGATAGAATTTTTAATTACCACAACAAAAACGCATGGGCTCAGAATCCCAGTGAGTTTCACAAGCGTAGCCATCAGTATTAATTTAAGGTAAAGCATTTGTTTTCTAAATATAATTACCTGTAAAAATGTGTTCAAATGTGTGATCTAGGTAAAAATAATAATTTTTGAGGTTAATGTATGGTTGGGGTTCCTTAATGGCCGCCTCCTGGACCCAGTATTAGTTACCTGAATTAACAAATTCAAAATAAATCTATATTTTATTTATTTACTGTTTTAGGAATTTTTTTTATATTCGTGGGAGTATTTTTTTTTATTGTTTTAAGTAAATATTTACTTAATATTTATGTAAACATTTATAAAAATAAATATTTCCCTTCAGCTTTTTGAATAAATTGAAGAAGAAAATATAATTTTCTTTTCACAGATCCATGTTTTTTTTTAAACTTTTGTACTTAAACCGTTCAAATACTTTAATAACACAGGGTTGTGATACATGAATGGAAAGCTGGTTAAATGAGAAAGTTTTTCTGAAACCCGGAAATCTCAGATCCTGCCCATTGAGGAGTAACGCTGGAAAGAAATATCAATAAAATGTCACGAAATTTAGAATTGCCTTCTTTTGGTAAGATATACATACTTACATTCATTCATTTTTACGTTTACTCCCAACTAGTCATATAGTAAATTTACTCAGCTTTCGATTGGTTTCACACCCTTTTTAGTAGTACCACCTGGGACGGAGCTACAACGATTATGTTTCTAAAAACCACGTTTGTCTCGATAAAACAATAAAACGACGTTTTCTCCCTTATGGGCGAGAATTCGGGAAATCGTCATAGAACATTTTTTGTTCCCCTAAGGGTCCTCTATTACCCCTCTCAATATGACTAGACATTTACGGGACACCCTGTATATATATATATATATATATATATATATATATATATATATATATATATATATATATATACATATATGGGCCACCTATATTTTCGTGATCTATAGGGTCTGAAACGTGAAAGTTTCTAGTCGGCACTTCCGGATTGTGTCATGAGGTCAACCTCATAAGCGGGTTCTCCCTATGGAGATAGGGAGTAACCGCGCTAAAACGTATGCGTTACGATTTTTTTTGCGCGAATTTCGCCCCAAACACTAACTTCTTGTAGGCGGATTCTGCTGGTTAACGAACATGACCTTTCAAATTAGACGGCAGATTTTTGTAACCGCGCAAAAAAAAGACGCAATACCATCAGCGCTACTAACGGACAGAGTCCCAACTACACCTGGGATCTTCAACACCATTGGTCCGCCGATACTGGGGCTAGAGAGTAGAAAGGGCGCCCAGATCGAGAAAAATTTCATTCCCTTGGCAACCACCGAGGAAGAAACAAGTACCTGGCTGACGAAGATGGAGATGAACCCATCGAAATATCCCAGGAAGAAGTGAGGAGGAGTACCACCGCTGGAGGAAAATGCCGTTCCACCTAAAAATATCATCCCAGCGACGAAAAATAAACATCAAGCAAATATATATATATATGTCTGTTCGCGGATTTCTGGCTTCCCTAATAGTCCGATTTTGATGAAATTTGGTACAAAAATCCGTCGTCCAATTTGAAATGTCAAGTTCGTTAACCAGGAAAATCAGCCCACTGGAAGATGGCGTTTGGGGCGAAATTCGCGCAAAAAAATCGTAACGCTTACGTTTTTGAGTTCATAAGCTTGTAAGTACTCTTGTTTTAGGCTGCTTGGGCTAGTAAGACGAATGAAATCATTTTCAAGGCGATAGCTTTAACAGTTTTCTAGAAAATTGGAAAAATAGTTTTTGAATACCGTTTTTGGTTTGGGTACTTAGAATCATGGGATTCAGTTGAAACATATTTACATGTTAAACTTTTGGTTACGTTTGGAGTCAAGGTAGGGTTAGAATAAAATATTTTATGAGCAGACATGAAAAGTTTTGGGAGCTTCGTATAATTTCATTAATATCTCGAACACGGTTGGGAAATCGTGATAAGTGAACAGAAATTATTTGAAAGCTTTATAAATTTTCTACAAAAAAGATTCTGAAACAATTTTTGATTAGGTGATGTCAATCGGAGAAATAAGTGCTTAAACTTTGAAGTAATTGATTTCGTTTATTCGAACGGTTCTTTTTGTCTGTTTTTATTCTTCGAAAAAGGTTGAGAATCTTGGTAAACGGAAGAATACCATTAGAAAGCTTACTAAATGCTCTACTAAAAATGTTCTGATGAAAGTTTTGATTAGACGATGTCAATCGGAGAAATAAGTGCTTAAAACTTTAAAGTAATTGGTTTTGCTTATTCGAACTGTTCTTTTTGTCTGTTTTTATTCCTTGTTATTTTTTAACTGCTTATAGTTGGATAATGTATTTGACAATAAAACAGATTAGGTAAAATAAGAAAAACAATTCATTGTTAGAAATATAGCTTGCCAAGAGAAAGAGATTCGATGACGTTTTTTGAATATTTTCAATTGGCTTCATGCTGTTGGTTTTTTTATTTTATTTTTTAATTGATTTTATCTGTAGAATTATTACTATAGTAAAAGAACGCAGGAATATGTGAAAAATTTTGATATTTTTCAATTCATTGAAACGTATGAAATGAAGTATCGGTAGAAGAGGATTCTAGGGTCTGGCGGACCCGACCAGGTAAAGCCATAAAACCCTTTGAACAAAGGCCGAGGAAAATATTATCTGTTACTATTCTAAGCTTTTCAAATGACAATTGGGATATGAACAGGAACCGCGCTAAGATGATGCAGTTCCTGCGAGTCGGACTTTTTTTACTTTACTTACGCCAGTTACTTTTATTACTAAAATAGTTATTTATCGTATCATTAAGTTAATAGTTATGAAGAACAAATGTTTAAACTAATAACTAGTTTTAGGCAGAATTCCATACTTTTGTAATGCTCTGTACGCTACTTCTTCCGATTTCAACACACGACTCAGTTTAATCAAATTCATTATTTGACAACTTCAACACAGCCAACAAACACAACTTCAACGTGTCTTATAATCTATAATCTCTTTCATGTATAAACTTCATGTAGCCTAGCAACACCTGTTACAATATTGTAACAAAATATTATGAGGTTATTCTAAAAAGTAACTGGCGTGGGTAAAGTCCGACTCCCAGGAACTGCATCATCTTAGCGTGGTTCCGTTCTTATCTCTAGGCTCATTTAAAATGATTAAAATAGAAGCTGTTATTATTTTGGGTCCACATTTCTAGAAAGCATGAAGATTAGATAGTTAGCCGTCGAGGTGATAAGTAAAGATGGAATGGTTGGGATTCGGCTAAAGAAACCTCAATACGATTTTTGTTAAAAAATCTATATTTAGGACGTTTCAGCTACTCATTGGTAGCCTTCGTCTGCGTTGAAAGTGCCGGGAGGCAGAGGAGGACCAAAGTTGACAGTTCCATCTTTACTTTCAAGAAAGGTCTTATTTACGATCTTACCTGGATAGGCGAACCCCCTTAGGAAGGACCCCGCTAGGCAGTTGAAAAGCTATATCTTGGAAATCCATATCTCTAAGATTAAATTGTTTTTCTTATTTTTCTTAACCTGATTTATTATCAAATACATTATCCAACTATAAGCAGTTAAAAAATAACAAGGAATAAAAATAGACAAAAAGAACAGTTCGAATAAGTGAAATCAATTACTTTAAAGTTTTAAGCACTTATTTCTCCGATTGACATCGTCTAATCAAAACTTTCATCAGAACCTTTTTTGTAGAGCATTTAGTAAGCTTTCTAATGGTATTCTTCCGTTTACCACGATTCTCAACCTTTTTCGAGATATTAAGGAAGGTATACAAAGTTACCAAAACTTTTTATGTCTGTTAATAAAATATTTTATTCTAGCCCTTCCTTAACTCCAAACGTAACACAAATTTCAACATATTAGTTTTAATGAAAGCAGGAGACCCGATGGCCGTGAGGGTTAAGGCGTGAGCACTTAACACTCTAAACCAAAGGTCGTGGGTTCGATTCCCACTAGGGGTGGTGGCTTTTCTTTAGAAAAAAGAAAAGGCATCAGCCCTATCCTGGCTGGTAACCTTTTATTACTACAATTATTGTACAATATTGTATTACTCTGGATCTCCCCGAGGTTTAGTGGCTAAAGCCTTAAATTCTCATGGGGGAGATGGTGGGTTCGAGTCCCATCGGTGGCAGGAATTTTCTCATCTCACGGCTCGTTGGGAAAATTCCTCGCTGAATTTTTCTGATACGAAAAAAATTTTACTACTCATTATTTGCTATTTGTTTCGTTTTTTATATATTTTTCTGAATATTAACAATTAATTTTATATAGTAATTTCAAAAAATAATTACCTCATTATTTTTATAAATCACCTTTGAGCATATCACCCTTGTGGAGCTCTTCGAGTAAATAAATAGATATATTTTTCCTGACTTATTAAGAATAGCAAGAATCTCCATTACTTGTTGAAAGTTGAAAACAACTCTTTAAAACTACACCTCAGAAAGGAAGTAGAATATTAAATCCTTCGCCTATTATAATTATTAAAATGTGAGATTGAAGGAATGCAGTTTCCGTGTAAAGAACCTCAGTTTAAACCCGTTCCATCTCCCACTCACCATGACCTTCCTTAACACACTCTCCTGAATCATACTTGATATATTACTAGGGAACGGATGTTCATGTTAAATAAAATTCAAAATATCTACTTATATATTTAACTATTCATAATGAAATATATAATAAAAAATTGAAAATATGTAGTCGAAAATACTAAAAAACACTATATTGAAAAGAAAAGCATAGATTTTAAAATTGTCTCTGTCTGATCTCATAAGGGGAGTATACAGAGGTGAGGTCACCGATCAGACACATTTTCATTCTGGTGATTTGGTATCCAAAAATAGTCGACGCGTATCCAAGGCTTGGGAATTAGGACCTAAGGAATAAAATTTAAAATTTATTATTTTATATCTCGAGTTTGGAAAATTATATTGTCATTATAATTTGTTATATATTTTTTTAAAACGCATCTGCTCCTACATAAATCAGTGAGAGGGTATTATTATGTTCTTGACTAGGTATTAAGGCCTAAAACTTGGCCCAATACTATGATATCATAACTTTCATAGGCAAACTGTTTTTAGGAGGGGCCAGGAACTTGGCCTCTTTTTTTCAACGTTAGTTTTTTTGGTGGTACACACACACACACTCTCTCTCTCTCTCTCTCACACACACACATAATATGTGTGTGTGTGTGTGTGTTTGAATATATTATATTCATGTTCATATAAGTTTATAAAGAATTCAATACCTACAAAATCCCTCCGCACTTTGCTGGAATAAACAAACATCCTTTACGTGATACAAAAGAATCAGCAAATATGTGAATGGCGTTTGTTGGAAACGGCCTATTCTAATCCCAATCTAATCTAAATACTCCATATTGGCGTATTGGTGTACTGTGTAATCTAACTTCTAATTCCAAAGCACTATCAGCTGATGCTTAGTAGGGCCCAGTAATCGGGGGCAAGTCCTGCCACGAGCTACGATAGGCGAAAGGTTAATAATTCGTGAGTACATATTCCAACCTTTATATATATATATATATATATATATATATATATATATATATATATATATATATATATATATTGTTAATCTCTTATTATTGCAGATTGTTATATGTTTATTTAAATGTTTGACTAATGACGCAAAATGAGACCAAACGACATTTATGGTTTCAGAAAACGCTACAGCCACTAAATTTTAACTGATTTCGATTTTTTTTTTTTTTTTTTAAATGAAAGCTAATATAATTTAGAACAACTTTGTCTAGCCAGACTTGTTTTTTATTTCTCTTCTTTATTAAATTGCGTGTAAATAATTTACAAACTTTTACAACTGAACATAAAATAATATTTCATTTTTCATCTTACTTAATATCAGCACTCATATCATTGAAATTAAACATTCAAATCCTGATTAGACTTGGAATAAAAATCAGACTGACAAAAAATTTATCTTAATTCAACAATAAGAATAATTGAAATAATATGGTTTTTGAATGATTTGAAAATAGATTTGGATTTTTTCCAAGTCTAAAAATTTTAATTTCAACGATATGAGTGCTGATATTAAGTTAGGTGAAAAATAAAATATTATTTTATGTTCAATTGTAAAAGTTCGTGAATTATTTACACGTCTAGAAAAAGTTGTCCTAAATATTATTAGCTCTCATTTAAAAAAAAAAAAAAAAAAAAAAAAAAAAAAAAAAAAAAAAAAAAAAAAAAAAAAAAAAAAAAAAAAAATCGGTTAAGATTTAGAGGCTGCAGCCGTTTGTAGATTTAAATTTATTTAAAAATAATTGCATTTTTTGTACTAATATGTTTATGTATTAACCCAGTGGATCTCATATTTATCGAAATCATTATTATTATTATTATTTTTATAGCGTGCTATGGTACACATCCTTCCTTCATACATAAAAGGAAAAATAAATTAGAAACCAAGGAATTAATGTTAAAATCTAATAAAGCAAATCTGTAGCTATTTGGGTTCATTGTTTCCAACTCGTGACCTCCGAACTGTGAGTCATAGACAATTTTGACCTAGGCTATGACTCTCTCCGGGTAAAAAAAAAACCCTGTGTGCCACGTTTGGTTAAAATCGGTCAAAAGTTGTGGATTTGTATAAGGAACAATCAAACAGACAGACGGCTGTTAGACGTTTTTGACCTAGCCTACGAGAATTCTCGTATCAAGACCTACCAGTATCCCAAGTCTGGTCAAAATCGGTCAAGCGGTGTGGATTTGTACAAGGAACAAACAGACAGACAGATGATTTTTATACATATACATGTGGTTTTGACGATACACGCCAGACTTTTTGTTTATTCGCTACGAAACTTAGTATGTAGTATACCCAAACATCAAAAATTCCTTTCGAACCTTTTTTTATACCAATTACAATTTATTTCTTTTTTAGCTTAATGTCAAACTTATCATTTACAACTCACAAAAAAACAGATCCATCAGCGACTCTCTTCTACAGTAATTACTTCAAACAAATTCTAACAAAACACGCAGACTCTCTCAAAATATACACAGATGGATCAAAAACAGAAAATGGCGTAGGAGCTGCAGTGGTTATTGAAGGCACTTCATTTTCTCAAAAACTGCCTCCTGCCTGCAGTATATATGAAGCTGAATTGCATGCCGTACTCCTTGCTCTCAAGAATATTCCATCGATAGTACATTCACACTTAATCCTATTCACAGATTCTCTGAGTTCACTCCAGTCACTACAAAACATGTACACGTTACACCCTACTTGCACAGAAATCAAAGAACACATTCACATCTTACGTTCATTAGGAAAACATATAACATTATGGTGGCTGCCAGGACATGAAAACCTTGGACTGAGCACGACTGCTGACAAACAAGCCAAACTTGCTACTCAGAAAGACGCGTACCCACATTACGAACTGTGCATCAAAGATGTTACTAGAACACATCGAAATACCATACAACAAAAATGGCAACTAGAATGGATTAATCTGACGGACAAGAAACTAAGACAAATCAAACATACACTTACTGACTGGCCAAGCGCTTACAGAAATTCCCGGAGAGAGGAAATAGTTCTTGCAAGAGTGCGAATAGGCCACACACGCATTACTCACGAATACTTAATGACTAATACTGACAGACCAACATGTCAGATCTGCAATACAGAACTAACAGTCAAACATATACTAACAGACTGCATTCTTATAACGAACTTGGACATACCTCGGGACATTACTGACCTACTTACTGACAGCAGTCACCATATTGGCAACATTATTACACACTTGTATTGAAAAATATTAACATATACGACAAAATATGAAAACATTCACAACGTAAAAAAATTTAGGCTACATTATTTAATGTTTAATTTATTTCTTGTGTTTTCTATAGATTTTTTGTTTTCTTTAATTTTATTTATTTATTTATTTATTTTTTTACCTATTTTTTATTTTAATATATTTTACTTAGATTGGTGATTTACTGACTTGGTATTGGAAATATCACTATGAGCAGCACTCAGGTGCAAAAGGGCCATTCGATGCTACTCACTAATGATGTGGAGTATCGTAAAAATAAAATAATAATAATAATAATTTAGCTTAATGGATTACATCGACATGTGAAGAACAGACCTTGCTTATATAACACCTGCCTCATTATAATAATGGATAAACATAATAGATATGATAAAAATGATGGGCCTTTCTGTAATACCACATTCATACCTCGCTGTCTGTTGCTGTTGCTTTTAGCTTATCTCGTGACGTCATTAATGCAAAGAGGTAGTTAGAGGTTATTCGCTACTAGAAAACCTTGAACAATGGATGGTTGGCAATTTGGCTTCTTCTCTTATTTCTATGTTTGTACCCAGGCATCAATGGCTTTTAGATAGAATGGTGGTCATTTTCTTTCAGAATAAATTTTAGTTGTTAAAACATTTCTGTCCCCGGCCGCTTCTGAATTGAGACGAACTGACCCAGACTCATTGACGTATCATTTTGAGTTTAAGGGTTTCGAGTCGTAATTTGTTGTATTCCTGGAAGACACCCAACAACACAGTTCTGAGTTCCTCAAAATCTTCGCCGAGAAGAACGATTCAAAAAGGCTAAATGTAAGAGAGATTTGTCTGTATATAGCTTCAGTTCCTAGCTGAAGAAGACCAGTGGATGTCCTCCGTCTTACCAGGTGGGGTAATTAAGCCGTTAACGTTTTTCGAACACGGTCCTTAGGAGCGAAATTGTTTTTTCTTTATATTGTTTATTTTTAAATAAAAAAAAACATGTTTACTATGAAAATGACTTAATTTGTAAGTGACATAAATAAGATGACTGCTCACCGCGTGTCAGTCTTGGGAAAATTGTTGTTGCGAGGAGTGGATTGTGCACCATGTGTGCAACATAAAATAAAATGAAATACATCATTAAAAATGTATAAACATTTTTGTTGCCTAGTTTACTGAGAATATCTGATAATTGCATATTATTTCATTGCACACACGCTATGCAGACAGCCTTGTAACCTCGGAAATCAATTCCAATCCGTCTAGAATGGGTTAATTAAAATTGTGATACAAACCCCAGTTTTAACTTACGCCTCATTATAACTATTAAAACCCACTATTATTTTAATGATTTTGATAACTTCGATATGCCAAAACTTCCGATTTCTTGTGCTCTGAACCCTCCAATTATAAATTTAGTTTTTTAGTCTTTAATCATAAATCTGCCTGAGTTTAGTATTTAGTCAAAGCCTCTTTTAATCACTAATCATTAATCACTGATATAGAAGTAGTTAGTAGTTAGTCATTTATAATGGAGAAATATGATTGATCCATCAACAATCGTCAGTCACATCACTCATTTATCATTAGCCATTAGTTACATAATTAATCACAGTTTGCCCTACTCTGCGATACACATTGTAAATTATCAATAATGACATTAGAAAAACTCATTTTTTTTCTAAACTACGAGAATTTTATTAAATGAGTAAAATAGTTTAGGAAAAAAATACAAGTAGATAGGATCAACGATGATATTAATATGTTTTTCACAAGAACAACCTTAAAAGCTAATGCATTTCTTTAGAACATACTAAAACAAGTAGATAGGATCAACGAAGATATTAATATTTTTTTCATAAGAGCAACCTTAAAAGCTAATGCATTTCTTTAGAACATACTAAAACAAGTAGATAGGATCAACGAAGATATTAATATTTTTTTCACAAGAACAACCTTAAAAGCTAATGCATTTCTTTAGAACATACTAAAACAAGTAGATAGGATCAACGAAGATATTAATATGTTTTTCACAAGAACCACCTTAAAAGCTAATGCATTTCTTTAGAACATACTAAAACAAGTAGATAGGATCAACGAAGATATTAATATTTTTTTCACAAGAACAACCTTAAAAGCTAATGCATTTCTTTAGAACATACTAAAACAAGTAGATAGGATCAACGAAGATATTAATATTTTTTTCACAAGAGCAACCTTAAAAGCTAATGCATTTCTTTAGAACATACAAAAACAAGTAGATAGGATCAACGAAGATATTAATATTTTTTTCACAAGAACAACCTTAAAAGCTAATGCATTTCTTTAGAACATACTAAAACAAGTAGATAGGATCAACGAAGATATTAATATTTTTTTCACAAGAGCAACCTTAAAAGCTAATGCATTTCTTTAGAACATACTAAAACAAGTAGATAGGATCAACGAAGATATTAATATTTTTTTCACAAGAGCAACCTTAAAAGCTAATGCATTTCTTTAGAACATACAAAAACAAGTAGATAGGATCAACGAAGATATTAATATTTTTTTCACAAGAACAACCTTAAAAGCTAATGCATTTCTTTAGAACATACTAAAACAAGTAGATAGGATCAACGAAGATATTAATATTTTTTTCACAAGAGCAACCTTAAAAGCTAATGCATTTCTTTAGAACATACTAAAACAAGTAGATAGGATCAACGAAGATATTAATATTTTTTTCACAAGAACAACCTTAAAAGCTAATGCATTTCTTTAGAACATACTAAAACGCAAGTTGTTTATATTTTTGGCTCTGTGAGTAGTGTTGATATGGCCTAGCAAGTGAACCTGACCAGCTGAGGTGATATTTCTCAATCACCAGCCCCCGGTGTATTTCTCAATGCACCACTTAGCAACCACTTTGCAACACTGCAGTTCCTGACCTGCCAGTTACCTACTCTACGGGAATGTTAATACATCATTTATTTACAAATTCTAATGCATATATATATACACAACCATTAAATGTAGTTATGAATTATTTATGTTTTTAAAAATTTAATTTATGCTCACAAGAACATGATATATTTAAAGGGTAATTTAAGTAGATCGGTAGTAATATTTCGATAATGTAACTTGCTTAAGTGAAGTAATTTTAGTGTTACGTAAAATATGCTCGTAGAAGTTAAACATTTTTACGGTAAATGTTTACTCTCGCCGAATAGTACGTCTGGAACACATATTTTAGGCACTAAGAATTTGGAAAAATGTATTAAAGCTCATTGTTCCATTTTTAGCACATTCTAAAATGATTCTCCTTAAAACATATGGGTAAGTAGTAATGCAAAAGAAAATTTAAAAAAATTGTTTCGTTTAGAGCCTTCTACTCAAATTCAGGAACATAAATATAATTTAGGTCCACCCGACAAACCTATGTAATGTACTGTATAACATATAGTATTATTTTACGCATGCGCGAACGTCACTGCGCATGACGAACGCCACCGCATGACAAACGAAACTGCGCATGCGCGGAGAACACTGCACATGCGCGAACGCCATCGGACACTTAGTCACCGCTAAAGCATATTTATGCTAAAACAAAAAGTCCGCCACGCAGGGGCTGCATAACTAAACACTTTCCTCAGAATTTGGGTAGTGTCGAATGCATTCCTGAATAATTTGCTTAAAATAACCTACATATATAAATAAACAAAGTAAAAACATGAATAGTTCTGCTCTTTTACATTTGTAATAAGCAATTGTTTCAATTATTAATTTGGTGATTAATTTCCTTCTAGAGTTTTGTGTATGCGGGGTATTACATTAGTTAATAAATACACAAAGCTTCACATTTTCGTCTATTGATCTTGATGGATAATAAAAGAAACGAAATACAGTAATAACGCAGGAACAGGATACAGCGCTCCTAGTGGGAGACATCAGAACTCAACGGCCCACATAGTCATATCAAAACAGAAACACTCCTACTGGGAGTTTCGCGAACCAACGTTTGGCGGGAGAATTCAATTCAAACATAGTACAAAGTAACCCCCATAGATATGTTCGGGCTACCATCTGTCAAAAGGTCGTACATAGCATGTGGCATGTTGATGTTTTCACGTTTCCTGCAGTCTGTCAGTAAGTGTTTTACTGTTAATGTCTTATTAAATTCTGTACATGGTGGTATGTCTTGTTTTGTCATTAAGTAAGAGTGTGTGAGTAGAGTATGTCCTGTTCTAAGTCTTGTAAGGACTACTTCTTCTCTCCGGCAGCTTCTATAGCTGGAGTTCCATTGTTTTATGAATGGCTTTATCCCCCGCAGCTACACCAAAACTTACTACTCCGAACAGTAAATAAAGTCCGACTCGCAGGAACTGCGTCATCTTAGCGCAGTTCCAGTTCATTTTTTTTTTTTTTTTTTTTTTTTTTTTTTTTTTTTTTTTTTTTTTTTTTTTTTTTTTTTTTTTTTACGGCTCATCTACATCTAGGTCATTAGCGCCGACATCCAGGGTTTAGCGAGGAATTTTACCAGCGAGCCGTGGGATGATAAAATTCCTGCCGGAGGTTGGGAATCGAACCCACCATCTCCCGCTTATGAATCCAAGGCGCTAGCCATTAGACCACGGGAGACCCCGGTTCCTGTTCATATCCCTATTGTCATTTGAAAAGCATAGAATAGAAACAGATAACATTTTCCTCGACCTTTGTTCAAAGGGTTTTATGGCTGGCTATACCTGGGGTCCGGGTCCGCAAGACCCTAGAAACCTCTTCTACCGATACTTCATTTCATACGTTTCAATGAATTGGAAAATAACAAAAATTTTCACATATTCCTGTGTTCTTTTACTATAGTAATAATTCTACAGATAAAATCAATTAAAAAATAAAATAAAAAAACCAACAGCATAAAGGCAATTGAAAATATTCAAAAGACGTCATCGAATCTTTTTCTCTTGGCAAGCTATATTTCTAACAATGAATTGTTTTTCTTATTTTGCCTAATCTGTTTTATTTTAAAATACATTATCCAACTATAAGCAATTAAAAAATAACAAGGAATAAAAACAGACAAAAAGAACAGTTCGAATAAGCAAAATCAATTACTTTAATGTTTTAAGCACTTATTTCTCCGATTGACATCGCCTAATCAAAACTTTCATCAGAACCTTTTTTGTAGAGCATTTAGTAAGCTTTCTAATGGTATTCTTTCGTTTACCAAGATTCTCAACCTTTTTCGAGATATTAAGGAAAATATACAAAGTTACCAAAACTTTTTAAGTCTGTTAATAATATATTTTATTCTAACCCTTCCTTAACTCCAAACGTAACCAAAATTTCAACATATTAGTTTTAATGAAAGTATAACATGCAGAAAATGTTTCAACTGAATCCCATAATTCTAAGTACCCAAACCAAAAACGGTATTCAAACATTATTTTTCCAATTTTCTCGAAAACGGTTAAAGCTATCGCCTTGAAAATGGTTTCATTCGTTTTCCTAGCCCAAGAAGCCTATAAAAAGAGTACTTACAAGCTTATGAACTCAAAAACGTAAGTGTTACGATTTTTTCTGCGCGAATTTCGCCCCAAACTCCATCTTCCAGTGGGCGGATTTTGCTGGTTAACGAACTTGGCCTTTCATATTGGACGACTGATTTTTGTACCAAATTTCATCAAAATCGGACCATTCGTCTTCGACCTAGAGAGCGAACAGACAAATATATATATATATATATATATATATATATATATATATATATATATATATATAAATATATACATATATATATATATACAAATTTGAACCACCGTTATTTTCGGTCTCTAGGGGTTCTGAAACGCGAAATTTTCTTGTCGGCACTTCCGGATTGTTTCATTGTATCAACCTTATAAGCGGGGTTCCTCCCTATGGGGGAGGGAGGAACCGCGCTAAAAGCTGCTGTACTCAAAAGTCGTCAAAGTTGAAATGCGTACACTTACCGGGTGGTGACCATTTGTTCCAAGAAACTGTATTCTTAGTTTACGATCTGAAGGAGGTGAAAGAAACAATTCGTGATTTACGCCTCTTCTTCTCGAAGGCCATTCACTAGGGACTTGAAATCCTTGTACGAGGCTTTGATTAGGTCATATTACGATTAACTCTTACATGACGGGATATACTTAGAATTCATGACTTGACAAGATAGAACTACCTTTCAATCCAACACTAAACCTTCTATGAATCATATCTTGATCAACTCCATATTGGACTAAATATGAACATCATTAAGTTGAGAAATTATTATTTTTGTACAACAAACGCGTAGGAAGAAAGAATAGAAGAAGGAAAGAATAGAAAAATTGTATTTGTGAATGTTTCACATTACATAGTGGAGGTTACCTGTCTTAATACAAAAATATACAAAAAATTATCATGTCTTTGTATAAATACAAATAAAAAAAAAATAAAAAAATATGTATAACCTTAACATAACCAAAAGTAATTATCAGTAAATAATAAATAACAATCTTCTAATCTAAAACTAACAAAGACTTTTAAACTAAATTTTTATAATTATTATTTTCCCACTTCATTTACTAATACATTATTTAATAATACATTACATAGACGCCTATAAAATAATTTTTCTTTCTCCTCAATTTATTCATTTAGTTTTAATATTATTATTTGGTGTATAGCTCTTAATTTCTGTAATATGCTGATATTTATTTATTTAGTTTTATTCATTCATAAAGTTCACTTAATTCCTAAGTTAGCTATTTCAACCAATAACGCATTCATTTATAACATAATCTCTTATTTTTAATAAGTTTGTAAAGTAATAATAAATATTGTTGAGTTTTTCTATTACCAATTGATCCGTTAAGTCACCACCTAGATAAATATGCAAATGTGAGTATTTTTCTATTATTTTAGATAGATATTCTAATAATTCTGCAACATAGTCCAACTGTAGATTAGATCTTAGATAGAAACATCCAACAATAATTGATCGACACCTATTGGATGCTTTAGAAATAAGCCAGAACCTAGAATCATCTATTAGTTCATAATTATATGATGAATCTATAAACATTAGCAGACCTCCACTTGCACTTTCTCGAGACAAACGCGTAGGAGCTGTATTGCTAAGCAGATTGCTCGTAGTGTATGCAACATTCCCGACAAAACGTACTAGAAATAACCTGTATAGATACTAAATACCCATAAATAGACTTTATATTTTATATTTGTGATGATCAGCTGACACAAATATTGCTTTGTATTTAATTTTTGAACTGAGTTAACCCCAATTTATCACGTCCCGATGCGGGTGTTTAGGTTATTTGCTGGGCACCATCTCTATCTCGTTGCAAGGAAGTGCAAATATCGGCTTGTACTGGTGAATTCATGATTTGGGCTAGGAGTTGACTGACACTCCTATTGGACCGATTTAGTTTATTTTTACGACACATTATTGTCTTTAGATACGACGTTTACTGAGGTTTCAATGTAGCATAGCAAAAATTACGGCTGATACGGGCATATTAGTAATTTGTGTCCAGTACATCCCTCTAATAAACCAGGAACTAGTATGTTATATCCAACCTCTTTGGTATCTAAACCTAAGCACAACTACCGCTATCTAATGATTTATATTACTTGTTGCACATTCTAATCGTGAACCAATAATTCATTTCATACCTCGTCGCAGACTCTAAACAGGAACTAATAAGTTATTTTCTACCTCTTTGTTAGCCAAACCTAAGTACTACTAGCGCCATCTGCTATTTTCTAATATTAGTGCACATTCTAACCGTCAACTAATAAGTTATTTTCTACCTCTTTGTCAACCAGACCTAAGCACCACTAGCGCTATCTACTATTTTCTATTACTAGTTGCATATTCTAACCGTGTACTAATAAGTTATTTTCTACCTCTTTGATAGCCAAACCTAAGTACTACTAGCGCCATCTGCTATTTTCTAATATTAGTGCACATTCTAACCGTCAACTAATAAGTTATTTTCTACCTCTTTGTCAGCCAGACCTAAGCACCACTAGCGCTATCTACTATTTTCTATTACTAGTTGCATAATGTAATCTCATACTTTCGATTGTTGCTAGCTTTTACCGCTTGAAGCTCTAGTGTCATTGAGCCGTTAGAATCTTCTGATCTGATAACTCCATTATAACATTATCATCTATACATTGAATAGAAACATTAGTCTTATAATGGTCCTTTTTGTCTTCGCTTTTATTGACTCGTTTATATTTGCCGAGAAGCAAATTTGTTAATAAATACCTACATATATTTATTTATTTTTTATAAACATGGCACAGGTCGAAATAGTAGTACTCCATTTTATGTACTATTATATTTTTGGCACGCCCTACATGTTTCGTGGCCTTTATGCCACCTCCTCAGGGGCCACTAAATCCCCATGTGTGGATAGCTCGCCACCCATACTAATACTGTGCCATATTTATAAAAAATAAATAAATATACATAAATAAAGTTCAGAAATCGTGGAATTGAATAGACCTACATGTATATATCGTTGATCTTAAATCGTACTTGTGTTTCAGTTTGTTACTGTTTGACAGTAAGAAATTCTCTGCAGAGACAATGCTTAAAAAATATAGCATTTTGTGGAATGATAGAAATCTTCTTTGAAAAGAAACATACGTAAAGCTAATTGTAAGTCATCTCTTTAAATCGCTTAAGATTTAGTCATATTTTTACCTGTCTAGAAATGTAATTTATGTTGCTTTTCTAGTAAACGTGAATTGCACTTATAATGTTTGGCATTAACAAGGTCAATGTTTAATGTTTTTAAAAGCTTTCTCGTGTTATCGAGATATTGATGCCATGTTTAACGCTTAAAGTTTTATTTTAAATCATACAGTAATTTATGTTTTCTTCAATATGTCCAGAAAATAATGCCATCTTATATAAATGTATATTATTGCTAATTTGCAATTAATTTTTTTTATATAGATTTCGTCAATCTAAACGTCCGTCACGCAGGAGCTGCATTTTTGAAATTAATTTTCTTCCAGAGTGTTGTGTACGCGAGATACTACTCTACTTGATAAACAGACAACAACTTCACATTTATTTCTACTGATCTTGATTAATAATACTCATAACAAGGCAGAAACCAGGTACAGCAGTTCAGCACATCAGTTGGAAACCTAACAACCAATACACGAGATGTAGTGGCTAAATTCAATTTTAACATTATATGGACTAACCTGAAACGTCTAATGAAACAGGTTTGTCTTGCTTTTTTTTTAAATAATACATGGTACTCGTATCTACTTTATATAAATTTTAAAGGAGGTAATTTCCGGTATCTAGTAGTTGTGAATATAACTTGTCCAATCAACAAATCATGAAGATTTTTATCCGAATTTAATGTTCACTCTCAAAATTTCATACATATTTATGGAACTTAAAATATAAAATTACAATAGACCTTATCACAACTTAATATAAGATGCCTGATGATGAATCCGTACAGGTTCGAAACGTCACTAATATGAGTTAATGTTTTAAACAATTTTGGGGAAAAACTCCTGCTAGTTATTTCAAGAATCCGTTGCTCCTTCTCCACCTTCGACGTATAAATAAATATTAAGTGAAGAGACTAGCTGTTATTAGACGTGATGTACCACACCTATCAGGCTGTACCGTATGAAATGTCAGTTTTGGACTTGCCGATTTCCTTCAAATGTCTTGAAACTGTCGTGGCTCCTACTCCGAGTTCTTTGGCATATTCCCTAGTGCTTTTTGAGGGACAAGCTTCAACCCTTTCTTTCAGGTGATCATTGTCAAGCTTGGTTTCTGGCCTTCCTCGCTCCTCGTTGTCAAGGTCAAAATTTCCACTTCGAAACCTGGAAAACCACCGGTAAACAGTGCGTTCCCTCCCAGAACGCCGTGTTAATGTTCATACACGCCTCAGCAGCACTATGACCGAGCTTAAACTCATAACGAAAAATAATACGGATTTCCGTTGAAGTCATAATTTAAGTTTTATTTTTTTCTCAGAGGATCGTTCTCACAACACAGTACGCAAGTTACTGATTAAATAATAGGAATTAAAGAGCTTTAATTCTATATGAATAACAATGATGCTTGTAAATAATGAAATAAAAAAGGGAAAGGATTAAATCGCAAAGTAAACAAAACTGACATTTCATACGGTACATTCTGATACTTTCTGCATCTAGAAAAGCAAATAAAATAAATAAATTAGAAACCAAATAATTAATATTAAAATCTAATAACCTAGCTTACGACTCTCCCGAAATCAAGAGCTATATGTGTACCAAGTTTGATCAAAAGCGGACAATCGTCCGAAGTTAACTCTTATGTGAGCTAATGGTGCCATTAGATTCCCTGGGTCCAATCAATCAATATATATATATATATATATATATATATATATATATATATATATATATATATATAAATCACGTGTCTGTCTGTTTTTCTGTTTGTTTGTTTGTTCCTTATACAAATCCACACCGTTTGACCGATATTGACCAAACTTGGCACACAGGTAGGTCTTGATACGAGAAATCTCCTAGGCTAGGTCAAAATAGTCAAGTTTCAAAATTTGGTCAAAAGGTCAAAAGTTTTGTTCAAGAAAAATTGGCTTCACTGAACCATTCAGATTGTGACGGCCATTTTGAATCGACTGCTAGTGGCCTCTGTCGGCTGTTAGATGAAGTGCCGTTGTGTTGGCCTCTACCGGTATCATTATGAACTAAAACAAATTCACATCGTTTGACCGATTTTCGTAATTGTGTATAGACAACTAGGTATCAAGTAGATCTTGATTCGGGGAGAGTCGTAGACAGAAAGTAGGTGTAGCATGGCACACTGGGTAACAGGTAGTTACTTATAAAACTGTTACTGGGAAGCCGAATACGTAAGTGTCACGATTTTTCCGCGCGAATTTCATCCAATAAATCGGAGGACGTATTTTGCTAGTTAACGGACTTGACCTTTCAAATGGATTTGGTGGATCCAGGAAAGTATTTTGTAAATCGGATCGGGTCGAGACCAATGTAGGCACTCACTTCGGGCGCTGTTGGCCGTTCTCGATCAAACGAAATCGTTTTGGATCGGATCGGGCAAAATACGGGTCTAATGTAGGTGCAGCCTAAGGAGGGAAGGAGGAATCGCGCTACAATTTAGTTTCATTAAATATTACGATGGAACCCACCTTGAGAACGGTCAACAGTCTCTGCTGAATAAATGCTTTACTACCGAGATCTGTTACAATATGAGGAAGTAATTCCTTTATTTGTTCATCTGATATAAATGTAATGGTCTCTGAATTATTCATTTTGGTGCCTTTCTTCCCTGCCGTATAAACAGGATACCCGATTGTGAAGTTTTTCCAAAAAGGATACCAAGCAATTTTTTCTATCGTATAGGAAAAACTTAAGAACAGGTTTGTTGGTATAAAATTCATGTAATTTTGAACACAATATATTATAGAATTGTAAATAATTGTTAAATGTATTAAATTAGGTCCTTATAAATTTTTGCTATAGAAAAAAAAACAAAAAAAAAAACGAACATGACGATATGATGAAGTCTGAACTCACAAAAGTCTCTGCAAAACCTTATTTTTCCGAACTTAAAACTCATCAACTGATATCAAATTTTAATTCAATATCTTGTAGATGTTTCGTTACTTCTAATCTCATCCCAGAATATATTTGACATTGAGTAAACTAGGTTTTTTATTGTTTTAGTAGTAATCCCCCCCCCCAGTCTTCTTGAGTAGAGTTTTTATTTGACGACAGGAGAGGTGTTTTCAGTTGCTGTGGTGAATTGTAGAGCAACCAATCCTCAACTCTCCATGCTGTATGTTTGGGATTGTTATAATAAATGCTCATTGGAGATTAATCATTGCTGAAAAATTGCTTTTGGAATTTCTATATAAACTTGCTGATCTATTCCTCCATTTATAAATTATAAGTTCCCAGCTCCTGAAGCACCATGCATCCCCACACCAAGACCTTCACCTCCATACTACTGTCCTAATTAGGTTCCTTCTCAAGAGGTATTTTATTTCCATTTTCTTCAAATTCTTCCCCTTCCATCCGACCCACAAACGTAAAACTTACTTTCATCTGTAAATATTACACGTTCGTAGATTAATAATGGTTTATGTAAGTGCTGTTTAGCAAATTGAAGTCTCAGTGCCCGGTGAAATGGCTTGCACCTAGGCCTTATGTCGATTATATCCTGCATTTTTCGGAACGCTTTTTATAGTCTGTTGAAACACCTCGATATTATAATCAGCCTGCGCCATTCCTGCTGAATCTGAAGCAATGGCGTGTGATTTGGCTACACTATGCAATTGCCCTAAGCATGGGGCTTAGTGGGAGGCCAGTTAGGAATCTATTTTCAACAGACTCCAGTTTTTCATGCCTTATTACGATTGTCACCGTAGAACAACCTTTAATGACAGTTTGTCCTATTTTTCTGTACAACTGGGATATTAGGGAACATGGGCGTATATAAGGGGGGGCTGCAGCCCCCCCCCCCCCGAAATTTTGATTTAATCGGTAAAAATTTCATAAAACCCATCATGATTAATTAAGATCATTTAGTTCATAAAACATATTCCATTTTGGGTGTAATAGCGTTTAAGTTGGCTAAAACTCTTCCAAGATCTAAATTGTTAGTATTCCATATTCCGGAAATGGTCTCAGCCCCCCCCCCCCGAAATTTTCCCAGCCCCCTCCGAAATTATTATCTATATACGCCCATGTTAGGGACAGAATGCAGTCTGTATAAATCCCCTTATTTTTGATAATTTCTCTGTGTGACAAGACTTTTGGCTGGCTAGTAGTCGAAAGCTTATTAAATTTCCTAAAAATGCTGTTCTTATGCTATTTTTAATAAATTGATCTCGTTTGGATAAATCGGCGCTTAAATGGAGAAATTTCTTCTTCTGTCAATTTATTTGTGTGGCACCTAAGATTTTCATTCTCTTTGAGATTTCATTCTACATTTTACTTGTGTTTTATGAAAGATAAGGAAAAACCTAAAATTTTCTCTTCAAAACTTTGCGAATGAAACAATGGATAAGAACAAAAACGCGCTAACATGAAACAGTTTCTGCGAATCGAACTTTTACAAATTTTCGTGTTTTTACATTTTTCATGAAAGATTAAGACAAAAAATGAACTGTTTCTAATCTAAGTTTTCCAAATGACGCTTGGGATATGAACGGAATCGCGTTCAGATGGCGCAGCTCTTGCGACTCCCCCATTTTTCTATGATCTCAAACGTACATATGCATTTCGTAATCAACAATTCATTATGGCATTATCCAATGTATTAATTATTAATTTTCTGTAATATAAGCATGACAAGTAAATGTAATTTCTGTTTAATAGACCAAGCAGAAAATAACTTCTCACGTTTCAGGGATACTTCAATGTGGAAAAAAGAATATAAACGATCAGGAGTTATCAAGAAAATTGCCAATCACGCATTATTCAAGGGTGTATTTTACTAAACTATTCCAGACATATCTGTAGCTTTTTTTTTTTGTTCACCTTTCAGTTATTTTGTATTTATTTGTTATGAATAAATCGTTCTAGAACTACGATACTGCGTGTTTCAGCGAGATACTGCGTCATTTATACCTGTTTATTATCCTCCGCACTTCTTCCAGCAGCCACACCCTCCTCCCGTTAATGACCTCTTTGGAATATGGCGTCTCAATCTAGCTGCTTCAGGATACAGATCAGCTGGTTCATCCTTTTCAGAGTAAATGTTTATAACATGTGTAATGTTGTTGTATGTCAACTCATATTATAATCCTGGGTAGTTTTCCAAACTCCGTTTAGGTTTGGGTATTTATAAACGATGGATTCAGTAATAACCTTTCAAGATGTTTGACATTCATTTTAACTACATATTTAAATGCTGCATGGTGAGGGCTGTAGCCCCCCCCCCCCCTAAATCGACAAGAATGTGTCGTAAAAACCTTAAAAATAAATTAAAAAAAAATCACTTAGTTCAGAAAAAATAATTTTCTTTGGGTGTAATAGCGTTTTAGGTCGAAGTCATAGAACTATTCCAAGTTCTAGATTGTTAGTAGTCCATACACCCCAAATTCTCTCAGCCCCCCCCCCCCGAAATTGTCCCCAGCCCCCACGGAGTTCTTCAAAGAACTTTTACGATATACATACTTGGATATTTCAATAAATACTTTAAAATAGTGAAAGCTGGAATGGAAACTAATTCAAAATAAATGTGTTCAATTAGAAATTTTATTTAGTATAATAAAAAATATAATCCAACGGCCATAGCCATGATGATAGGCCATAGCCATGATGATAGGCCATAGCCATGATGATAGGCCATAGCCATGATGATAGGCCATAGCCATGATGATAGGCCATAGCCATGATGATAGGCCATAGCCATGATGATAGGCCATAGCCATGATGATAGGCCATAGCCATGATGATAGGCCATAGCCATGATGATAGGCCATAGCCATGATGATAGGCCATAGCCATGATGATAGGCCATAGCCATGATGATAGGCCATAGCCATGATGATAGGCCATAGCCATGATGATAGGCCATAGCCATGATGATAGGCCATAGCCATGATGATAGGCCATAGCCATGATGATAGGCCATAGCCATGATGATAGGCCATAGCCATGATGATAGGCCATAGCCATGATGATAGGCCATAAAAAAATAAATATATTAAAACGTTACTATTCCGTTTATTTAAATTTTCAAACAAACAAAATAAGCTTTCCTTCGATCATCATTTTACTAGGCCTAACCTTTGTGGCTATCAAAACAATATTGTCTCATCGTATGCCAGTTTATGCATGGTACTAGACAGTGTTCGGCAAAGCTAACGTTAGTAAACTAAATTAACGTTAGTTTTCCCTAACTAAAACTAAACTAATGTTATATTTTTAGTTTTAGTTCAGTTTTAGATTTGTATAATTATTAATCATATGGACTCCGTTTTTAGTAATGCAATTAGTCTAGTTTAGTAAAAGAGACCTAAATTTGTGATTTTAGTTTAGTTTTAGTTTTTAGTTAACTAATTTAGTTTATCAAAACATATGTTTTCAAATTACGAGAAAAAGCCACAATTTCTTATTCT
Source organism: Gonocerus acuteangulatus (assembly GCA_946811695.1). Lineage (NCBI taxonomy): Eukaryota > Metazoa > Arthropoda > Insecta > Hemiptera > Coreidae > Gonocerus > Gonocerus acuteangulatus. The sequence goes on along the minus strand of OX328129.1, from coordinate 80,230,877 downwards.
TAAGCAAGTTCTATTAGTTTTAATAATTTACTTAATTGTCGAAATAACATATGATTTATATTAATTCATGTTATTTTAGTAAAACTAAACTAAACTAAATTTTTAGTTTAGTTTTTAGTCAATTCCCAAAGATTTAGTTTTAGTTTTAGTTTAGTTAAAATCCATTAATTAGTAAAATTTTAGTTCTAGTTTTTTTTTAGGTTGCAATTTTTAGTTTAGTTTTAGTTTATTCCAAAAAGTGAATTTAGTTTTGCCCAACATTGGTACTAGACACATTGCAATGTGGATGCACGCTTGTATTTATCATATTTTTTTTTTATTATTATTATTTTTTATAAAGAGCATGAGTAGCATTATTTATTATTTTTTAAACTGCTATTATTATTATTGCAATCGTCCAGTATTATTACACATTATTACCTCTTTGGGGGTAATTGTGACGTCACTCTTGGTTTTGGTTATATAAAACACGTGTTTATTTTAATATTTAATATATTAATAATTTAATCAAATAATTAAATAAAACAACTAGTCACATTAAAATAACTAATAACATTAAAACAACTAATAAAATATTAAAATTATACGCTAACTTAGGTACTACTTTGTACATGCTATAATCTATCTTATCCTACATATATATACAATTAATACAAATGCTACTTGCGGATATCCATCGCAACTCTTCATTACATCTAAGTATGGCCATACTGATACGTTATTATAACATAACACAACCAAGCGTAAGTATTCACAAAAACACAGGTGAGCGTCCTATATTCGGAAACTGACTAACTGACTAACCTCCTAGGCAGGAACCTTCCAGCTATATAGTCTACCATAGAGGTAGGATCTATAGGCGCAGTTATAGCCTATGACGAACCGCCACACACATTTTAATTATATTTAACAGAAAATATATTTTCACTATGGTACGACATTACCTTCACCATGAGAATCTATTATCTCCAAAGAAGTAGAATAACTAATATTTCTGGCTACAGGAGGCAGTGAAGCATATAACCTCACTGGCCTTGCTAAAGAGGGAGGATCCCGTGAAAAACACTGGGATGTTGCAAAATTAATCAGTCAGCTCCTTTTGTAAGCACAATGATGAAGTCATTGTACCCTGGTAATTTATCTGAGGGCAATCTCCTTTCTAATCCATGATTGTTTTTCATCAAGCTTCGTTCATCTTTTGTGAATTTATTAAAGGACTAGAAAGGCATAGCCTATTTTAACGGGCCAATGGCCTGTTTATTAATATTACATTGTAGAAATTTACCACCTCATATTTATAGAAGCAAGTAGGATCACATAGAGTAGTACAGGTATTATAATTACAGGAAGATCAAGCTCTAAAATGTAAACATAGTTTAGATTTTGAAACTTTTAGCACATTGGGAAAAGAAAGAAATAGAATGAAACGAAAGATTAAGGAAAATATCCACTGAGAACTGATATACAATATCTAAATAATATTTGTATTAAATTATTTGAAAAAAAATGTTTAAATTAAGGAAGCGTTTAATTGTTATGACTATGTCTCTTCTGGAAATTTATTTTAAACATAAAACATATCGCTTATCGATCAGCTGACTATTTTCCAACATATTGGATTCTTTCGGACAATGACCAGCCTAGACGTGCCTCTACCTGTGCGAGGTTCCCCAACTCAAGATGGGGCTGTAAGTTCTTTTATTTTTATAACATGTTTCCCTGAAGAGGCTCTAAAAGGATGCAAAACATTTAGGAAAACATAGTGTTTGTAAAACTTTTTTGTGAAGTTTTTATTTTTGACCTTCCGTCATAACGAAAATTTGAGGATATATGCATCATGGGGTCTCCCGTGGTCTAGTGGCTAGCGTCTTAGATTCATAAGCGGGGAGATGGTGGGGATCGAACCCCACCATCTCCTGATGGTGTATCCGCGGCGTCAGGAATTTTCTCATCTCAGAACTCGCTGAGAAAATTCCTGGCTGCCAATTCAACAATTTAACTGCCAATTGTCCAATTGAACAATTTACCGAACGCAAAACGATATAAACATATAATTTATGTGAATATCAGGGCCTCCGCGAGTGGGGGGCTCGGAGAACAATTGGTCAGGGGCCCGTGGTCTCAAGGGCTTCATTTTTGTACTCGCATTATAATTTAAAATAACAAAGTCAAATTTTATAAACCATTTTACACTCCGTTCAAGTACTAATGTATTAAATTTTATTTTCAGAGAAATGTCAGTTTTAAATAATTCCATTAATAGTTTTTGGTAATTTTAATGGAGAGGGGTTAAGGGGCCCGTGAACCTATTTGGACAGAAGCCCGGTAGTTAAGTTAATGGCGGGGGGTTCCGTGATTCCTCTAGGAGGCCCTGGTAAATGTAAGACAAATTTAAAAGTGCTAAATTTAACTTATCTGCATAAAAATAGAGTGGATGAGTTGTTTTAAGAATTATGCTGTAGTTATGGAGAGAGTAAACAAAATATCGAACAGTGTAAACATTGAATCGAACAATGAATAATATTGAAATGTAAACAAAATACCTCATTGAACTCTCTGCATTCGTCTCTATCTGTTGAAGTGTGAAAACCTCCTTTCAAATTTTAATGCAATTGTAAATTTGTTACAGTTTTTCTCTTAAAAAGTGTTATTTTCTGTATTAACAATGGATATTTCATCAACAGGTATTGTTTTTTTATTTATTTAGGAATTGGGTTTAATTTAGTATTGTGCCGTTACTTCTTTGACGTTTGTCTTCAAAGGTTTTCTATTCAAGAAAATGGAGGGCTTTAATAGAAAAAGGATTTTGGTTACAAAAAAATCACCAATTTCATCCACAAGTTCCCGCCGAGTACAGTTAAACAAAATTTGTTTCTAAAACCTTGTAAATACCGGCCACGCCCGACGTTCACCTTTGGTGATTTATGGGGACCTGTGTTTCAACGTGGCTAGGATCTCAGAATTGTAAAAAGAAAATATGTTATGTGGCGGAAGGTCAAATTTCATTAATTATACACCGTTCTTTCTTAATCTATTATTTCGCTCAACATGTTTCAAGTCTCCTTGACGCCTCTTCAGGAGAACTTAAAATCTTAGCTTTGCCCTCAGAGAATCTCCCGCAGGAAGAGCCACGTCTAGAATGACAAGATTAATCATGGCTACTCTAGATCAGCTGTTATAATAGATTGCTTTAGGGTAAATGTTGATTTTCTAAAAGAAGTCAGTGTCATTGTATTAAATTAGTCCATCCAATGTCAATTATTGTCTGTTAAGTTTAAAAATATTTTATCTCGATATTTGATATTGTCAAACAACTTGCGAAACATACAATATAAGGGGACCTGGGCCCTCCGCCCTTATTCACTGCGACCCCATTGGATCTATTGTGATTTGCGTCCCTGTCTTACTCCCTTTCCAGCTTGCAGCTCCTCACATATAGCTTGAGCTCCTTGGGAGTAGCCTCGGCTATGTCCTTGGGCGTAGCAATTGCCTTCCCTATGTGCACTAGCCTGTTGTAGGCCAACGCCTCACATTCGCAGAGGACGTGCTGTGAGGTTTCCTCTTCTTCGAGGCACCAGCGACATGTAGGGTCCTCTATTAGTCCCATCGTGCACAGGTGTTTCCTTAGCGGACCATGTCCAGAGAGAAGTCCGACTATCCTTCTTAATTCTACTCTTGTTAGTTGAAGGAAATACCCTGCCCTATCTTTCGAGATCCGGACAAGTAGCTTTGCCTGCCTCATACCTGGCTTAGCCTGCCAATTCTTTTGAATTTCTTCTTGTTCCCAGGCATTTACTACCTTTTTGACAAAGCTTTTTGAAACACCGAAGAACGGCTCAGGACCATGAAGTATCTCCTCCGATCCCTTTCTTGCCAGCTCGTCGGCCTTCTCATTGCCCTCAATGCCCTCATGTCCTGGCACCCACACAAGCGTAACCCTGTTACGTCTGCCCAGATCACTTAGGGCACTGTGGCAATCGAGAACTAATTTCGAGGAGACACTATGCGATGCAAGTGCCTTAAGTGCAGCTTGACTATCACTATTTATTCGTATTCTTTGCCCTTTAACACCTTTTTTAAGATTTTCCCGGGCTGCGATCTCAATCGCATGAACTTCCGATTGGAATACAGTGGCAAAGGATCCGAGAGCTACGGCTATTTCTGTTCTGGGACCATATACCCCTGCACCAGCCCTCTCATCCTTAAGGGAGCCATCCGTGTACCACATCAGTGAGTCTCTTTGGAGACTTTCCTGTCCTTCCTCCCAGCTCTGTCGACTGGGTATGACAACCCTGAACTGCTTGTCGAAGACAAGTGTCCGTGTCGTCTCATCCGACCGGGTGAGGCATAAATCGCTCTCTTTTAGTTTTTGCAAAATCCTGAGATGTCCCCTAGTCTCATCCTTGCTCACTTTGAGGGACTGAATTCTCAGTGCACCAATCAGTGCCTCTCTCTTGATGCGGATGGCCAGCGGTGTTAATCCTATAATTGCTTCCATCGCCGCAGTAGGGCACGTCCTAATTGCCCCTGTGATTCCCAGGCATGCTAGCCTTTGGACTCTTTCTAGCCTGCTGGCTGCGGTCTTCTCCTCAGTTTTTGTCCACCAGACTAGTGCTGCGTATGTTACCATAGGCCTTACTACAGCAGTGTATAGCCAGAGGAACATCCTCGGACTCATACCCCAGGTCTTACCACAGAGCCTGTTACAGGCCCATAAAGAGACCTTCGCCTTCTCAATCTGTTTGTTGAGATGCAAATTCCAAGTGAGCCTTCTATCCAGTGTTATTCCCAGATATTTGATCTCATTTGTGACCAGTACAGGAGACCCCTCCACCAGGATAGGTTCCATATTCAGATTCCTTTTCCTAGAGAAAGGGACTACCTTAGTCTTTTCAGGGTTAACAGTTAACCCAAGATTACGGCACCATCTCATAATCATTCCTAGTGCCAGCTGCATACGTTCCTTTAGGACATGCGGAAATCTCCCTCTTACTAAAACCACTATATCATCCGCATATCCTATTACTTCGTATCCAGCTTCGGAGAGAGTTCTAAGGAGGGAGTCCACCACCATTGTCCACAGCAGGGGTGATAAAACACCTCCCTGGGGGCAGCCTCTAGTTGCCCTTATTCTAGTGGAGACCCACCCCTTCCTTACTCTGATTCGCCGGCTTCCCAGCATAGCCCTGACCCATCTTCTAAGGATGAGCTCAGCACCAAACTCCCTGGTAGCCTCCTCTATGGCTGCATATGAGGTGTTGTCAAAGGCACCCTCTATATCCAGGAATGCACATAGCGCAATTTCCTTGTTCTGAAGTGAGTCCTCTATTTTTCCCACTAGATAATGCAGGGCAGTTTCTGTTGATTTGCCCTTTTGATACGCAAACTGCTGGGCATGCAGAGGATGCCTTCCTAAGAGGTCCTCTCTGATGTGCATGTCCACTACCTTCTCCATCGTTTTCAACACGTTGGAAGAGAGACTTATAGGTCTATAGGATTTAGGTAAGTCCAGGGGCCTTGTTGGTCCCTTTGTTATAAAGATCACATCCGTGTCCCTCCAGAGACAGGGGATGTATCCATGTGCATAGCTTGCCTGAAACATGGCTGCTAGAATGCCTGCAAGCTTTTCTTTCCCATGGATTAGCTGAGCAGGAATAACACCATCTCCTCCAGAAGCCTTGTACGGCTTGAAGGTTCCTATTGCCCACTTTACCTTTTCAATTGTAAAGATTTTCTTGGCTGCTTGGAGCATCCATTTGTTTGCATTTTCATGCCCCCGAGGCTCATCTGCCTCCTCTGTTACGTCTGAGCAGTCTGGAAAGTGGGTCACTAGTAGCTCCCTAACTGTCTCTTCCAGGTTACTCGTGATCGTCCCATCGGGTCTCTTTAGCAGTCCCATCTCATTTGTGTGCCTTTTGGCAAGCACTTTCTGTAGCCTAGCAGCTTCTGGTAGGCTACTAACATCTTCGCAGAAATTTCTCCAGGTCCTTCTCTTAGCCTGCCTGATTCCTTTGTTATACTCCGTCAGGGACTGTTTATAGTCCCTCCAATTACCATTTTGTTTTGCCCGATTGAAAAGCCCCCTGGCCTTTTTCCTGAGCTTTTCTAATTCGCTGTTCCACCATGGTGGCTCCTTTTCTTGCCTTTTAATCCTTGGCGGGCAGCTAATTTCAAACGCCTCATGCATGGCGTTGTGGATTTTTACAGAGGTTCTTTCCAGTTCCTCTGTAGTACCCACTGCTAACTCCTCTCCTCCATACTCTTCTAGGAGTATGTTGCCGTAGAGGGTCCAATTTGCCAGTTTTGGAATTCTCACCTGTTGTGGAGCCTCCATTCTTGCCCCGACCTCAAACCTTATCTGTCGATGGTCAGACATCGAGACCTCTTTGGAGACATGCCAATTGAGTATCATTTTACTAAGGGACTGTTTTGTCAGTGTGAGATCCAACACCTCACTTCTATTTGCTGTAACAAAGGTGGGCTCAGAGCCTCGATTAGCTACATCAATATTATTCGATATTAAGTAATCAAGGAGCAACTCACCTCTCATGTTGTTGTTGCTGCTTCCCCAGACCTTGTTGTGAGCGTTGGCATCGCAACCCATTATTAGGTCTAGGTTCCTGTCCTTGCAGTAATTGATTAGGTCATTTGCTTCGTTTGGAGGTACTTCCACAGCATCTCCAGGAAAATAGGCCGAGGCAATCAGCACCTCCCGTCTTCCTGTCGCTGTCGGCACCTCTATGACCACCGCAACCAGGTCCCTTCTAATGAAGTCTGGAACAGAGTAAAAATTGACTCTTTTGTTAATCAGCAGGGCTGCTCTTGGTCTGTCAACACTTGTACAGTAGACTAGCTTACCTGCTTTAGATGAAAGGCCCATCACAGTTCCTTTGCCTGCCCAGGGTTCCTGAAGGATCCCTACGTCTAATTTTTTGGAGATGAACCCTCTATTGAGGACGCTGGTCGCTGCCCTTGCACGATGAAGGTTCACCTGCACGAACCTTAAGTTTTCACTCAAGGCCGTGGTATGGGGCTCCTTTTCCCTGAGCCCCTGGGTCTCCGCTTTTCGGTGCGCCACTCCATCCTGTCATCCTGCCTTCTTCTCCCAGGTGAGTGGTGCCTTTCTCTACGGGTCGGTGTGGAGTGCCTTCTTCCATCCTGCCTGCCCCTTCCTTCTTCTTTGTCCCTATGACTATAAGCAAGGGGAGGACGACGAGATCTTTTCCTTCTCTCCTCCTCTTCCTCTTCCTTCCTTGAGGTGCTGGGCCTCGCGTCATCCTTCTTGGCTGTAGCCTCCCCAGCCCTCTTCTCCTCTTTACCTTTTCCTTCCGATCCCTCAGGAGTCCGGGCTTCTTGCCTTCCTTTTTCCCTTTCCACTTTAGCTACTCCCTCCTCTCTCTCCTGCATCTTCCCTTCCACAGGCACTGAGTCTTCGCCTCCCCTTGCCTCTTTCCCTTTGCGGCCTCCAATCACCCTATATTTCAGACTATGAAAGCCGTAGTGCAGCATATCCCTGCCTTCCAGAAGCTTGTGGGCTGTATCCTCATCGATCCCCATAGCAAGCTGAGTGATTTTAGGCATCGTATCATCTCTACTGTACACTCTCCAGGATTCTATCCTTAAGTCCTTTGGGTTCTGAGCCCTTAGCAAATTAAGAAGCGCTTTGTCCTCTTTGTTTGTTTTAGGGAGATACACAATTAAGGTACTCCTACGAGGTAGGTCTTGCTCCTTCAGGACCTTTAATTTGGCCCCTTCCCACGGTGTTAGCAGTGGACCATTTTCCAGGACCCAGTCAGCTGTCTCCTGGTTTGAACATACTAGCTGTATCCAGCCGCTCTTCCATATAATGTCGTAGAACCGAACCTTCACCTCCCTGTCCGGTTCCTCGCCTATTTTCAATAGAAGAGCCTCCTTAATCAGTTCAAACTGCTCTCCTTCAAGTTGAACTGTGGGGTGTTCCTGACAGCAAATGCCAATCCTCACCCCTTCAAGGGCTCTCCGGTACGAGAGAGCTGGAGCCATGTCCCTCTCCCGTTCCTTTCCCTCCTGTGACTGCTGTACAGATGAGCTCAGCTTAGCCCTTTTGCTGCGCGCCACAGGAGTGGTCTCACTGGAGCGAGTCCTCTCACCCTCCTCCTCGGATCTGCTCCTCTTCTTCTTGGTCCCATGCGTTCCCATAGGGTCCCTGCACATCCTGGTAGCCTCTTCCTTGCTATACCCATGTCTTCGGGGCCAGCGAAAGCGTCTCCTAGTAGCTCCACCAAGCTTAATTTTCTTATCGCTGGTGGTAGGGGGCATGGATTTCTCCTCCCCCTTGTCCGTGTGAGTATGCTCCTCCTCCTGTACAGGTGGTGGAATTTGCATCCCCTCCGTTTCCAATTCCATATTGGCGTTCCCTTCTTCTTCAGAGGCAACCCTCTCCAGAAGGTCGAGATTGAACTCGATCGATAGGGGCGTTAGAGCCTCCGTTGTTGTAATGTCCGAAGACAAAGATTCATTATTTAATTCCTCAATGGTTCCCACGAGAAGCAAGGGATCTAAAGGTCACCTGCAGCAGAGCCCCGCATACTGCAGTAAGGCAGTTCTTGAAACTGGAGGTCGCCCGGTATCCAGAGTCCGCATGGTAGGACTGAGTTCCCCTCAGCCATTCGTCCAACGGCCCATGCTGTTCCACCTTGGATTGGGGGATGTTTAATGACCATCCATGTCCTTCGCCTAGGGAAGGTGATCCTAGGTTGTGTACTGTAGATGTCCTTAGTTTTTTTTGGTGTGGGGTGCGTGTAGTGTGCTGTATTTAGTGTACTGTGTGTGTGTCAGTGTTTATGTTCCCCCAACCTGGAGGGCCAGTGGCTGACTGCGGTCAAACGACCGGGCGATGGGACCGCCACCTCCCTACGCCTAAAACTTGCGAAACATATTGACTTTATTTTTTTTTGTGTAAGGTCTAACGGCATATCAACAATTGGTCTATTAACGCCGGGCTACCTATAGGTAGCCGCCCTTTTAATTGACGTTATTGACAATAAAACTGACACAGTTAAAATATTAGATAAGGAGAGGAATCCTATAAAACGAAAAATATATCTATAATTAATAACAGAAAGAAGCCCGTCAATAAAAATAAATAAATTAAATATGGAGATAGAATATGTTTCGAAATTGAGATTTACCCTAAAGCAATCGATTTTCAACAGATGATCTACAGTGGGAGACATATAACTTGTCACTTGGCTGCCCACGGGTGGGGGAAGGTGGAGGCGCCACTAGCCAATGACTAATAGCTTGCCACTCCTCCCTCTCCTAGTCCCGCGCCTAGGAGATGGAGGAGTGGAATAAAAACATTTATTTGTGGGTTAATGACCCCCTAAAGAGGGTTGTAGGTCACCTATGCGCTCCTGAAGTTTTTTTTCACGGCCAATAAGATTGGAAAATAATAGCAGATATCTAACAAAAAGTCTTGAGCCATTTGGTTATAAACATTAGGAGTTAAACTTTTCATATTTATCTATCAGCTTGTTTAATCACAGTTTTCAGTGAAGTGGTGTGAACAACTTTGCTTAAGTTACTCAGTTCTTCGATGTTCTTAGCTTAGTTTTGAAATCTATATAGTCGGTTTGGTTGAACCATAACAAAATTGCCACCACAGGCGCACATTTACGTCTTAGGTTCGAGTCTGGTTCAAATAAACAGCCATGCTCAATATACAATTATTTTCATTTGTTGAGCAAGAGTTTCTTTTGGCAGGAAGCAAATCTTACTGGCGGATTAATAATTTCGTTGAAGGAGTTAAGCTGAAAACTAGTGTACCAATGTTGGTAATATTATTAATATAAGTTTCTCAATTAGCTTTGAATATTATGTAATGAGTTTTGTTGCAAGAAATAGATTACGATCGGTAGGTATCCATTAATAAGTTGTTCTGGACTGGTAGGTTTCAGGTTTTATATACTGGTCTGGGAGGTTCCCCGCTCCGAGCAAATCCAATCGAAATAGGTTGTATGTAGAGTCAAAATGTCTGTCATTAGAGCAACTTCTATACCAAAATCCCTTCGAAATTCGGTAAATTGAATTATAAGTTTAAAATATAAACTATTATCCATTATCACTAAAGTTTTATGATACCGCCTTCTATTGTTTGAACCTCAGCTACCACCCCCAACTTAATGGGTGGTCAAAAACTCCTCCTCCCACCCCACTCCTTTCTACAACACTTACCTAGATCAACCTATTCAGAAATGATTTTGCATCCGTGAGGCATAGTTCTCTGCCTTTTCATAGGTAAGAGTATTTTCATTATGTTTTTGGCAAGTTTACATCGATGTTACCCATGTCCTAAACCAGTATTGATCTACCTGTAATTTAAGCTCTAACTACAGCACATACTTTCTGTATAATGTTTTTTTTTAAAAATCTTTTTGTAAATTTATAAATTAATATTAACTCTGTCCTTCTGATGAAGGCTTGAATTTCTAGTCAAAATGTCGGCAAAAAATAAAACCCATTTTCACAAGTAAAATGTAGTATTTTCTTTATTAAGAAATAACAAACGAACCCTGACAATTCCTACATTCGCACCACCAACGGTCAACCATCTCCTATCAATAAAATATAACTGTTCGCTATCAAGAGCTTAAGACCATTTTTGAGTGGTTCACTTACTTATGTACTTACTTATGCGGCCCTACAGTCCAAGATGGACTTCGGCTTCCCGAACAATTCTCCTCAATTCCTCACTATCCCTAGCCTTTCTTCTCCAGTAAGCAACTCCACAATGTTTCCAAGCTCCTCTTACAAGTCCTTTAGCCAGATTTTCCTAGGACCTACTCTCTTCCTCTTTCCTGGAAAGAGTTCTCTTGTGACCTTCTTTGCCGTTCTGTCGTCGGGTAACCATACAACATGTCCAAGCCAGCTAATTCTTCTGGACTTGATAAACCTTACGATGTCCTTAGTTTTATTTAGCTCATCCTGTTCTCGGTTACTCCTTATGCACCAGGCACCTTGTTCGCAGATGGGACCAAAATCACGTCGCATCACTTTTCGCTGGAAGATTCTAAGCGCCTGCAGGCCCTTTGTTTTAAGTGTCCATGATTCAGCGCCATAGCACACCACTGGTCCAATAAGCGGTTTACGAGGCCTTAATAAGCTTTATTACCACTATGGATTATGAGTTATTGATTCGTTCTCTTAAGCAAGTGGACTGTATTTTATGAGGTTTTTGGCGCTGGGTCAAATCGCTGAATGACAGTCGCGATATACTGGCATTAATGTAAATCCTAAAATATGTTGGACTCACCAAATTTTGAGTCACTAAATCGCTTTGTCACTCGACGGCGACAAAGAGTCCAGTGAAAGTTTGAGAAGGAGCTCCACATTGAGACACAGTTCTCTACAAATATTAATATTTCCTGCTCGCATGGCACACACTGCTCTTGCGGATCGCACTGAAAACATTGCTCGCACGGAGATTAAGGAATTTACACTACTTCTCTTGGTGTCTCAGAATAGACTGCTTACCGGATCACATCCGGTCGAGCTCTATTACCGCCATAGAGGTACGCTCCATTGAGGTACGACTTACACAGTACCGAACAGTACCTTTGTACCTAGGTGTTAATGCGTACATAATTACCTAAAAGCACCAGCGCAAACGTTCTTAGGATTATGAATTACCTCCCAGGAGAAGTCCAGCCAAGGTGCCGAAGTGTAGTGGAGATGACTTTCGATACAAATACGAAGTATCGAATTTGAAAATCACCACTTTCCAGAGTGACAATTTTTTTTATTCATTACTTTGCTTTTGGACAGTGAAATACTCGGCAGATTCTACCTTGTGACAGTGGTTACTTTCCCTTTCACTGAGTGAACTTAGATTCGAGAGTTTTCCGTATATCAGTCCCCACGTAAATACATCAAACTTATCCTGAGCAGGGACTCCGAGAAGAATTATGGGCCCCTGTCCAAACAACTTCACGGGGCTCCATAACCTCCACCCCTCCATTAACATCACCAAAAACTAATAATAGAATTATTTAAAACTGACGTTTCTCTGAAAACAGAAATAAGTACATTCGTAATAGAACGGAGTGCAAAATTTACCGATTCTTTGAGGTTCATTCGGCACTTCCTTGGGCTACAAAGTTTTGGACTGACAATATTTAAAAGCTATATTATATCGTCGATACAAATGCGAAAATCACCATATCGAATGTTAAAATCACCACTTTCCAGGATAAAAAAACTTTATTCATTACTTTGCTTTTGTACAGTGAAATAGTCAGCAGATTCGACCTTTAGGCAGTGTTTACTTTCCCTATCACTGGTTGAACTTGGATTCGAGAGTTTGCTGTACATCAGTCCAACAGCAATAAGTAAAGATTGGAAATGAAAAAGGCGTTTTTTCAGACTCGATACTTTGCATTTGTATCGACGAGGTGAACCCTTGCATCACAAACCGACCTACACAGACAGACATGGTAAACGCACACGAGATACAAGAAGAACCTTGAATATCTTCTTCCGGGATTAGCTTACTACAATCCAAGGTCTTCTGTGAATCCTACTTCTAGAGGTCAGCTGGTTTTATTGTCACTGGTAGTCGTGCTGACAACTTTCATTCATGACGTGAAGATTCCTAGATGATATATCACTCCTTTGTAAGTATTCTAAACATTTTCAAGACTCAATTGAAGAGAACGTGACAAACTTAACCTTCTCTCTCTCGCACGCGCTCTTTAAGCGTATTTCCCGCCTCCCAGAACGGAGGAAAAACGCTTATCAATAGGATGATGCAAATCAGGAGTGTTAATAAATAATGTCACCTTTTCATAATCCATAGGTCACGAAAAACGGGTTGCCCAAGTTTGTGTTAGGTGTGTACGTTTAAATGTGCGTTTGCATATTTTTGTGTTTGGTGTTAAGGATGAAGGAAACACTCATTACTAGTATTCAAACAAAAGTAAAATACTTATTTATTACACTACAAACATAACCAGATCCGCCATTTTTATACATCTCCATTACAGGATAATAACTTACATCCTCATGGCAACAACCACCATACAAAGAGATAGAAAAGACAATATATACAACATCAACATGACGTCATACAATAAATGAGTCGCATATTTTAACATTTGGAGGCCTATCTTCATTTCATTTGCAACAACCAGTTCCAATTCCTTTAAGCATTTTTAAGAAATGTCTTATTTTGTGTTTTACTCTTCTATTTCAGGTATTACATCCAAAATATTTGGTCTAGAGACTCATTTATTATACCATTGGAAAGAACATTACAAATTCTATAAGAAGGCAATATTTAACACTTTGGCTGCGGGTGTCATTGCGGAAAGACACTAGCGATCCTACCCGCTTACGAGTGTACCTTCGGAAGGACACTAGCGATCCTACCCGCTTACGAGTGTACCTTCGGAAGGACACTAGCGATCCTACCAGCTTACGTGTGTCCCTTCGGAAGGACACTAGCGATCCTACCAGCTTACGTGTGTCCCTTCGGAAGGACACTAGCGATCCTACCAGCTTACGTGTGTCCCTTCGGAAGGACACAAGCGATCCTACCCGCTTACGAGTGTACCTTCGGAAGGACACTAGCAATCCTAGTCGCTGGCGAGTGTCCCTTCGGAAGGACACTCCTCCATTACTTTTCCCTTTAGATTGAAAAGGCTAGTAAATGGAGGAGATTCACTTTTACAGCTCCAGGTAAAGACAGTTGCCTTCAGTATTGTTTGGGCTTTCCAACAGTGTTTTCTGTTTTCAAATCGGCTGACTGGAAGAGTGTTTATGAAAAAAAAATGTCTTACTCAAAAATTCATACAAAAAATGCAGCCGATACTGAGGTTTTCCCAAGCAATGACTGCCGCAGCCAAAGTGTTAAGATATGAACAGTCCGTGAAAATGGTTCATTGAAGTACTTTAAACATGAAAGGGAAAAGGACAAAGAAATTTTTTAAAATGTGTATGTATAATTATCGTATTTCTGGGGAGGCTTGGAAATTGTTAAAGCCCCCCTCCCAACTTTTATGTATACATACTTAACAACTTATCAGATAGTATAACAGAATCCCAAATTAACTACTATATTTTTGCCAATGAACAAAACACTTGTTTAATTACGTCCGTATTCCTGAATGAAATATTCTCAAAGCTTAGCCTTTTCTGCGTTGCGCTTGATGTTGCTTTAAGAGATTAGTAGATGACAGATTGAGATAAGCGTCCTTCACAGATTCAAGATACAATATTGATTGGGAGAAAATTGAAAACTCCATCAGGTCTTTGGCAGGATGTTTTATGTTCAAAAAACCAAAAACTATTATATCTCCTCACTCAATATCTTGGCTGCTCACACTGCCGATTATCAAAAAAGCTTTAGTAGAGGTTGGACAGTACAGGTCTAATAAGGTTGCACCTACATTGGACCCGTATTTTTCCAGACGCGATCCGATCCGATTTCCTTTGACCAACAGCGGCTGACTTGAATGCCAACATTGGTCCCGACCTGATCCGAACCGATTTAGTCACAGGTCGTCAGTAATGACCTCGTAGTGGGGTAAAAATGAGTGATCCATTTATGAAATACCGCCTAATAAGCATAGAAACCTTCGATTACCTTGTTGGAGGTATGAAGGAGGAGTTGAGAGGCCAATCAATCTTCTGGGAGTAAATCACTCCAGAAAAAATAAATCTTATTGTAACATTTAACTTTTAACTGTTACACTATGATAAGAGAAGCATTAGGATTCATATTTTGAAATTAATTATAAGAACGGTAGCTAGAACGTTACTAGCATTGGAAAGTTATAAACATTGGAGGGTTATAAACATTGTAAGGTTATAGACATTGGATGGTTATAAGAATCTTTCCACGTAATTTAATAAACAAGAGAAACAAAAAACAAAAATGTGATTTAACAAATTTGTTTTAAATTTTATTAGCTTTCATTTAAAAAAATAAAACTCCATTGAAGTCGATTAAGATGGAGAGGCTGTAGACCTTTTTGAAACACAATATGTGGTTTGGCGCCATTTTGCATGGTCGGACCGAAATCGGTCTAGAAACAAACAAGTTTGAACGGCCGATAATCGGTGGCCATCGGAACTCCATTTAGATGCATGTGTTTCTTTTTTTTCTGACAGTCGGTGGCTATCGGGTCGGATCGGGACCAATGTAGGTGACCCCTAACTCGGCTGGGTGCGCTTAGGGACGGTCTGGGGCCTTGACTCCGATCCGCGAACGACGATAATAGAAGATAAAATCGTTCGGACGCTTCCTAGTGTCCATCTCAGGTCCTCCAGAACATGTGTGCAGTGTTCTCTACCACTGAGCCAAACTCGCCCCTACAGAAGCCAAAAATAAAATGTTTATCCAACAGGGAATTCCCCAATATTGAGCGAATCTTATTGAACATATTTTTAGACTAATGTAGATTGAACCCTTTCGTTGATCTGCCCCGAGGATAACCTCCAAGCTCGAAGGAGGTTATGTGGATCGGAGGAACGAATTAAGGCACAATGGGACGGGATGAGACGACAACCGAAGCAATTTACTCAAGGGGCGAATATGCAACAAGGTCGGTACACAAACAGGCAAACCGTGCATCTATTAGGCCTGGTTTTACTTTTATTTTCGCATTTTCCAATTGTAATCGCTACAAACAACACATCATTACATACACAGTGATGTTGCAACGACAGTGTTGCAATGAATAGCTATTAACAACTCATTAAACCTAAAAGAAAAAAAACACCAACTTACCAAGTTCCTCTACTCTTTCAACAAATATAAATGTTCATATCGCCATTCCGGACGAACAATGACTTAACTACCAAAATGTGTTAAATGAAAATTAGTCCATAGACAATATCAGAAACACTGTCTGTAGTTCCATTCAGGACCGACAGAGAGAATTAGACAGAACAACAGACAGAAAATATGTCTTCTAAGCCGTGACTACACCTAATAAACCTCAAGATAGGGACTGCACAGTCAAGTTATAGTAGACCCACTGAATGTGAAGCAAATATCCTCTTGTCCACACACATCAGGCCTGGCCTTCACAGTCCCGGCCTCATTGGTCTGTACAGTTAATCTATTGGTTTTATCATTCTACTTGGATGGAATGATCAGTTCAAATCTGGCCAGAAGGCTGTCTCATACACGGTGAGGAAAATCTGAATATTTTGGGATATTCCTCACCCTTACATTTGAGTGTGTAGCATTTGAAAAGAGGCGGTTCCTACACTTTGGTAGCCTCGATCAGGATGGAATCAGATGATGGACAGTTATAGGAGCATCACATTGCTGTGACAGGCAGGAAAGGATTAGCTATATAAAGCCTGTCAATCTGTCAACTTGTCCATTTAATTCTCATCTATATTTGTACATTTGTGTTGTATCTTAGTGTGGGTTTACACTTGCTAGTTATTGCAGGAAATTTATATCAGACAGAAATTGCGACTAGTGTAAACCATGAGCAATTTATGTCTGAGAAATATATTTCTATCACGAGCAATAAGTGTCGACACTTCTATACCACCAGGTGTAAATACAGATTTTTACGAGAAGAATTTAATTTCAGAGATAAATATCTTGGCTACTAGCTGTATTGTCGACACTTCTATACCAACAGATGTAAACACTGATTATTTGTGCTTTTGGTGAATTTATCGCAAATTAGAACAAATCCAGAACTGTCCTATACATATCCATGACATAAATGTCTAGCTATTTCTGTCAGTATGTAAACCTTCAAGAGAATATCTATCCGACACCTGGCATATATTTCCTGCGAGAAGTGTCAGATGTAAGCGCACCCTAAGTAATAAAGTTTTTTTAGCGTTTCCGTGTCACATAATATCTAATTGACGAAAGTTGGGCAGTATTTGAGATTCATCAAGGGTTTAATGTAAGATCTTGAGCAACACCCCCCCCCCCCCACTCACTACGTTAACAAAACAGCTATTGTGCAAAACATGGACAAACAATGACAACAGGGTTATAATTAGCTCTGAACTTGTCTGAAACATCTTCAAGATACTCATGCGATTATAATGTTGTATTTTTGTTTTTGGTTTTAGGGATGGAGCTTGTGATGTTTGCATGTACATAACTCGAGAACATCATGCTACTCAGAAGCGCTCTTCCACAGGTAACCCCATTACAAATATTGGTTTAATAAGTCTCCTTTTATTGACAATTGACGCAGGTTTGTTTGATGAGTTGTTCGTTCGTAACCTTCAGTTCGTGAACAGGGATTGTCATAAGCAGAGTATATATAGAGACAAGGTAACGAAGGTAAACCGATTGTCACGCTAGTGAGATTCCTAACAGGATTTTAGGATGTTATGAGAACATGGTCTTGTCTTATAACCTTGACAATTGAGAGCAGGTTTGTTTGATGAGTTGTTCGTTCGTAACCTTCAGTTCGTGTACAGGGATTGTCATAAGCAGAGTATATATAGAGACAAGGTAACGAAGGTAAACCGATTGTCACGCTAGTGAGATTCCTAACAGGATTTTAGGATGTTATGAGAACATGGTCTTGTCTTATAACCTTGACAATTGACGCAGGTTTGTTTGATGAGTTGTTCGTTCGTAACCTTCAGTTCGTGTACAGGGATTGCCATAAGCAGAGTATATATAGAGACAAGGTAACGAAGGTAAACCGATATTCACGCTAGTGAGATTCCTAACAGGATTTTAGGATGTTATGAGAACATGGTCTTGTCTTATAACCTTGACAGTTGACGCAGGTTAGTTTGATGAGTTGTTCGTTCGTAACCTTCAGTTCGTGTACAGGGATTGCCATAAGCAGAGTATATATAGAGACAAGGTAACGAAGGTAAACCGATTGTCACGCTAGTGAGATTCCTAACAGGATTTTAGGATGTTATGAGAACATGGTCTTGTCTTATAACCTTGACAATTGACGCAGGTTTGTTTGATGAGTTGTTCGTTCGTAACCTTCAGTTCGTGTACAGGGATTGCCATAAGCAGAGTATATATAGAGACAAGGTAACGAAGGTAAACCGATATTCACGCTAGTGAGATTCCTAACAGGATTTTAGGATGTTATGAGAACATGGTCTTGTCTTATAACCTTGACAGTTGACGCAGGTTAGTTTGATGAGTTGTTCGTTCGTAACCTTCAGTTCGTGTACAGGGATTGCCATAAGCAGAGTATATATAGAGACAAGGTAACGAAGGTAAACCGATTGTCACGCTAGTGAGATTCCTAACAGGATTTTAGGATGTTATGAGAACATGGTCTTGTCTTATAACCTTGACAGTTGACGCAGGTTTGTTTGATGAGTTGTTCGTTCGTAACCTTCAGTTCGTGTACAGGGATTGCCATAAGCAGAGTATATATAGAGACAAGGTAACGAAGGTAAACCGATATTCACGCTAGTGAGATTCCTAACAGGATTTTAGGATGTTATGAGAACATGGTCTTGTCCTATAACCTTGACAGTTGACGCAGGTTTGTTTGATGAGTTGTTCGTTCGTAACCTTCAGTTCGTGTACAGGGATTGCCATAAGCAGAGTATATATAGAGACAAGGTAACGAAGGTAAACCGATTGTCACGCTAGTGAGATTCCTAACAGGATTTTAGGATGTTATGAGAACATGGTCTTGTCTTATAACCTTGACAGTTGACGCAGGTTTGTTTGATGAGTTGTTCGTTCGTAACCTTCAGTTCGTGTACAGGGATTGCCATAAGCAGAGTATATATAGAGACAAGGTAACGAAGGTAAACCGATTGTCACGCTAGTGAGATTCCTAACAGGATTTTAGGATGTTATGAGAACATGGTCTTGTCCTATAACCTTGACAGTTGACGCAGGTTTGTTTGATGAGTTGTTCGTTCGTAACCTTCAGTTCGTGTACAGGGATTGCCATAAGCAGAGTATATATAGAGACAAGGTAACGAAGGTAAACCGATATTCACGCTAGTGAGATTCCTAACAGGATTTTAGGATGTTATGAGAACATGGTCTTGTCTTATAACCTTGACAGTTGACGCAGGTTTGTTTGATGAGTTGTTCGTTCGTAACCTTCAGTTCGTGTACAGGGATTGCCATAAGCAGAGTATATATAGAGACAAGGTAACGAAGGTAAACCGATATTCACGCTAGTGAGATTCCTAACAGGATTTTAGGATGTTATGAGAACATGGTCTTGTCCTATAACCTTGACAGTTGACGCAGGTTTGTTTGATGAGTTGTTCGTTCGTAACCTTCAGTTCGTGTACAGGAATTGCCATAAGCAGAGTGTATATAGGTAACGAAGGTATACAAAGAGTCTCGTTTGAAAGATACCAGGACAGGATCAAGGTCTAATCCTAATGACCTTGACTCTCAAGCACGGGTATTTGAAAAATTGTTGTTGAATGGTAACCTTTGGTTCGTGCAAGAAGATTCCCAAAACATAAACCCTTTAAAATAAATTAAATAAGCTCACTTAGTTAATTAAAAGTATTTTATTTGGGATTTGGGTGTAATAGCGTTTTAGTTGGTTAAAATTATTCTCAATTGTTAGGATTCCATCACCGGACATGTTCTCAGCCTCCCCACCCCCAAAATTTTCCCAGCCCCCTCCGACATTATTTTATATACACGCCATGTCCCAAAAGCAGAGTATACATAGAGATAAGTTAATGAAAGAGTACAAATAGTCTCCTTTTTGAGATACCTTACACGATCAAAGTCTGTTTCTTATTACCTTGTATGTCGAAGTAAGGATGTTTGAAGATGATGTTATCTCTTAACCTTCGGTTCGGGTAAATGGATTGCCATATGCAGAGTATATATAGAGACAAGGCAACGAAGTTACGTCGAGGGTTTTATTTGTGAGAAACCTAACAGTAATAAGGATGTTCGACAAATTGTTGTAGAAGTTGGATCGTCACCTTCGTTTCTTGTGAAGACATTTCCATAAGTAGAGAATATATCTCTACCTTGGAACAAAAACAAAGCCAACGTCCATACCTCTGACATTTGAGTGAACTGCACAAGTGACATCTGAGATGGATAAACATTAATTGTTATATGGGACAATGTCTTCTGATTGTTAGTTATTGAGGAAAAGAATATTACCGCGGTTACTCCCTATCTCCATAGGGAGAACCCGCTTATGAGGTCTACCTCAAGACGCAATCCGGAAGTGCCGACTAGAAACTTTCACGTTTCAGACCCTATAGATCACGAAAATATAGGTGGCCCAAATTTGTATATATATATATATATATATATATATATATATATATATATGCGCGGTTCCTCCCTCCCCCATAGGGAGGAACCCCGCTTATAAGATTGATCTCATGACGCAATCCAGAAGTACCGACTAGAAAATTTTGCGTTTCAGAACCCCTAGAGACCGAAAATGATGGTGGTTCAAATTTGTATATATATATATATATATATATATATATATATATATATATATATATATATTTGTCTGTTCGCTCTCTAGGTAGAAGACGAATGGTCCGATTTTGATGAAATTTGGTACACAAATCCGTCGTCCAATTTGAAAGGTCAAGTTCGTTAACCAGCAAAATCCGTCCACTGGAAGATGGCGTTTGGGGCGAAATTCGCGCAAAAAAAAATCGTAACGCTTACATTTTTGAGTTCATAGGCGTGTAAGCACTCGTTTTATAGGCTTCTTGGGCCAGGAAAACGAATGAAACCATTTTCAAGGCGACAGCTTTAACCTTTTTCGAGAAAATTGGAAAAATAGTTTTTGAATACCGTTTTTGGTTTGGGTACTTAGAATCATTTTATTAACAGACATAAAAAGTTTTGGTAACTTTGTATGCTTTCCTTAATATCTCGAAAAAGGTTGAGAATCTTGGTAAACGGAAGAATACAAATTTGAGAATTGTATATATATATATATATATATATATATACAAATTTTGGTAGTTTTGGTACTCAGAATCATGGGATTCAGTTGAAACATTCTCTGCTTGTTCTACTTTCATTAAAACTAATATGTTGAAATTTTTGTTACGTTTGGAGTTAAGGAAGGGTTAGAATAAAATATTTTATTAACAGACATAAAAAGTTTTGGTAACTTTGTATATTTGTTCTAAGGAACAGACCAAGTAACGAAGGTATACCGAGAATCTCGTTTGTAAAAAACCTAACAGGATCAAGGTCTGGTTCTTATGACCTTGACAGTGGAAGTAAGGATGTTTAAAGATGACGTCAGTTCTTAACCTTGGGTTCGTGTAAAGGGATTGCCATTACCAAAGTGTATATATATACCTACTAGGAAGATCATAACTCGCAAATTATCAAACATCCTAACTTGCAAATAAGCAGAACTATGCGATCATCTCTCTTATGTTGGCTTATGTAATTATGGAAATCGACCGCATAGTTGCAGTAACATTCTTCTGGGGATTCCCTCCTGTTCGGGATAATATTTTACCACAAGGTATTCCTGTCTGGATGTCCTTCTGTGATCGATGGGCATTATGGGGTAGTGACGAGTATCGGAGCACGACTACCGTTCATTAATGTTTCTACGCGTGCTGAGACATGGGCGTATATCGAAAATGATTTCGGGGCGGGGGGATTCGGGTGGACCTGGGATCATTTCGGGGGTATTGAATATTAACAATCTATAACTTGGAATAGTTAGTTGGAAAGGTCGTGGGTTCGATTCCCACTATGGGGTGGTGGCTTTTCTTTAGGAAAAAGAAAAGGCAGCTGCCCTATCCTGGATAGAGTAACCTATAGATAACCCGTCCTAAAATTCTGAGTTAATAATAATGGACGTTAAAATTTAAATTAATTAAATAAATAATTATACAGCTAGGCGTGCTGAACGCTCTATCCCGTTCCTGCGTTGTTATCATTGTTCAATGTTCTCTTTTCATACGTGGACGCTTTTATAATAATAATAATATTTATTTGTGATTGAACATTGTTCTTACAAATATGGTCGGGGTAAGTATATACAGATCATTGTACGTAAATTAGAGTAGACTCTTATAAAAAAAGAAATAAATAAAATAAAGTAAACTTTTATAATATAAATGAATTAAGAACTGATTGTTCGGTTGAGCCACTATTCATTGCGGTTTCCTCTTTTCTTCAGTATATTCTCCAGGTAAATGCAAAAGGCATTTATATCTGTGATCTTAGAGGTGGTCAGGAAATAATATGTTGGAGAGTTGTTGGTGTGTTCATCAATACTAGGTTTACTACTAGGAGTATTTCTGAGATTGGAGTATTCAGGACATGGCCACAGCAGATGCTCCAAGTCTTCTTGTTACAATTCACAGTTGGTACATATTTTGTATCTTTGACGGTGGATGCTGAGGTAAAGTGTCTTCTTGTTCGCTAATCTTAGTTGACTTATGATTCTGTGTCTATTTATTAGAAGGTAGCTGTTGTAGGTATGAATTCCACTATATATGGTATTGTAGGAGGTTGTGTTGATATGTTCTAGGTCATCTTGAATCAGGTTTGCTTTTATTTTTGGGGCTATTTCATGGAGTAATTTGAAGTTTGGGGTTGGAACTGCGACTTGGTCTGTTATATCATACTTTAGTAGAAAATATTTTAACTTCGTTACCCAGTTTTGCGAAGATATATTGTTCGGTTTTGAGTCCAGGAGGAGTAATTGTCTCATCCATGCCGAGTAGTTTCATCCACCATCCTGCAATTCTCTGTGCTGCCTGTGTTGAAATAGTGTAGTCATTAGTTTCTGTACGGATAAAACTGTGAGGTGTAGATTGGGGTAGATTTAAAATTGATTTGTAATATTTGGAGGCTATTGTTTGAATTTGGTCAAAGTACCATAAGCCCCATAGTTCTGAGGAGTAGAGGAATACGGAATTGATAACCCGTGGACGCTTTTATTATTAATCATTATCACTAAAAAATAAAATGTGAAGTTTTTGTGCATTTACTAAATATTGTAGATACAACAATCTGGAAGAAAATCATTACAATGAGAGAGATACTGTGAAAATATGAGATTTTATTTATCTGTTTTAGCACTTTCCTCCGAAGGAAAGTAGCTATTGAGGTTGGACTCATGACGGAATTTTTGAAAAATTTCTTCAAATCTTTATCGATCCTACCTAGTAGACACCGAAAATGACCCCCTTTAAAATTTATATATATCTATATATATATATATATATATATATATATATATATATATATATATATGCATATATATATATATATATATATGTGTGTGTGTGTGTGTGTGTGTGTCTGTCTGTTAACACGATAGCGGCCAGAGTTTTTGTTTTTTCGTCACGAAACTTGGTATATAGCATTCAATTAGCAAACGATTGAACGAGTTCGTTAACCACCAAAGTCGGTCCACCGGAAGGGGGGGTTTACCCCGAACCCAAAACAATAATTTGACTATGTCAGCCGTAATATTTGTTATATTTCAACGAAACTTAGTATTCGTAGTGGTAATATATAGAGAAAAGTGAGATATAAAAATGAACTAAATCGGTTCATTAGAAGGGGGGGGGTTTACTCCGGACCCACAATACCAATTCGCCACTACCAGCCGTGATATTTGGTATATTTCGATGAAACTCGGTATTCGTAGTGGTAATCCACAGGTAAATATGTGTTGTAAAAATAAACTAAATCGGTTCATTAGGAGGGGGGGGGGGTTACTCCGGACCCACAATACCAATTCGCCACTACCAGCCGTGATTTTTGGTATATTTCGACGAAACTCGGTATTCGTAGTGGTAATCTACAGGTAAATATGTGTTGTAAAAATAAACATAATCGGTTCATTAGAAGGGGGGGGGGGTTTACTCCGGCCCCAAATTCCTAATATACTCATACCGGTCGTAATCTCTGCTGCATTGTAACGAAACGCGGTATACGTCGTGGGTAACTCATGAGAAAGAAGTGTTGTAAAAATGAGCTGAATAGGTCAATCGGAAAGCGGGGGTTTAATTTGTAATATATTTCAATAGAAAAGCCCGCCAGACGTAGGTTCACAAAGCCGCCGCAAGGAGCGCTTTCTACCACTAGAGGGACTGTATCCTGTTCCTGCGTTGGATCAAAATACGATAATATGAGGTTTTTTGTATTTATTACGTAGTGTAGTAGGTACCATGTGTAAACATAACTCTGGAAGCAAATTAATAATTGATCAGTTACTCATTACAAAATTAAAAGAGAACTATTCACTTTTTTATTTTATTTATATAGGATATTTTAAGCAAATTGTTCTCGAAAGCAGTCTACACTACCCAAATTCTGAGGAAAGTGCTTAGTTATGCAGCTCCTGCGTGACGGACTTTTTCGGAGTCCCAATGGCCGTGAGTGCTAAGGCGTTTGCACCCTGTGCCAACGATCGTGGGTTCGATTCTCCACTAGGGTTGGTGGCTTTTCTTTGAAAAAAATAAAATGCATCAGTCCACTCCTGGCTATAAAAGGGTGGTAACCTATAGATAACCCGTCCTAAAATTTGTAGTTAATAACAAATGGACGTTAAAATTTAAATGAGTAAATTATATGTTTTTCTGCCACCTGTCACCATAGCAATTTATATGCATTCTTTTCTGTCCTAAATAATTTAATTTAAATTTTAACGTCCATTATTATTATTTAAGAATTTTGGGACGGGTTATCTATAGGTAACCACCCTTTTCTAGCCAGGATAGGGCAGCTGCCTTTTCTTTTTTCTAAAGAAAATCCACCACCCAATAGTGGGAATCGAACCCACGACCTTGGGCACGGAGTGTTAAGCGCTTACGCCTTAACACTCACGGCCACCGGTCCTCCTGTCCTAAATAATAGAACTATACCTGTCATTTGTTACGTGTGTTTAACGGCGTATCAACACTTGTGCTATAAACGCCGAATATACCTGTCATTGAAGAAATTATATAATGTAGATATGGTTGTATACAGACAATTTCAGAATCCATATTATATATGGATATAAACATTGTTTTTGTTTTTGTTTAAATGGTTTAATAGAAAACTTTTACTCTACAACTTAATTTGACGACACTCTGCACTCTTTACTTAAGAAATGCTATATTTTCATCGATTCTAAGCATTATGTGTAGGGTAACATAAAAGGGGGTTAGATTAGTACAGTGTGGTGAAAATGATACAAACCTATGCTGCTAGGATATTTTCATTTAACTCATACCAAAGGGTCGAACTTTGTCCAAAGAGTAGAAACAGACAACTGTATATTTATCTGTTCGCTCTTAGACAAATATATAAGAAGTATAAGTTTGTAGCAATTCACCACACAGTACAAATATGACACCATTTTACAGTAACTCTTCATAAACAAAATTTCATAAGTATTTTTTAGAATAACTAAGAACGGTTGTGCGCGCGGCAGATTGTGGAAGCGGAAAGGGGAATGTACATAACGTGTCAAGTCCTCACTAAACCCCTCCTCCCTTAACATACAGTCCTTACTAACGCTCACTAGATGAGGGCTTCCCCGCAATCCCCCGTGGGGTTTCGCATTCCATGGGAGATTGCAAGACGGCCCACGGGAAAGGACCTACTGCAAACAGCTCCCGTCCTGCAGTAGAGTGCTTGAGTCTCGCTCTTTTACAGAATAGCTCCAAATTCTGGCCACTCTACTGCAGTGCATCCAACCTTATGACCACTACGCTGTGACAGGCGACCACAACGTGGTCCCTGCCACCAACACCAACCGTAGTACATTTTTGAGACCGACAGCCATGAGCCCCTAAGCACCAGAAGTGGTAAACCACCCCCTACGGTTTCCTTCCAGAGGAGTATCTAGCAGGACTTACTTGATCTCCCAAGGAGGGCATGTCCCTTGTCTGTTACATGACAGCTCGTCGTTGGCCGTGCCGGATAGCGAGGGCCTCGACAAAAGCCGGACCCCAAGCCCACGAGTCACTCCCAGCCAGTACGTGGGACAGACCTCGCAGAGTTGTCCCGAACGTCAAAGAGTCGGCACTACAGATCCCGGGGGTCTCTCGTTCTACTAAGGTAGTATTGGGTCTCTGTCTCCTCGGCTGGCCAAAATACTAAGAACAGAGAATTTTGTAGTCTCAACTACTTCCATCTGTTACTTGAATCAAAATACACAATATAAACGTGTTCAGCGTTTTTAATTTTGGCCAATAGGCTCAGATTGGTAGGGATCCCCCCCCCCCCAAAAAAAAAACACAAAAAAAAACAAACGGAATGCTGTCAGCCCCAATTCCTCAATTATTTCCTGAAAATCCCCCAGCCGCTTTTACAGATTCAAATTCAAAATGCCAAAGTTATTACTGGTCTAGCTCAAACGGTTTGACCTTTAGCGAACGAAGCTTTATAGAGTTCAATACGGTTTTCAAACAGGATTCCTTTAAAGCCACGCCTCAAGTGCAGATAATTCACTTGGCATGCTTCCTTGGCATTTCCATAGCTTTTTTTTTCTTTTTGATCATATACGTTATGAATATCAGATACAGTTATTGAATCGCAAATTATATCCAAATGAATTCATTCTTGTTGGAACAGCAACAAAGTACCTCTTCTGTTTATTCTCGAGAGATAGCAGATTGTCCGAAATGCAGAAACGGCGTCTTTTTAGCACGTTTTTGTATGTTGCTTTAACTGGAGAGATTTGGAGGGATCAAGTATATATATATATATATATATATATATATATATATATATATATATATATATATATATATATTTGCAGTGAAACCGTAAATTAAAGAAAAAGGTTTATTGTCTTATTAAACGTATTATTGATTTATGCATCCCTAACAAATAGATATTAAACAGGATTCTTTTAAATTTTGTAGTCAGAGATATGAAGAAAAGCAGAGCATGGGAAGCTTCAAATCCCCCCCCCCCCCTCCAAACCAATTATATTATTTCCAATCTACCAGATATAATAATGGGACGAAGAGTGAATATCTCAAAGAAAAACAAATTTGTTTCTCGGCAAATATAAACGAGTCAATAAAAGCGAAGACAAAGAGGACCATTATAAGACTAATGTTTCTATTCAAAGTTTAGATGATAATGAGATAATGTTATAATAGAGTTGTTATCAGATCAACAGATTCTCTCAGCTCAATGGCACTAGAGCTTCAAGCTGTAAAAGCTAGCAACAATCGAAAGTATGAGATTACATTATGCAACTAGTAATAGAAAGATGGCGCTAGTGGTGCTTAGGTCTGGCTGACAAAGAGGTAGAAAATAACTTATTAGTTGACGGTTAGAATGTGCACTATTATTAGAAAATGGCAGATGGCGCTAGTAGTACTTAGGTTTGGCTAACAAAGAGGTAGAAAATAACATATTAGCTCACAGATAGAATGTGCAACTAGAAATATATCAGAATATAAAATAGGAGAACAATAGTAATATAAAATAGTAGATGGCGCTAGCGGTGCACATGTTTGGCTAACAAAGAGGTCAGAAATGATGTTTTCGCCGATAGAATGTGCAACTAGTAATAGAAAATAGTAGTTACTTAGCGCGAAAATAGTAGTACTTAGGTTTGGTTAACAAAGAGGTAGAAAATAACATATTAGTTTACAGATAGAATGTGCAACTATAGTCGGAGAGCAGTATTACCCCTTAATTTTCATTTCAGCCAACACATATATACCTTCTTATCAACCCAAGAGGTACATTATATTAAAATTTCAAGGTTCATGAAACGTGCGGTTACTGGCTCTCGGACTACTAGTAATAGAAAATAGTAGGCGGAGCTAAGAGTCGGCATTATTTTTCTTATTTACTTAGGTAAATAGAGCTAAAAAATGCCATATTATTTAGAATTGACATGGAAAATATTTGCATTACACATTAAATTCTGCCACAAATACGAATTCATAAAAAAAAAAAAAAAAAAAAAAAAAAATCCCCTTTAGCTCTCAATGAAGCTTGTCATGATTTTGTATTCAAGTCAAACACCTCAGGCATTACTTCACAGCATAATTATCTCTTGTCTGGAAGTAATTGCTAACTGCAGCCATTACATAAACAATATTCCTTCATTTTCTCATGTTTTCCACATTCATATTCTCTAATTTATTTAATTGCTTAATCATTGTTTCATTCCCCCCCCATATTACATGTTTCTCTTATTTATGGACATTCCATTACATCTGTTATTTTTTAAACATTAATTATTGTCCATTAAGAACATAAATGTGCATTTATTATATATATTAAGCCATTAATTTCAACTACTCTGGCATAAAAACAATCCCCCTGCTTGTAAAATAATTTAATCTGTAAAAACAATTTTTTATGTACGTATGTATGTGTATATATATATATATACATACATATATATATATATATATATATATATATATATATATATATTTACTGCTATTTAAAAAATGGACAGGTTGTGATTCCTGTGAAAAATTAAGCTAAAAAACCAACCGTCGCATAGTGGTCCAAAACCATAATCTAGCCGGGCTAAAACATTCCTGCTGATATTGTGTGATATTTGCCCTTCCGATGTTTACTTCTGTGAATTCAGAATTAATGTAGGTTCAACGAACAAATGTTATTGCTATTGGGTTAGGAATAATACAATGAACATTCCTTAAAAAATATAATAAAGAATTTCAGTCGAATCTTTCACCAAACAGTAAAACTTCGTTAATCTGGACCTCTTTAACCCGGAGGTCCGGATAACCCGGACAAGTTTTTAAAACGTTCAGCGTAGAAAATAAAGACTTGTTTTACAGATGATTCATTCAGGGGCTTTTCTTGTGAAATATTACGTGTTAAAGGTGATTTTTTGTTAAAATTGGTGATTTGGGTTGCCAGCCATATTCTTCGTTTTTTTTGTTTTGTTTCTTAAGAAAATCGAAAAATTGTAACCCCAATATATCTTTAATCTATTTTTAAAATGGGGATCTATTAAAGAAAGACTATTCACGGAAAACGTTCCATGTGATTCGTATACATCTATAAGAAATATCCTTGGATGCCCTCGTTAATTTCGCTCAAAAAAGATGTTTTAGTGTTTATGGAAGGATTTTCCTCGTTGACAAACTTGTTAAACCGAACTAGTATTCCGTGCCGCAACGAATCTCTGAATAGAGAAGAGGAGGTCAAGAAGGCACATGAATAAGTGATTCAAGTGCCAACTTGAAAGAGCCGTAGAATCAGGGCCAAGGAGGTAGTGGGAGTATGTCAAGGTGTTAGGTACCTCTTTGGGAATCGTCGCAAGATAGCCAACGGTTCAACTATATCGGGCTGCTTTTGGATTCAATGACGTTTTGAATTCATTGGCTTTTAAGAGCAAAAGTACGACTAGCAGGAACTGCAACATCTTGTCGCGTTTTCGTAACGTTCTTACCCCTAGTGCCATTTGGAAAGCGTGAATAAGTTAATATTTTATGAACGATTTACACACCTAATCCAATGAACTCTTGAAGAAAAATGTGGGTTTAGGCAACACGACGCTTAGAAAACCTCTAGTAGCGGAAATTACTCACTCCCCCCTTGAAAGTTCAAGTATAAACAATGCTATTGTGTTTCTCATTTACTTAACGTTTCACTGAAATATTCATTTTTCTGTAAAAGTCAATAAAAAGAAAACAACGACCAATTAACAACACCCCCCCCCCCACTTTCGAAATTTAAACACATTGTGTGTATAAAGTTTCTGATAGACACGAGGGAAATTTCAGTAAAATATGTTGGCAGCAGGTGAGACTCAAACTCCTAAAGGTATTAGCAAATACAAAATGGGGGGCTGACCGAAGATCTCTATTGACTATAAACAAAGCGGTGGTACTATCAAAAATTGATTACGCTAGTATAATATATGGATTGGCTAGACTCTGTGAGTTAAAGAAACTAGACGCCATTCACCACGAGGGGATCAGAATAGCCACAGGAGCTTTCCGCTCTAGCCCAACTCTAAGCTTATGTGCTGATGCAGGTATACCCCCTCTAACCTTCAGAAGACAACAGCTCGCAGCCCGGTACATGTCAAATCTAGTAATACAACCAACGCATCCGACATATCCATATTTGTTCAACAGAAAATACAACCGAAAATTCGAAACCAATCCTTCATCCACAAAGCCAATAGGAATTAGAAATAACCAAATAACAGACTTTTTACTTCAAAACAATACGAACCTACCGCCACCCATATGCGTCCCACCGTGGACCATAAAACAACCGCAAATAAACACGGAACTCACAAAAATAATAACAAAAGCTAAAGGGAAAATACCAGTACACGAAGCAAAATATAAATTTAAAGAAATTATAGGAAAAAAGAATCATGCCAGAGTAATATACACCGATGGATCAAAAATTGCTGACTCCACATCATGCGCCATATTTAATGGAGAAAACACCACGAAACGCAAGCTGAATAAACTCTGCAACATCCATTCTGCTGAACTCACAGCCATAGCCCTAGCTCTACACCAAAACTTAGAGTCAACACAAACCGACATCGTCATCTCCACAGACTCCTTAAGTGCACTCCACAGCCTGCAGGACATTTACTCAAATAATTTACTAGTGCAAAAAATACAAACTTACCTTCATACACATGAAATGCAAGGAAACACAATAATGTTCATATGGACACCCAGCCATATAGGTATAGAGGGGAATGAGATGGTGGATATGGCTGCAAAAGAGGCACACAACCTAAGTGAAATCACGCCAACCTTATTGACGGGAAATGAGCTATTCCTACCACTAAAAAGAAGAATAAAAGTAAACTGGGAAAATATGTGGAATGAAGTAGAAGGTAATAAACTAAAATACATAAAAACCTGAGTAGACACCTGGCACTCCTCGTCGAGGGAAAATAGAAGGGAAGAGGTAGTCATAACAAGAATGAGGATCGGACACACAAAAATCTCACATGGATATTTAATGGGAAGAGAGCAACCTCAAAAATGCCCAAGATGTAATGAACCCTTTACAATAAAGCATTTAATATCCGAATGCCACCAATTCAGAGTAGAATTAAACGAATTGAATATCCCTCCAGACATAAGAGAGGCATTAGCAGACAATGCAAATATGCTGGATAAAATAATAAGTTTTCTAAAAAAAAGTTGAATTATACAACGAAATATATATATAAAAAAAAAAAAAAAAATGTATATATATACAAAAAGTAAATAAAAAAAAGAATAAGGAATAATTAAAAAAAAAAAAAATGTATATATATACAAAAGCCCAATCCATCCATCCATCAAAGTGGGCCACTCGCGGTTAAGGCCGTGGCGAGGGTTACCGGGAATGGAGGATGAGGATAACTTATTGATTAGGGGATTGTAGTGACCAGGCAAACGGGAATGGAAGTTAAGGTATCGGGTTTTGGACAGGGTTTGGACAAAGGGGATTTCTAGGTCATTGTGGATAGTGAAGTATGAAACATAGAATGAAGCATTGACTATTTTACGGAGTATTTTGGATTGGAGAGATTGGATTCCTACCAATTTTTCCGACTGATACCATTCTATTGAAAATAGACCATTTATTAGGATCATTCTATTTAGGAAATCTAGTAGTTTCAAATGGTTCCATTCCACTTACCACGATTTTAGAACCGTATTCAAAATATTTAATAATATAAAAAATCACGCATGCCAAATATATAATTTTTAGCTATTTTCTCCTCAACACCAAACGTAACAAAATTGTCTATGATTTTCTTTGGATAAATGTCATACATCTTGAAAAATAAACAAATCGATCAGCTATTTTGGAATAAGATAAACGAATATTCTAGTAAATTGCCTGTATGAAGTGTACTCTAAAGCCTGTTAACGCAATCCCATTTTTTTTTTCAGTGATTTTCACCAAATAACCGTTTTTCGGCAGTTGGACTCTGCTGGTTAACAAACTTAGAACTTATACACTTAAAACCGCGGTGTCTCCGAGTAGCAAGAAATAGCCAATATTTGATATTGAGTTTTAATTTGTTTGTCAATTAAGAGCGGGAAAGGATTTTAGCGGATTTTCTATTTCCCTCCATAGAGACCAATCCCAATTTTTTTTTTATTTTCCACAACATAGTAAACCTATACTGTGGGACTTTATTTACATTCTGCAGGTGCCGTCTTTCGATACTGCCTGCATTACAATTAAAGTAATATATATTATTTTATAATTACATTTTTTTCTGAATTTTAAAAGTTTGACAATAATACAATTAAGATAGAGAAATGATAGTAACTATAATAATAATAAAAACAATAAAGAAACTAGTAACAATGTCAAAATTATAAATAATAATAATATTAATAAAGAAAGTGTTAACAATTCATATTATAAATTAAGTAAATGAAATAAATAAATGAAAATTAATAAGTAAATAAATCATTGAAAAAGAAAAGAAAATGTCCATTGAACTGGATTGAAGTTGATGAAGATGGTCGTATTGAATTCTCTCTACAAATCCATTAAAGTTTTCAAAATATTTCTTTATCAATTGGTGCGTATTAACTGGCCATATGTCCCCTGACAGAACGACATGTTTAATTAATTTTATTCTTTCACCATCTAGAAGTGGGCAGTTGTATATTATATGGTCATAGTCTTGTATTATCTGTCCGTCACATTTGCATTTATTGTCCTGCGTAAGTCTAAATCTGTATAAATACTGTTACCTATCCCACTTATGGCGCCCAAGAAATTCACACAGAATTTAGTTAAAACCCTAGTATTAATTTAGAATCTATTTTATTGTTAAATCTCAAGCAGTTTTGATAATTGTACAAACACAAGCACTGCCAGTACGATACTTCGATACTTAGTGATTTGAGATTTGAGTGTAGTTGAAGAGCTAAGGGGAAATAGAAAATACATCTATAATTTAAAATTTCTTATCTTCCTTTCCTACGTGTTAATGGTGTTTATGATAACAACACACTCAACAAGATTTATATTTTACTCCATTTAGTGTGAAACTCATTACCACAAATCAGAAAAGTGAGCTTCACACCTCATGAATCTTTATAGAAAATTTTTAAATGTCATTAGAGCCTCAACGATAGAGAGAAAGAGAGAGGGAGAGGAAGAGAAACTTCCAGTTACCGTTCTGAGCAACGAAACCTGGAACTTTCGAAGTTTTAAGCACTTATTTCTCCGCCTCAGATCGATCCATCGAAAATTATCTATGAATCTTTTTTGTAGGAAATGTAGTGGCCTTTCCAATGGTTACTGTACAGTTACCACGATTTGCCCACTTTTTTAGAGCTATTTAATAAAATATACAAAAATGCAAAAACTGCTCGCTAGAGGTCTAGTCTCCCGTGGTCTAGTGGCTATCGCCTTGGATACATAAGCAGGAGATGGTGGGTTCGATTCCCACCTCCGGCAGGAATTTTCTCATCTCAAGCTCCCTGGGAAAATTCCTCGCTGCACCCTGGATGTCGGCGCTAATGACCTAGATGTAGATGCGCCGTGAAAAAAAAAAAAAAAAAAAAAAAAAAAAAAAAAAAAAAAAAAAAAAAAAAAAAAAAA
The DNA here is from genome assembly GCA_946811695.1 of Gonocerus acuteangulatus. Lineage (NCBI taxonomy): Eukaryota > Metazoa > Arthropoda > Insecta > Hemiptera > Coreidae > Gonocerus > Gonocerus acuteangulatus. The sequence goes on along the minus strand of OX328129.1, from coordinate 80,197,381 downwards.
AAAAAAAACTGCTCACTTATGTTAATAACATTTTTTTTTTTCTAATTTCAAACACCTAGAAAAAGTTTCCACTGACTCCATTGTTTCCAGGGGTGTATATAGTGAATAATTTCGAGGGGGGATCATTTCGGGGTGTGTATGGAATACTAACAATCTAGAACTTGCAATAGTCAGCCAACTAAAACGAAATTATACCCGAAAAAAAGATCTTTTTTCTGAACTAAGTGATCTTATTTAATTTAGTTTTGAAGTTTTCATGAAACATTTTTACCGAAGAAATGAAAATTTCGGTGAGGGGGAGGCTGCAGCCCAATCGCCCCCCCCCCCCCTTATATGCGCCCATTATTGTTTCTAAGCACTCGAACCGAAGTGTATATAATTCTAACGTTTTTTTTTTTTTTTTTTTTCTCGCCAACTTAAACTTTTAAATTAAATTAAATTTTAAATTACAAAAAGTATTTTATATCTTATTTCTTCAATATCCATAAAAATTCTGTTTTGAGTCTTTAAGAGAGTTCAAATATAAATTTGAACCATACACATACTACCGTTATTTTTCGTGAACTTCTTCTATTCTGAGACGTGAAATTTTCAAGTCGACACTTCCGGATTGAGCCATCGCCCCGACGTCAAACGCGGGTTTCTTTCCTATGGAGGGAGGGAGGAAGCGCGCTAAAAAAAGAAACTGAAGATTAAAAAGGATACTGAGAATAGCCCAATTAACTGATAAAATCTATATAAATGTCTGAAATCACTTCATTATAAGTTTTAAAAAAAGATGACAAAAATAATTGCAGTTTCAGAATATAAATAAGAAATTTAATAACAGTCTGAGATACCATTAAGTTTAATTACGTTTCTAGTTAATTGCAATTATCTTTTCGGGGCAATTATTCATCTACCTGGTTATTATTCTACAACCTCATCATGCGTTTTTAATGCAAAATACAAAAGGAGGTTGTTTCGGAGAAAAAAATTTCAAACTGCGTCAACTTCTAGTGTGATTTGAAAGTTTTATTATAGCAGTTCTTAATATTTTCAATTAAATATGTTGCTGCTTTTGTTGTAAATTTTAATTTATAAACTCATTTTACTGATAAGTGCGAGCCACACTCAACAAATCTACTGGAGGACCTGATTTCAAACCTCGGGCAGACACTAAAGATTTTATCTTCTAGTGTCTTCATTCGAGGGTTGGATTCAGGATCTCTGGTCTCCCCTAAGCTAATCCAGTCTTTAATTAATTTATTAATGGCTACACAAGGAGAAAATAAGGCGGCCAGAGCATAGTATCGACCAAACTATCTCCCTACTGGGCCGAATGTTCAAGATAGACACCTCTACAGGATCATCGCCTCTGGGCCTTCGTGGCCTGCTACTGGACTGATATATATATATATATATATATATATATATATATATATATATATATATATATATGTATATATATATATATATATATATGTATATATATATATATATATATATATATATATATATATATATATAAATATACACAAAAGTCTATACTCCTAACAGAAGGGAAGAATATATTGCACTAGTATTTCTAATGTGACACAACTCAAAATAAAACTCAACTGAAAATATGTCACTCTTGCCTATGTAGAGCGAATAGCATTAAGACAGGAAGAGTGATACAAGTGCCCTCTGGTGTAGAAGCTCTGAAACTAGGTACATACAGTTTTGATGGTTGATAAAGAGATATTTACCATGTCTTTCATAGTCATAACTATGACGGTGTGAATAAAACCGATTTTTGAGTTGTGTCACTTTAGAAATACTAGTGCGATATTTGCTCATGCACAAGCATACCAAAAAGTTTGTTTACTTAATGCTCAGTTTTAATTGTTCTTTATTTCATTTGGTACATGAATAATACTTAATAATCACTTAAAAAATTATATATATATATCTTGCCTGGGGAGTAACCCTTCAAGCCGTTGCTCTAGGCAAGGTTTCAAATAAACAATTAAATGTACAAAAAAAATTGCTGAACCCAAATATACATATTATAATTTTTGTTTTCAGGTTTTGGCTACATCAGCGAAGAACCTTCTCCTCCTTGGCTATGGCATGACCGTGGGCTTTCCTACTATCCTAATTCCACAGGTGTCTGCTGGTAGAAACCATACCATAGCGGATAACGAAACACTCAGTCTATCTCTAGAGCAGATATCATGGATAAGTGAGTTATTAGAGTACATTATACACTTATTTACTGAGAAGTTCAATTAAATATTAAAACATGTTTCAAAACCATTCCTGGAATGTAAACATCAGGGAATTTTGCAAGCTAGAGTAATAGCAAGAGAATGAAGTGTTTATGTTGTTACACTAAGACCTTTGGATTTTTAGGATGTTTCATTCCTGCGTTTTAGTATAATTCCTTCTTCCCTCCTTAGGGCGGAAACTCGCTTATGATGACGATCTTATGAGGCAATTCGGAGGTGCCAGGGAAAAATTTCCACGTTTCAGACACTATTGGTCACGATGATAGAAAATACCGGTGGTTTATATATATGTGTGTATATATAAATTCATACACACCCACATATATATATATATATATATATATATATATGAAAAGGGGTGTTCCAAATTATAGAAAGAATACTGCCAGCTCCTGCCGTCCTCGGGGGGAAAAAATATTTTGGGTATTTTGAGTTACCACATTAGACAGAACTTATACAACAATAAACGGAGAAATTACACATTGTTCTAAGCGTTTTTGATCACATAAGCGATTGATAACAATAACCTGGATGAAATTGAGTGGCATACACTATACATAAATATATATATATATATATATATATATATATATATATATATGTGTGTGTGTGTGTGTGTGTGTGTCTGTCTGTGTACATACAAATTTTAACGGATAGATTTTTTGTTGGTGGTTTTAAAATGTCTTCATTTCTCGTCAGCTCTTCTGGATTGGGCCATGAGAGGCCTCTGAAATGAGAGAGGGAACACCTAAAAGGGCATCAATTGTTCGGCAAAGGATTTTGGCTTGAAGAAATAAGATTTGAGTGATGACAGAGGATGTATTTACCAAGTATTGGCAAAATTATAATTCTAAATGAAATGAAATAATTTATTTCTCTTGCAGGCAGCATAAACTTGTTGACTGTTCCTATTGGCTGCCTCCTGAGTGGGATGCTGACCCAGCCGTTCGGAAGGAAGAAAAGCATGATGGTTCTCAACATCCCGCTCATCATCGCTTGGCTTATCTACAACAATGCTTCATCAGTAGCCAGTCTCTATTTCGCTCTTTCTCTCACGGGCTTGGCTGGAGGACTCCTAGAAGCACCGGTAAGACAATCATCTACTCTTCTCAAAGAACTAGAACGCTACACTATATAGTGAATTTAAATTAATTTTTATTAATTGCCTTTTATAGTTAACGCTAAGAATATCCCATCAACAGAATATTCACATCTAATAATTTCACAGACTATCTTCGTTCACTTCAATCACTAAAAACATGTACACTTTACACTCTGCTTGCACAGAAATTAAAGAACAAATTCATAACTTACATTCATTAGGAAATCACATATCTGTATGGTTAGTCCCAGGACATGAAAACCTTGAACTGAGCATGACTGCTGATTTACAAGCCAATCTTTCAACTGAGGAAGACACTTATCCACCTTACAAACTATAATTCAAAGTGAGGTGTAGATAGTTAACACTCACCATTGGGCCTGCTCAATAAAATTACACTAATAATATACACTCATATACTGTCTTCATGACCAGATAGAAGAAAATAGAACAGGTGACATTTAAATACAGACAAAGAAGGAACTTGTCGGAAAGGGAGAAGGAGGGAGTTGCAGAAGGAGGATGATAATGAAGGAGCAGTTGAGAGAAACTGTTTTATCAGCTAGAGAATAGAGATCAGAAGGAATGTGTACCATGGGGGTATATAAGGGGGGGGGCTGAAGTATTAATTTCTATAATCAATTAGCTTTTGAAAATTTCCCATCCATGTACTAATTTACATATAACTTGTGTTTATGTTTCAGTTTATTGTTAAATACATATTTTTTATAGTTGCTAATTTTCTCTAGTGAATCTATCTTATGTTTAGGGCAGTGTTACCAATATTGTTCCCAGTGGAAGTTTTTAATCAGTAGATGCTAACAGCCAATAATTCCATAATTTATGTAGACCATTATCCATCATCTCCCATCTACTTCAATGATTAATACATACTTTAAGAGCATATCTAGTTCGAATAGTATTATTTTTTCCAGTATAGGTCTTGACGTATGTAGCTGAAATAACAGAGCCCAGACTGAGAGGCCTGCTCTCTGCCACCTCATCTATGTGTGTTATCCTCGGTGTCTTCATCCAATTTCTCCTGGGAAGTGTGTACGAATGGAAGACTGTTGCTCTCATAAACACCGCTATTCCTGTGCTGGCAATCATCGCAATATCCCAAGTACCTGAGAGTCCGCATTGGCTCATTGGTAAGTGTGCATTTATACAGTGAAACTCACTTTAAATCCTATTCCATGTATTCTCACCAATCAAGTATACTTAAGTTTTTGGATATATATGGCGTAGGTCTTCATATAGGTGGCGAGCTGACCACATGCGGGGATGTAATGGCCCCTGAGGAGGTGGCATTAAGGCCATGAAACATGTAAGGCAAAGATACAATAAAATGGTACAAAAGAAAAATAAAGTACTATTTTTGACCTACGCCATATATATCCAAAAATGTCACTTTAAATGGGTTGGATGCAGTTCTTATGGACGTGGATGAGAACCCCGCTACAGCGGTGAGCTATTATAATCAGATACTTAAAAAGGTCTGTTGCCTTTTACTAGAAGATTGAATATTCATCTTCAATTAGATTCAATATCCTTCAAAATAAATCAAATAAAATACTGCAGACTCAAACTGGCTTCACAAAGACGAGTTGGTGCCTCCCCTACAAAAAATTTAGGAGCACCTCCTAGGAAATGAAACTATCAAATACATTAATATGAAAAAAGCTGATACTGTATATACTCTTTCCTTGCTATATAACTTCACAGGCATATGAAAGAAAATAAATGTTAATTTAAAATTAAATAGGTGTTTAAATAAATAATCTGTACAAGGGATTATATCTGCACAAAACTATGTTTATTAATGAAAGGTAAATTTATTACAGATCATGTTTTATTTGCGGCATTATGCCCAGTGTGTTTTACTTCTGTACAGGGTGTCACAATAGCTAAGCACCTGTCTTACTATAGTAAAGCAAAAATAAACATTTTTGTGCTGTATGGGGAAGGTCTTCTTGAAATCCTTGGATACGCTTGGAAACATTGATTCGCCTGTGATGCAGCATTCTTGGAGTTCTCCTCAAATCGCAGGTTTATACAAGTTTCAACTTTCAGAAACTTATTGACACTTTCCAGGAACACAAATAATTCTCCACAATTGTTGGCTCGAAAGTCTATTTGCATGAATACTTTAAGGACTTTGAACATTTAAAAGATTCTTAACCAATAATAGGCTCATATGAGTTAGTTAGTTCAGACTTCCTTCTCTCCATTCACAAACGTATGTTCCGTCCAATAAAGAAATGTAATTTTTGTAAGAATCCAGCCAAAGTTTTGAATCAGCAATACAGCAACTTGTATTATTTTATTAATATTAAATATATTATTTTCCAGTGATGGGTCGTTTAGAAGAAGCTAAGAAATCTCTGTGCTGGTTAAGAGGCTGGGTCGAGGAGAAGGAAGTGGCGATAGAGATGACATCGTTAAAGGAAGTACTCACAAATAAAGAAGCACCAAAGAGATCCTGGGGTCCTTATCTTCAAAGGACATTCATACTTCCTTATCTCCTTATATCATATTGCTTCTTTATAGGACATTTTGGGGGAATGACAACACTTCAGACATTTGCTGTGAGTACTCATTAGTCAGTTCTTATTCACCTAATAGCTAAATAGTCTTAAAATAATATAATGTAAGGCCTTGTATTCCCTTGGATTTAGGTTAAGTGAATAGGGATGAGAGAAGAAGTTTCATCTCCAGCATGCAATATTTTGCTATGGGTATGCTTGCCATATTATTGGTAAGTGAAACCGGGACCCATTAACATGGGACATCCACATACGGGGGGGGGGGGGGGGGGTTATGGAATAGAAGTGGTACAAGTTAAAACCAAAATGGTGAGTTTTAAGCATTTTTTTTTTTCATAAAACTCTGTATGGAAGAAAATAATCCTCCGTGTTCATCTTGCAGGTAGGAATGTTCAGAGACGTAGGTACACCTCTTGACGAATACACTGCTACAGTTATTCTTGGTTTAGTTCAACTTGTTGGATCTCTTATATGTGTTTGTGCTGTAAGGTTTACAGGTAAGGTTCATATTATTTTTATTAAAATTAATATATAAACATGCTGTGCTCGTTTGCCCCTCTTTCTAATAATGCCTATTGATCTGAAATTGGAATGATGAATAATTTGTTTTAACAAAAAGTTGTTCAATAAAGAGCTATGGCTATTAAGCCAGAAGGCACCAAAGTACCAAAGAAAAAAAAATTGTCTTCTGGTTACAGTAATTATAACTTCACAAATTATTTTCATTGGGAAAATGATTTTTGACCTGCAAGAAGTTCTACACTGGGTGTAAGTCAGAAATTACCCCAGGAACTGAAGAAAAAATTGGGTGATTTCTCTCTAAAGGGAAATCATTTCCCATATATACATATATATATATATATATATATATATATATATATATATATATATATATATATATATATATACATACATACATACAGGGTGTATCACAAGTTAATGACAACACTTTAGGGGGTGAAACTAGACAAAAAATTGAGCTTAACATAAGCACATTCTGTATGGCTTACATATGGCATACACTACACGGCATACATGGCTATATGGTATACACTGACCGCATTCCTAAGAAATGTGTTTAGTTATGCAGCTCCTACATGATGGACTTTTATTTTTTATTCCTTAAGTTATCACAATCTTCTATATTTGATCAGTATAATAAATATAATTATAGGTTTCCTCCTCAATGCTATAAACTATAAAGTGTTTGTTTGGTATTATGTAAATCGTACTTCTATGGCGGAACTAGACCCCGACCGGCAGTGATCCGGTAAGCAGTGTGTGTTCTATAGGACTAGTACGAGCAGTGTGTGGTCTGTAAGCTCTGTGCGAGCAGTGTTTCTCTTTCTTCGAGAGGACTGATTATCGCCGTTGGGTGACGAAGTGATTTGGTAACTCAAAATTGGTGTAAACCAATTTATAATAATAAACTTTTATGATTTAAATTAGTGCCTGAATACCGCAAATTATCATCCCACCATTTGTCCCAGCGCCTTGGGAAAACAACCCCCTAAAATACAGTCCACTTGCTAAGAGAACCAGTGTTACAGAACTCAGTTGTAATTAAGTATTTGAATATTTAAAAAACCTTTCTTTACAGGAAGAAGAAAGCTGTCAGTGTCTACAACTCTTATAGCTGGAGTCGCCTTCCTTCTAGTAGCCGCAGGTACAGCATTTGCTCCCGGTCATGGCCATCTATTCCTCCTCGGGTTACTAACTGGTGCATTCTTCACCCACGCTGCTATTCGTCTTCTTCCATGGATGCTCATTGGTGAGGTATGGGATGGATAGCATTCTTACAATTATTAACACTTTAGGAATGCAGCTAATGAGGTTGCACTCAAGTCAGAATTTTTGAGAAATTGCTTAAGACCCATTATAATTTACAAAAATAAAAACATATTTCTTTGTGTGAGCGTATGTATACCTGTTAATAGGGGCAAGAATTTTGGTTATTTTGCCCCGTAACCGGGCCAGCAACAAACAATTACACAATGATAAACGTACCAACATTAGATGAGCGTGTTAAAAAAATTGAATTATTTAGAATGCAGGTGTACCTAAAACCTACCAGTCCAGACCAACTTATTCATATGCTCCTAGCGAGCATAATTTTTATTTTCTAACGTAACAACAAAATGTGTGTTATAATATTCAGAGCTAATGAAGAGAATGATTGTAAATATAAGCAAAATCAGAGAGGGGGGGGGGGGTTACTCTCTAACTAACTTATTAATTTGGTTATACCGGGCTTTATTTTTACTCCTTTGCAATGAGGAGTATATCATGCCGAACAAATGTGAAAGATTTATTATGAAAAAAAGCAAATCGGCCCATAAGGCATGAGTGTTTATCTGAACTACACTACATACTAAAATAAAATGAGCAATGTAATTTTTGTTCTTATTTAACAAAACAATATAACATTTAATATTAGTCTACTTAAATTTACTAGTATATTATAAATTTAGGAGAATCATAAAATTTTTTTTAAAAAAAGTGAGCAACCGTCTGAAGAAACAGAATGTGATTTCTGCGAAATATCACACGAAAAAACCGACCGCTGGAGAATGCCATATAAAGAACACAAATGATTCTCCCCCGAGAAATATACCTCAATATATATATATACTTCTCATATTGGTAGTTTAAGCCAATTCTATTGGTTTCATTTGTACATGGGCATAATTATAAAACACGCCTTAACACTCAGAGGCCCGGACGCCGGGAGTGCTAAGGTGTGTACACACCAAGCCTAAAGACGTGGGTTCGATTCCCACTAGAGGTGATGGAATTTCTTTCAAAAAAAGAAAATACATCAGCACTATTCTGGTTAGAAAAGGGTGGTTAACTTTAGAAAACCTGTCCCAAAAATCATTGCCATGTATAAGTGAACGTTAAAATTTCAATAAGTAATTATAAAATTATTAAAATGAATTTACTTCATCACTTCTGTACTATTATGCTTATGAAAAATGCTTCGTAATAGCCATTGCTTTCATCCTAAATCTGCTGATAGGCAAGCAAATGGGTGCCTAAAGAATTTGTACATTTGTTTGCTACTTTAAAGAAGAATTAAAGATAAAATAATTCCAGGTGTACCCTGCAAATGTGAGAGCTACAGCAAGTGGATTGTCAGGAGGTACCGGCTACTTACTCGGCTTTGGAGCCAACAAATCTTATTTATATCTTAAGACTTGGTTAGGCATTTCAGGTAATGAACATTAAGTTTTTATTTATCAACTATATATTTGTCAAATACCACTCACTGACTGACTGACTCACTCACTGACCTATGTATCATTGCCCAGCCCAAACCACTTGACAGAAAAATTTAAAATTCTGCACGGAGACTCACTTTGGGATGTTAACACTCGTTAAGAAAGGTTTTTTTGATATTCAAATTTTTAAGTATTTTTATAGAGGTTTGAATTTTTATTTGGTTTTAAAGAGAGCATGCTCGCCTAGACAGCATGCGTTTCTAGGACGACAACAGGTCAGCTGTTACCGTACTGTATCTATTTCATAGTATTATTTTTAATTGAGGTTAATTTCAACTATGATGGCAGACCTTGAATTACTAGAAATAAACTGTGAATTTGTCCCTCATAGAGTTTACGCTATACCTGGTGTTACTATACGCTATACTACTTATCTGCCTTGACGAAGCACGGGTATCCATCTAGTAAATTATATAATCTACAATTACTGGTAAGAATTACATAATTTTATTAAATATTATAGCTTGCTGTTCCAGGTACATTGGGCTTGTACGGAACAATAAGCTGTCTTGGGGCGATCGGAATGCTCGTCTTCCTCCCAGAAACAGAAGGAAAATCTCTCGCCGAAGTCGGAAAGGTTTTCGAGGGAAAAGACAATCCTGCTTTCCGAGATGAATCGAAACTCTGAACAGATCGACTTACAATCACAGAAAATAGCAAAGATTTAAGCATTCATCGTGAAAAACGTGAATTAAAAATGAAGAAAAATAATCGATTAGCTAAAATGACTTTATATACTCATTCAAAAGTATTTTCATGTTGAAGAGGAAATTCAAAAAATGGAATGCAGTGACAAAACCAGCGCGTCTAAACTAAATTTCTACTTCCTAATCCATTTAGCTCCAGGCTTAGTCTGATATCTGCAGTCTGAATATCTACAGCTGGATAGTATTTCTGCAAACACAGCTGAACACAAAACAAAGGAAATTCAAACTCTCTGACCTTAACCATCCTTCTCTTAATCTAGAATTACTGAATGTGATTTTAAGGGTGTATTGTCTTAAATTGGGCCAATTTGAGAAAAAATCAGATGCATGGTCACAAAATACATAGGAAAGGTGATCTCGTCAAAGGTTTAAAAAAAATTGTTGGTTAAAATCACTGGCAGGCAAAAGAATTGTTGACTAGAAAATTGATTTATTAGGATCTGCTAAAATGTAACAAAAACAAAAATGAATCCTTTTTCCAGGAGGGGAGACATCTGCTGATTAGATTTAAAAAACACTTTATGATATCAATGATCAAATTATTTACATTATAGGAGCCATCATTAGAAAAGTTCCTTTTTGGTGTTATTCCTATTCTAAAATATTTTTGAACACCACTAATAAAATGAGGATATTTTACCTAAATTATCAACAATATGATGAAAGAAATGAAAACATTTTCTATTTTTGATATTACTAAATGTGGAATTACTCTTCACCTAAAAACCTGTACCTGATTTCTTGCATAGAATACTGTGTGTAATTAATATGACATCTAGAGATTTAAAATATTATGATTCTGGATAATTACTATTATTGTAAAAGGAACCTTAGAAAATATTGAGTGATCATGGATTTAAAACGTTCATAGAATTACTCAGTTATTGATATAGCAATGAATACGTGATTAAAGTGTTTGTAAATGCATATTTTCTGATTAGATTCATAGATTAATCATGGATGGTTTATTTAAACTATTATAATGTTGTGCTTTAATCCTTGTCGCTGGCTCATGTTCATAGTTTGTTCCTCCAATGGAGTTTATTTTTCCCAAAAGTGTTTTCAACGAGCATTTCGTGAATCAGAAAAAGCATATGCCATTAATATTCTTTAAGAAAAAAAAATAGCATTTATTTTATTTACCAGAAAGTTCAGAAATTAAATATCCAACGAATGCTATACATTTGGTTATTGTAATAATTGTAACTTCAATATTTGTGCATATTTTTTATATTAAAAAATCACAATTTTAATGAAAGCAAATATATTCCCTTGTGTCCAAAAATAATGCATATAAACATTGACTATATAAAGTGTAGCGAATATCTCGTCTTGAGAATGTGATGAACGCTTTCCTCTTCCTTATAAAGCAGGAGCGTAACTTGTAAATTGGATCTAATCCAATGGGAAATTCATACAGCAAAATGAACAAAAAATGTCAGAATGAGTGGACATTATTAAAACTATGTGTTTTTAGAATTTTATCTCCAATTAATTTGTGAATAACGAGTTTGTAAATTATTATTATGATAAATTTTGTTATATTGTATTAAAGTGTAATTTTATTAAAAAAAGTATATGGAAAAACTGATTTTTTTAATTCTTTTGTTTAACCAAAGCTCTCTTTATTTCCTTTTGTATCCAGTTTTTCCCCTTCCTAAATAGTGAAACCATTAACACATTTAGCTTATTTCAGTGAAGGAACCTGAGTTTGACAAAAGTAAACTTTTTTTTTTTTTTTTTTGTGTGCAGCTCATAAATAATAAAGTCTGTGATTATACACATGCTCTGTTCGGATCCACGAGAGAGAAATAAGCACAGAATTTTAGCCATAGTTCAAGAATATTTGGTGCATGGACACAGTGGACGCAGGCTACCTACAGGTATGGAGAAGGTTACTGCCAGTTATCTCCAATAAGACAATGTAGGTTCTCTCCAATTGCCTATGAGTAGAAAGACGAGATAACTCTGATTGCCCAGGAATAAGGGAGAGAAAGATTGCTTCAAATTTCCTGCCAGCCATAAGCATAGAGGGGAAAGGCAAGTATAATAATGAGAGACATTTATATGGAATCAGGTATATATGGTAAATAGGGATGAGTGAAAAGGGACTGGCGGATCAACTGCAGGCCGCACGGGATAAAGCCCGGCAGCGGAAAGGGAGATCAGGTTCATACTGGTTTGGCCGATTGCAACATATTTCAGAAATATATGATATTATATAGACACTTTTTCTTAGTTCCTCCTATCATAAAAGCATGTTCCACACTAAAAAAAATTGGGCGCCTTTAAAAGGAAAGGAACCAAGCGCCATTTTTAACTAAATTGAGTTATTGGTGCTATCTTGTAGAGAATTATAGAATGTATATAGTAATAAAAAACTAATTAAAATATAATGATGAAATTTAAGCAAAAAAAAAATACCATAAAAAAAAAATGAAGTGGTGTATCCAGTATGCTGTAATAAACAGAAAGGAACCAAGCGACAGGTTCCTTTTAGTTTATAACTCCATACTATCAGCAGTAATAAACAGAAAGGAACAAAACTCTATGGTTCCTTTTTCCCTTTGGCTAGCTGAAAACATCGGTTAACAAAAGTCCGACTCGCAGGAACTGCGCCATCTTAGTGTGGTTCCGTTAATATCCTTAGTGCCATTAGAAATTAATAGAAGTTATTAGTAGGTTTTGATCATTCGTGAAAAATATAAAATCAAATCAAAGAATGATGTTTACGGCACCACAACAGGAAGCTGACAGTATCCTAGGCGGAAATTACTCCATACTCTATCACAACATTCGCTCTTGGAAACACTATAACACTGTTTCATATTTTCTTTCTTTCTTTTACTAAAATACTCATTTCAATGTTAAATACATTTAAAAAACAACAATAACTAATTAAAACGTTAGGTAAACGGATACAAAAACCTGTTCAAAAGAGCAGAACTAACAATTTCTATTCAACTTTCATTGCTGACGAAGGCTACCAAAGAGTAGCCGAAACATCCTTAATACAGATTTTTACAAAAATCGTATTGATGTTTTCTTAGCTAATCCCTGATTGCTTATCACCTCGACGGCTAACTATCTTATAACAATTTCAAAGTTTCAAGGACATATTTCTCTGATTGAGATTGCCCCTAACAAAAATTACATTGTAACCTTTTTTGTAGAGACTTTAGTAAGCTTTCGAATGATTACTTTTCACTAACCACGATTTCCCAACCGTTAACGAGATATTTTAGAAAATATACGAAAATCCCAAAACTTTCCATTTCTGTTAATGAAATATTTTATTTCTAGTACTTCCTTTACTCCAAACGGAACCAAAAATGAACTCTTAGAGTAGATGAATTTCAAACATGAAATTGAGTTGGATCAAGATTCAACTAAATCAATCGTTTCTGAATACCCAAATTGAAAATTAGTGTGGAAAATTATTTGTATTAATGTTTCTTGAAAATGGTTTCAGATATAGCTTTGAAGATTTTTGTACCAAATGTTATCAAAATCGGACAATTTTTGAGCCATCAGGAGCGCTGACAGACAAATATATATATACATATATATATATATACATATATATATATATATATATACATATATATATATATATATATATATATATATATATATATATATATATATATATGGACTGGTACATACTGCAAATGCATGCGTATTCAGAGCAACCTCGATAGCTACAAATCTTTGGAATGTGTTAAAAACAT